>LR990065.1:8077965-8677965 GCA_905147135.1 Blastobasis lacticolella | reverse complement strand
TTTTTTTTTTATTACTCTACTATCCAGGCATTTGACCGCCACCTCACCTGGTGGTAAGTGACGATGCGGTCTATGATTTATATACGTTGGCTGGTCCAAAAGTTTTTAGTCAACGGCTGGTTATACATGCTATTGTTTTACTTTTTGTATCGTTTAAAGGCAAATTTTGTTATAAACTCCTTGGTCAAAAATTAATAGCCGGCGACCATTACTTATTTTTTATCGAATTTTAAAAAACATGTCTGTCCATACAATTCCATACTATTTTGGTAATATGGAAAGCATTTCGTGGCAGACGTACTATAATTATATTATTAGTGTTAACGTATAAAAAATCACTTGAAAATTTTATCAGCGCATTTAGTGAATTCCCTCTATCACATGATATTGTCATTTATTGATTGTATAAGTTTAAACGTGGTCAGGGCGACCTTAAACATGAACCTAGACTAAGGCAACCGCCAACTGCCGTCCCTTCAGAAAACGTCATCAGGGTGAAGTCGTTATTAGAGAAATGTCACAATATTAACAAGCATGAGATTCAAGATGAAATGAGGATTAGATCCCAGGTAGTTTCCACCACTTTACATGAACTTCATAAGGTTAGGAAGGTTGTATCTCTAATAATAGCCTCCTTTCTCATAGAAGAGCAGAAAGTTACCTGTGCCAATTCAGGATACATAATTTCTATGGTCCGTAAAAATGATAGAAACTACCATGGGTTTGAAACTTTATTTCATACTGAATCTCACAGCTAGTAATTTTGTAACATTCATTTATCTACACTCATAGCGTAATGTTCCAATTTCATATTCGATAACAGTTGTTTAAGAATACACTTTTTTCACGCCAGACTATAAAATTTTAAAAAATTACTTTTCGATACAGCATTTCCCATACTAATTTCATTACAGCTGTATCGTAAAATAACTTTTTAATCATTATGCAACACTTTCATTTTTTAAATTGTTGTCGGGCGCCGAGACACGGCGAAATGTAGGCTGAATACCTATATGTCTTTGACAAACTCAAAATTTAAATTTTCCTGTTTATATTCTGTGTAATTATTTTGCCGCTAACAGAATATTTTTTGTAATTGTTGTAATTTGTGTTTGTGAATGTTTTTTTCTTATTTTAAGCAAATAAATAGGTAAATGTGAAAGTAATTAAGTGAATTTCCCGCCGCTTGATATCCTCGACGCGTAGATACAACAGAGCTGACTCGCAGCTTACTTCCAGCTTAGTTGAGAAAATTATAGGTATGATATTTTAACATAAAAATATGAGTGTAGATAAAGTAGTGTATGCAACTGCATGTAATTAGGTATTAAAACACTCGTGTCAAACTATTATCATACTCGGCTACGCCTCGTATGATAAACAGACACTCATGTTTTAATACCCTCTTTTATATGGCAGTTGCATAAACTACTATTATAAGCTACTATACCCTGATGACGTTTTCTGGAGTGACTGACTTTGGCGGCTGCCCTAGTCTAGGTTCATGTTTCAGGTCGCTCTGACTTCGTTTAAAGTCATAAAATCAACAAACGACAAAAGCATAGGCAAGGGACATTTCACCAAAAGTGCTGATAAAATTATCATGTGATTCTATAAACGTTAACCCATATTTATAATCATAATAAATCATACAACAAAATGCTTCCCGCGTTACCGCCGTCGTAGGGGTTGATTCTGGTAATTTTGTTGAGACATGTTATTTTTAATAATCGATAAAAAAATAACTAAAAGTTGCCGGCTAATGATTTTTGGTCAAGGAGTTTGTAATAAAATTTGCCTCTAAACGATACCAAAATTAAAACAATAGTGTGTTTAACAAGCCGTTGACAAAAACTTTTGGACCAGCCTAGTATAAGTACTAGGGGACCCGGCGCGACTTTATTCGCGTGGCGTTCTACCCCCTCCCCTACTTATACAACTACTCTACATCTACTCTACGCGTACCCTACACCTATCCTTCACCTACTTTACCCCAACCTACCCTTTATTTATTTCTTGCTTATAAACCTTCCTCTTGAATCGCGCTATGCATTGTTGAAACCCGCATTAAAATGCGTTGCGTAGTTTAAAACTAATACTACAAAACTACAACAACTACATAGATACTAAAGGCGGGAAGCGACTTTGTTTTATACTATGTATATAATAACGTACACCTTCTTTACTCCAACCTAATTATAACAGATCCTCAGGATGTCCTTACGGTTTGGACAAAGACGGATACTGCTAGTTGAGAAGGTTATTTAAAACTAAACTACATATTATCTTAACAATCGGTCCAGTATTTACCGAAAATAAAAATAAATATATAAAATATAAATCATTTATTTCAGGCCGATTGACCCATAATTGCATTACATGGGTAATATGTCACAACAATATTTCAAATTTTACCATATTGCCATAATGCCAAAATTCTTCGGATCGCACGTGCGCAAGTGCACAAGTGTAGGAGCATTTGGTTTATCTGTGATCTCTCGTGATATGGCTGATAGAAGTTACGCTATTTAACATATATTATATAAGTGACATCCGAATAGAATAAAATAAAAAATAATGTTATTAATATAGGATACATTCCTTTTAGCGGGGCAAGTCATTAATTACTGAAGTACATTTTTCTCATTACAATGTCAGGTTTATAAATAATAAGTATTATGAAAATAACAATAATAGTACCGAGAAACCCTATCATTCATTCATTCAAGTAATGATTTTAAATTTGTCACTCCGGAGCAGCCTATATGTAGTTGCATGGTTTAGAAAATACCTAACATATTGCAAACTGATTTGAATTGCATTAGAACTCCACGCCAGATGAGAGATTAACTAAAATAAAAAATATTACTGTAATTTTAAGTGTGGCGTAACGTCACTCGCTTCTAATGTGTCATGTCAAGAATGTCAATATTAAAATTTTAGGACTTTTTGTATTGTCGTGATACAGTATGTTGTATTTGTTGCTATTAAATTAGGGCCAGCCCATGGCTTGCCCAAGACTGGGCGAAATGGAGGAAAATGAGTCCGAATGCGAACCATGGCAGAAGCCGGGACTGATCGCTCGGATGATGATGATGACTAGAAATGAGGATCTGCAAAGTCCTACCATATCCCCTGCTCTAATCCTACCCCCATGCCCATACAACTGGAAGGGATCCTTATTTCTATTGCGAAGATATAGGTATAAACCAAATATCATTGACGTACCAATTTTGCTACCAAAATATCCTATTTTTCCTGCACCAATACCATACATGGCAATAACTCTTAGTTAACAGTTTTAATTATCATTTTACCTTTTTTTTGCAAACCTTGAATTTTACGGGTATAGCTCTCACGTCGTGTTGCGCAGTAACTAAACGTAGTCGAGAGATGGCGCTACTGGTATTTTACATCGCGCTAACGGTGCAGACCGTAGTATATTACTTAGGTGGTCTCCAATTCTCTTCAGCACTTTACCTGTACGATGATTACCTTGTGTAGTAATGTTTGAATTCGTATCGCGTTATTGGTGCTCGGACCGGTGATAGTGATGCGATGTGACAAACAGTATGAACCATTTACTGAGAGGTAGGGCAAAGCAGCGAAACACACTACTATTTAAAACTCTTTTAAATAGTAGTGTGTTTCGGTGAGTAAGGTCTTCAGTGCTCCATGGGGTGGGGATTTGGGGAACCGTGGCTTTGGCAGTGGTGGGGAATTTGCCTTTTTGCTGCCAAAGCAACGTGTTATAGAGGTGGGCGATACTCTTGGTGCTGCTAATGTCTATAGGCAGTGGTGACCACCTTCCATCAGGTGGCCCGTTTGCCTACTGCATGACATAAAAAAATGGAGAAAATCACCAGGCTACCTCAGTGGTATTTCCACTAGTTTAGACTTACCTTTTAGCAGATGAATGTTGATTTTAGTGGCTTGTGGATTTTTCTAGTGGCTTTTGTTGCTTCAATTAGTCGTAAGTTACAAAAATGAACCACTAGCGATTTACATATTTACAGGTAAATAACTCAAACATTTACGTTGCAAGTGTATTTTTTTATGTGTAGATAATACTCAGAACTATGGTGGTGGTTATCGGCGATTCTCCGAAAATAGTGTGTCAATTTCTTGAATAATAGATAATAGCCAAGGAAATTTATTCTTCAAAAACAGAAATTGTAGAAAAAGCCGATTCTTGCAAAACTGATTGCGTTTAAGATTTGGTTTTTTAGTACCATCTAAACAAAAATAAACTTTAATTTAGTTGTTTTATTTTGAAATAATATTTATAGAGCGTCGGTGGCCAAGCGGTTAGAGTATACGACTCGTAAGCCAGAGGTCCCGGGTTCGAATCCCTCTCCGGCCATGTACCAATGACTGTTTTCTGAGTTATGTACATTAGTTGAATACTAACCGATGCTCTTACGGTGAGGGAAAACATCGTGATGAAACCTGCACATTCAGGCGACTGGATGTGTAACCATGATCCAATCTGGTCAGGTTTCCCTGGTAGCGGGGTCATGGAGGTCAGATGACAGTCGCTCCACTATAATTACCTGACCTGCCAAATCCTGGATCATGGTCAAGGCGGACCCCGGGCCCTCGTGCGCGAGAGCACAACCGGGACATTAACGCCAAGATTATTATTTTTTTATTTTGAGATAATATTTAGGTATTATCTGTCTGGCACAATATGTTAGTGGTATTCCTGGCGGTTTGAGGGATTGCCAAGAAATTGGATTGATCAATTTCTCTAATCTTTTCTTTTATGTCATACGGTAGGCAAACAGACAAGCGGGCCACCTGATGGAAAGTGGTCACCGCCGCCTATGGACCTCAGCAACACCAGGCAACCTTGGCAACACTGGGTACATTTTAGAAGGTAACACCAAGGAAAGCGACGACTAAGAGTCGATTAGATTACAACTCAATTGCGCTTATAATAAGACAAGCTAAGACCGAATCGCATAATAAAAAAAATGTCTGTATGGCAACTTATGCCAAGTTTTATATCCGTCATAGAACGTTATTCATAAAAGTCATAAGAAACAATTTTATTTCTGTAGGATTGTTTATTTTCGTGAGTTATGAAAAATATTATTAAATAATGGGCAGAACAATTAAAAAGGAAATGCGGGTGATAATTTTTTAGCGGGTGATTAATAAATTAGACAAAAGTTCAAGTTAATTGTGACCAAATAACTGAATGTTTACAAGAAGGACTGACAAGTACAGATTATCCCCATATTATTGTCATATCCACATTTTAGAATTTTTACTACTGTCAGTCAATACGGACTTATCGTGGTCCTATTATACCTATCATTTGCAGAATACCCAAACTATCTCGAGTTGTACTCAACTTGCGATTGAATTGTGAGATTGCGCTTGCATTATTATTATACTAGGTCATTACTTTACTAACAACGACAACAAGACAAATATTTTTTGCATATCTACGTATTGCAAGACGTGGGCCCACTGACAACCTGCGTTGTGGTACGCGGCAAGCGGCCACAACATTATGCTGAGGGGGTCCAGCTGCACTGGAAGCCGCGACACGGATTTTAAACATTGCCACTGGGAATAGATAAACTGTTGGTAGTTAGAGCTCGTCTAATTTAAAATGACGCGCCCCACTATCGCATTAACGCACACAAGCAAGTTTAAAATATGGACGCAATACATTTACAAATGCCGTTGTAATTGGTCATTCAGTTGCCGGTAAGATTCAAACGTAGGAGCACGCGTCGTTCATTGGCTCCCACACAGATGAAGTGTCGTTATTAATATTTGCACTCACACATCGAAATCAACTAACTAAGTAGTGGGGCGCGTCATCTTAGACTAGACGAGCTCTATATTTATTATGATTATTCTTTTTTTCCTAACATTCTTTTTCTTTTTTATGTACGCTTATTTCCTTGTTTTTTTTGTTGTACCTAATTATCGTGTCGTGGTAATTATCGTGGTCGTATATCTTCTTTCTTTCTTTCAATATCGATCTATATGCGTCGATGCGTAAGTTCATCGTAATGCGTTGTCTCTATGAGGACTTGCGGTTATTCATCATCTTGGCGTTAATGTCCTGGTTGTACCCTCGAGCGCGAGGGCCCGTGATCCGCCTTGACCATGATCCAGGTTTTGGCGATCAGGTAATTACAGTCGAGCGACTACCATCTGACCTCCGTGACCCTGCTACCAGGGGAAGCTGACCAGATTGGATCATGGTTACACATTCAACCGCCTGACTGTGCATGTTTCCGTGCGATGTTTTCCCTCATTGTAGAGCATCGGTTGGTGTTCATCTTATAACGGTTAGTGTACAACTAATATACATACACAAAAAATAAAGTTATTGCTACTTGACGGCACTGGAGTTTGGGCCATTAGAAATAAGTGATCCACCAAACAGGGTCCTATTCAGTCGCTTGAATTTGCAGGTTTGAAGATGTTTTCACTCACCGTAAAGTGGCTGATAGACGTGCGGGTAAGTACGCGTACTTGTGGCTCGGCGACCTTGCTCGCTCGTGTGTCAGCCTAAGTACGCGTACTTAAAAACCGCCGAGTAAGTTCGCCGGCGATCTAACATGTTTGATTTTCGCTCGTGGCTCGTGGCTTGCGGCTTCGGTACGCTCGTCTGTCAGCGCCGCGGCTAATTTTCGAAGCAATTGGCTCGAATTATTTACGGAATTCATAGAAAAACGTGCTGAGTAAGTTCGTGAACTTAAAAACCGCGTACTTAAAGTCCGTACGTCTATCACCAACGTCGAGCCGAGTAAGTTCGCAAACTTAAAAACCGCGTATTTTAAGTTCATACTTGTATCAGCTACTTAAGAGCATCGGTTAGAATTCAAGTAATGTACATAACTTAGAAACGAGTTATTGGTACATGGTCGCAGCGGGATTCATACCCGGTACCTCTCGCTTACAAGTTGGATACTCAACCGCTCAGCCACTGATGCTCAACAGAGGACTTGTGCTTATTACATTTTACTAAATTCAGAGGGCTTACCATGAACTCTTATAGAAGGACCTAACTAGAACTGCCGGTCTAGCCATCTTTGACAGCTCCGCTTGCGTGATGCGTGTATGGTAGAAAATTGACAGCTCGAAGTTCGACTATTTCTACCAACATCTACATTGACTCTAATTGTGTAGGATCATCCGCCAATCCACCTCTTTGGTACACCGAAAGTACGTAAATTGTCATATGGACCAAGAATTTCTACCACAAACGTTAGCTTATGTCAGATAGTGTTAGCTTATGTGAAATCCCATACATTTTTTCTACCACATACGATTGTAAATTAACTAAACCTCTTGGCTAAGGGCGCTGCCCTGTTTAGAACGAGACAAGCTTATGTGACACGTATAGCCCTGTCCCGTTCTGTAGCCGTATTCACAATGGCTCGGAAATCGGATTCGGATACGGAAACGACAAAGGACCTCGCAAAAGTTCTTAGGAAATGTGGTTTCAGTTAATTTTGATGAAATTTTCATATGTTTAGAGAGTAGAGTTTCCGTGGAATCTATCGGGATTCTGAATAACAGTTTTCGAATCGATCGACACGGATTCGCCGCCCACACATTTCGTGTCGAATCGTTCGGAAACCGTTTCGAATCATTGTGAATACGGATACTGAGCAACGTTAAGATCTGTTTTATAAGTTTTGTTTAGGTCCTGCTATAAGAGTTCATGGTAATCCAGTAGTCTAAAGCAGTGGTGCCCGCCCAGGCGGATTCCTTAGGCTTGACAATGACAGTTCTCCACCGGTTAATCCATCCGATTCTCATGCTAGTCACGGAAGTCGGAACACGCTTGTAGCTTGCCACCGGCGTTTGTAGAATGCTAATTTGCATTATAATACTGGATTGGACGTGACCAAGACAAGAAACCGACAATCCGTGGTACTATTGGGATGTTCACCTGGTTTTACTATGGAGAAATAAATGGGTGCTTGGATTTACTACATAGGGTAGGTTGGCCGTGTGGTGTCCGGCAGAGAAGAATAACACCAACTCTTAACACTCGTGGGTGTCAAAAAATGGAGCCTCAGTAGGCTGAAAAATGGGTAGCAGCTTTTTTTATTGTTATATTTGAAAGAAAGAAAGAAAGAAAATACATTTATTACACATAGCACACCAAGACACAATAACAGTTACAATTACAGACAACGGACACATTAACATTTAAAATATCTTAATTAAGACAATATATTGTAGTCTCCCATGACACTGTCGGTGCCGCAGCGGCTAGCGCAAATGGTACCCACTCAGCATATGCTGTGAGGCGCAAGAAACGTCTCACAGCGCTGGTATTCTGTGGGCCCATTATTTGGGCCACTGGTTATAACACTGCGATCTCCAACCCGCCTGCCAACCGTGGAGATGATGACAATAACCTCCCCTTACGTGGGAGAGGCCCTAAGTCCTGCAGTGGACTGTCACGTTATTGTCACCAAAAAATAAGTGACTTTAATGTGGATAAAAAGCGAAACTGCCAATAGCATTCGAGGCAAGCAAGTTTTTTTATTTCTAGAACTAGAGCACACAAAGTCAAAAAAAATTATTCAATTTGGGTTTACAAAACTCTTATGAACAACATAAAAAATACAAATTTAGAAAAATGGGGCCGCGGCCCGTGGCAACATTGAGCCGGTAACAGTTTTGGAACGCTGGGTGCATTCCAGATATTATTTGTCCTTGGATCGGACTGAGTGACAAGAGGATGTGTAAATACTATCGCTGAAAAATGACGAAGTTTGGTTCGCTAAGAATTTTTTATGTGCCATCTTGTGCACAAAAAAAAACTCTCCTAAACGTCTACTATGGGTACAAAGTGGAGTTTTTCTTGTATTCAAAGACGTTGGATAACCTACGGTGCCTTCCATCTACTATAGTTACGAGTAGGTATTACGTTTTAATACTGACGCTGTTAAACAGCCACAATCTCCACGGAGAGTTTATTCGCTGGTAAAATACCGGGTGTTTTACACGCAATATAAGCAACAAGAGCGAGCAAGACAGGTATATAAACAACAGGCATTTGCGACATGAGCGACAGAGACAGCGACAGTGCGTCCAGGGAGTGACTTTGGTGAAATCCTCTGATGCAGTATTGACACAGTGCAACGGATAAACAGTAAGTCTAGTTTGATCCAAATATTCCTCGTCGTAGCCTTTTACATAGTTTTTTGTTTGTATTTGCATTGCATTTTATGACGGCCTGAGTGGTTCACGGTCTGCCACACAAAAGGTCGGTTAAATTCCCGGCCGGGCAGAAACTGAAATGATGAATTTTAATTTATGATAGGTATGTGTAATAAGTATATATTTAAAAGTATTTAAGCAGTATATCTGTTATCTAGTACAAGCTTTGCTTAGGTTATTTTATAACGCGACGTAAAGCGACTGAAATCTGATAAGAACAAGAAAAGATTGCCCTGAACGGATTCTGTTCTAACCACAGGAAAAGAGGCCAGCTACCTTTGACATATCCTAGACCAGAAAATAGGAAGCGTTTCCTTGTGGTTTCTCTTGCATGCCGAGTAAGTTTATCGTCTTGGTAATTTTTTTTGTTTGTCATATAATTATTTTTTTTATGATTTTTTTTTAGTTGCACCGCAGACAAACAGGCAAGCAGGCCACCTGATAGAAAGTGGTCACCGCCGGTGGTCAGTGGTTGTTATTTTATTAATACAATATATTGCAATTTTATAATATTAGGCTTATAAAGATACCAGCATTGCTGAAGCAGCGTTACTGCGTCTATCCTGCGCTGTGCCGCTCCCTCGCGGGCAGTAACCGCACCGAATTAAACGACTGCGTTCTCCCAGCCCAGCTCGCGGCGGATCCGTTTATTAATTTTTGTGAATTACTGACTGTTGACGGCAGAAAGTCAAAAGTCAGGCGGTTATTAATTTTGTTACATGACATCGGTGAGGAATTCATAAAATATAAAAAATAAAATAGTCATCTTGGCGTTAATGTCCCGGTTGTACTCTCGCAAGCGAGTGCCGCTAGGTCCCCCTTGATCATGATCCAGAACTTGACAGATCAGGTAATCACCTGAAACTGCTACCAGGGGTACCTGACCAGATTGGATCATGGTTACACATTCAGTCGCCTGAATATGCAGCTTTCTTCACGATGTTTTCCCTCATCGTAAGAGCATCGGTTAGCATTCAACTAATATACATAATTCAGAAAAGAGTCACTGGTACATGGCCGCAGTGGGATTTGAACCCGGTACGTCTCACTTCCGAGTTGTATACCTAAACCATTCGGCCACCAAGGCCTATCATAAAATAACTGCGCTGTGTGAATTTGTCCACGAATATTTATTATTATTATTTATTATCTTCATGATTATTAAAGAAAGAAGAAAGAAAGAAAATACATTTATTACACATAGCACACCACGACACAATAATAATTATATGCTTGCAGTGTTGTGTTCTGGTATGAAATATAAGGTAGTCAGCGCACTTACAGGCACGAGGCATTTCGTCTTAGTCCTCACAGTGACAACGCATATGCGGTTCTGCATTTTTTTGCCGCATCCTAAATGCATGAATCGTAGATGTTATGGGCGACAGTTACCGCTTATCAAGTGGCCTGTCTGCTCATTTCTCATTTTTACCTAAATTTTACCTTTGTAATAAGTAATTTGTATATATTTTTTTCAACAAATTAAATTGTAACTTAATCGGCAACAATTTCAACATACTGTATCACGACAACACGTATTAATTGATCTAGAATTAATTATTGACATTCATGACATGACACATGATATGTGAGTGACGTTATGTCACACTTCAAATTATTGTCAAATTACAATAAATTTTTTTATTTTTTTTATGCTGTTGTCTGGCGTGGAGTTCTAATGCAATTCAAAAGAGTTTGCAATGTTTAGGGTACTTCTTGGATGATGCAACTACATATAGGCTGCTCTGAGTGATAAATTTAAAATCGTTGATTTTTCAGTAAATATTGGACTGATTGTAATTATACTTTGCAGTTTTGTTTTAAATACCCTACTCAACTAGTAATATTTGACTTTGTCTAGAGCGTATAGGTATAAATTATATTTTCTCATTTCCATATTTAATTCTTATGCAATAAAGAGTTTACATACATACATAAAAACAATCAATTCTCATCTCTTTAAATTATTAGTATAGATTAAGACTTACCGGCTTTTGCTGCGCACGCGGCCTGCCCCCTCCACGCTGCTTCGGCGTCGCAACCATGCCGTACATGGTTGTCTCTTTCTAACTCGCGCACTTCACATAAGTTTGTCTCACTTCAACTGGTGTGTTTTTAAGACGAATGTTTGCAACAGTTGTATTGCTGATTCTTTTTGTTGGATTGTTGCGATTTTTAATTAATTATCTACAAGCTAGCGCGTACCGGAAGACGCAGCGTGGTTAGGCCTCCCACACTGGTAAAGATCGCAGGTACCAGCTGGATGCGGAAGGCACAGGACCGGCCGTCAGTGGGCGTCTTTCGGCTGATATGAAGATGATGTACTAGCTTTACCCGACGACTTCGTCTGCTTAAAATTCGATGATATCGTTCCGAAAGGATCTTTCCTGTTATCCCCCAAATCTACCTGTCTCTATCACACTTGTGGTAACAAGTGGTGGGTCTTACCGCAAGTGTGAAAGAGATAGGTAGATTTGGGGGACAATGCGAGGGAAGAATTGTAGGCGCTAAGCTACATCACTGCCTCATCGAAATACGTTCAGTGGTTACTGCGTGAAGGAGTAGTAAACATTCATTCATCCTTAAATTTTTTTGCATTAATAACATCAGTAGGATAAGTACAGATCGACGACCTGATTGGTTCAGTGATTAACATGCCACGCAGAGGTCTCGGGTTCTATTCCCGGCCGAGCAGAAATTGAAATGAAGAATTTACATTTCTGTTACGGGTTTGTGTGTTCTAAGTATACTAAGTATGTAATTGAAAAATTATAAGTAGTTTATCAGTTACCTAACATCCTAACACATATAACACAACCTTTGCTTGCTTTGGAGCTAGCTGGTGCTTTGTAAATTTGTCCAAGCATATTTATCCGCTAACTTCCCCTAAACCACGCAACGGTTTTTGATGCTGTTTTCACAATCATTTAGAAATTCTTCATTCACGTTTATATACTAAGTATAGAAGAACCCCAAGACCACAAATATCAAGAATAGAGCATTATAGAATCTGATAATGTCTCGTAGCCAACACGTAGCGGCGCTACGAGACTCGTAGCACGAGATGTAGCGAATGCTACGAAGTTGTTTACAGAATGATCATAGGCTATTTGTATTTGTTACATACCATTTAATGTAATAATGATAACCCAAACAATAATTAAATTATGATTTATAATAAACGTTTTCTTTCTTTCCTTTTTCTTTCTTTCAAACTACACTATGTTTTATTTTTATTACTACGTATGATCTGTCCAAACTGACTTGTCTTATTTGGTGAACGAACAATACCCAAAATCACGACTTGCCGTATCAATCAAACTATGTACTTGTGTAAAGATGTCTTGAATCATATAAGAAACACATAGAATGTCAATTTCAACTAATATATATATTGACCGCGTTCCGGCTCTGCCTGGCATTGTCGATCACGGTTCGGTCGTGGTTGGCGAGGGATACGTTTATCTACGGCCATAGGGCGGTCAGCGTGTCACTGTGTGTTTCCTTCCTACTTTCCTACCCCCTCCTTTTTGACGATGGAAAGAGATATTTAATGTCCTAATCAATAAAGAAATATTGAATTTTGAATTTTAAATACTACATCAAATTATTCATTTAAATACATAATTTCCATGACCAAATAAGACAAGTCACCCTGGACAGATATTAAGGAGACACACGGACGGACAGTCCACCTGATGGAAAGCGGCCACCGTCGTCCAGGACATCTGCAACCTAAAGGGAGCGGATGCGGTTTCCGTCTTTGAAGTACCGTCTTCAGCCACTTTTTTTCAATTCAAAATTCAAAATTCAAAATTTTCAAAATTCAAAATTTCTTTATTGATTAGGACATTAAATATCTCTTTCAATCGTCAAAAAGGAGGGGAGTAAGAAAGTAGGAAGAAAACACACAGTGACACGCTGACCGCCCTATGGCCGTAGATAAACGTATCCCTCGCCAACCACGACCGACCGTGCTCGACAATGCCAGGCAGAGCCGGAACGCTATATTATATTACATAGGTATATCTAGTATAATTAAGTAAATTGATTCACAATACAATACACTCATTCACAATACAGGCAGCTCGTTATTGGAATGACATACCTGAGGACCTACGAAAGGCGCAAAATCGATTGATGTTTAAAAAACTGCTGAAAGATTTTATTCTGAGTAAGAGGTCTTAAAGGTGATGAGCTTGGCGTAGTCATTATCACATTTTGTATCTAGTGAATGTATATATAATAGGTATAACATATACTATTGTATTTTTTTTAATAGTAATTGTATTTATAATATTCAATGTAATTTAATCTCATTTTTTTTTTCACTTATGTCAATGTTGTCCTGTTAGCACCTACTTAATCGCTCTCTGCATGGTCTGCTGGTTGACTGTTAGGCAAAGCCTCAATGGCTTTAAGTCCGCCAATTGCTGTAATTTGTGCAATAAAGTTTTTAAATAAATAAGTACCTTCCAATGAGACTACGTTGACTAGTATTACTATTAGTATTATTACGAGAAATAAGAAATGAAATAAAATATTTTCCGGTTTTACGGCGTCGGCAACGCGTGGGTGATCCCCTGGTATTGCAAACGGCCATAGGCTGCGGTGACTGCTTACCATCAGGCGGGCCGTAAGCTTGACGGATGTGAAATGAGCTCCAAGCCACAGTGTGTCCTTTGGACTATGACATGGGATCGTACAAGAGGTATGTTAGAGGTTTCTTCAGAGGCGGGCAACGCATTTGTGACTCCCCTGGTGTTGCTGATGTCCATAGGCAGTGATCACGCACCATCAGGTGGCCCGCTAATCTGTTTGTCTGCCGTATAACATAAAAAAAACTTGTTTGCTAAACTTGTAGACAAATCACACATCGAACAGTAACATGGCCAATTTAAGACGTATGCCAACTTGCTAACATTCAGTTTCCTCGATTGTACTTTTAACAAAGACAGTACTTATTTTTTAACAAAGACACTTTGTAACTTTCGAGCGTTTACGCGCACGGTTTCGAAACGCATCAACAAGTTCGAAATTCAAACTGTGCCGGCGGCCGCCGCGGCTTTGGCGCGCTTTCGCGGCGCACGCGCGCGGCGCCCGCCGCAGCGCGACAGCCACGGACTTAGGCAGGGAATGGGGGGCTAGGAAATACTTAGTTCTGTAGGTCATCATCATCATCATCTTGGCGGTAAGTCCCGGTTGCGCCCCCGGCACGTAAGGGTCCAGGGTCCACCTATACTTATTTCTGTAGCTCGTCATCTTGACGTTAATGTCCCGGTTGTGCTCCTGGGAACGAGGGCGTGGGGTCCACCTTGACAAGATACAGGATTTGGCGATCAGGTAATTACAGTGGAGCGACTACCATCTGACCTCCGTGACGATTGGCATAACGAGGATTTAACGTCAAAACAAACTAACCTAACGATCTACTTCAAGATCCCCCCAAAAACTTCAACAAACTACCCGCAAAAACTAAAAATAACAACCACCCCGCAGAACAAATCGAACCTGGTCACACCCCGTAACGGGGAGCTCCTGATAGCCGGAACCCAGGACTTCATAACAGACGGGTACCTGCTCACGCAGCGGGACACCTTCCTGACGCTGGGCGATGCTCAGCAGTTAGCCGCCTGCCTGCTGGCCAGGCCTGACAGCAATATGATGATCGATATGCCGCCACCGGCGATACTGAAGCCGAGGAGGCTTTGGACGGGGAAACAGATCTTTAGGTTAGTGGAGAAAATTAAATTTAGGTATTAGAATTATATTGTGTAAAGACGTCTTATTTAGTCAAAAGTTCTGCCTGTAACTGAGCTGAATGATTAATAGACTAACTGCCAGTTTCTCGAACGTTAATCGTATATAACCTAAAATTTGCCATTACAAATATTGCTTGTGAGAGAGTTTTAGGCCGTAAAGCGTGTGCAGATATGGGTTTAATAAAACGTATCCATAGTATAAATCAACCAGGTTATGAAGACCTGTTCGAGGGCATTGGATGTCTTCCTGGTGAGTACCACATTGTTGTTGACAAATCTGTACAGCTTGTGGTTTGTGCGCCTCGTAAGGTGCCACTAAACTTAATCAATAACCTTCAGGATGAGCTCAATCGAGTGATAAGCTTAGGAGTGATCCGTAAAGTGACATATCCTACACCCTGGGTAAATGCATTGGTAATCGCGGCCAAGAAAAATTGTGAGTTACGTATTTGCCTGGACCCAAGGCCGTTAAATAAGGCTATACAGCGTGCTCATTTCCAGTTACCTACTATAACTGAATTGGCAAGTAAATTGCATGGTGCTAGGTATTTTTTAGTTTTGGATGCCAATTCCGGTTTTTGAGCTGTAAAGTTAGATAACTCAAGTTCTGACTTATCTACTTTAACTTCTCTGCGGCAAGCTGTAATTGACGTTAACATGGCAATGTATGCATGGAGTACTGCTGCCACCTCTGGGATGGATCAGCTAAATACCAACTGGCCGCTATGGTATTTGGTAAATAAACTTTCAAAGAAAATAATTATGTGTCCCGAAATTTATTGAAGCTAGGCCTGCAGAACCTCGAGCATCGGCACATCGGCATAGGGTTGCGGGTCTGTAGGTCTTCTACATGTTACATTTTGGAGAGTGTGCGAAGCAGTTGCCCCTTTCCGCCATCGGGAGACGCGATTCGGGCGAGCGCTTTATCCTTATGTCGTGGATCTTCCAGCTATTCGCATTAGCCGCTTTAGTTCAACTTTTTATAATAAGTACGGCTAAAGAATGGAACATGTTTCCTGCGAGTATGTATGTGTATAATCTAGATGCTTTCAAGGCTAATATGAATACACTGTTCTGAGACAGGCATGCTCCATCTTCAGCCGCACCGTCACTTACCACCAGGTGAGATGGTGATCAAATACCCGGCTAGACTTAGTTTTTTTTTTTTTACCACTGAGGTGGCAAACAAGCTTGCTGCTGCTTGCCTAGTTCTAGTTCTAGTTCAAGTTTTAGCCACCGGATTACTAGGTTTGTGGCACTCTGGACTCGTGGATATTATGAAAGACTCAGTATGGCCTTCTTAAATACCCACTGACTCCATTTTTGAAACCGCTCGCATCTACGCGAGCGCTCGCCTTCTAATGTTTATCTTTTCTATCTCTAGCAACTTACCACGAGTGTGAAAGAGATAGGTAGAGCACGAGCGCTCGCGAGCATGCAAGCGGTTTCAAAAATAGGAACCCAACTCATGTATTTATTTAACCATTTATTGTACACAAGATTGTTATAAAAGTATATTACATCATATATCAGACACAACAGGCCAACTTATTTCTATAAAGAAATTTCTTCCAGCAGGCCTACAGCAGAGAGAACGTGACAATTAAATGCAGTAAAGACGTGCACAGTAGCAAAAACAAAATAATGATGCTTAACTAATACAATACATAAATAAATACATACCTATACATGTCATGTACTGACTTAATTCTCGGTCAAGTGATCAATTCACCTCCCATCAAAGAAAACCCAAAATGTATTGTGCCTAAATAGAGTTAGGACCACTTGTAAATGTTCACGTTTGAATACGGCCCTGTTACTCTGAAACATCCTTGCAACCAAACCTTTCTGCCGTCCAAACAATATTCAACAACCTTACTACCCTTACTATAAGGACTAATTTATATTTCAACAACTGTAATATCAACATTGCCTCATCCTGCGAACAAATAAGCGTTTGCGGCTAAGAGGATGACTTTCAAACCTTAATATAATACTCATAAGGGTGACAATTCCGATTTAAACGGTAAATATAACTTGGTGTGATAATAAACGAGATATGTTTCAAGCATTCTGGTGCGGCGGGAATTCTGATGCGATTTTCCTTAATATAGGTAGATATTGTGTGAAAATATCATAAAAACTTGAAATACGCTGCAGTTTTCGTCCTTGAGGCTGCGTTATTTTTAAGGACAGCAGCCAGCAGAATTTGCAGGCAGTTGCAATGGGATGGTCGATGACTTTTTTCTTTAATGTTATAAGGTCGACAAACAGGCAAGCAGGCCCACCTGATGCAAAGTGGTCACCGCCACCTATGGACATCAGCAACACCAACTAGGGTTTTCGAATACCCGACTGTTTTAGATACCCGGGTATCGGGTATTTTTATTTTTAATACCCGGGTACCCGGGTATTAACCGATTTTTGAAGAAAATGTAAGTAAAAGGTATTTTTTTAACTTTTTTCAAATTGAAATATAACAAAGAAAAATTTATTTAATATCTATCTATCTATGAAACTAGCCTTATTGGAAAGCGAATGAAAAAAAAAAGTCGCGTGTTCGCCGCTCAGTCCGCTCGGCTATCTAGGCAGCACGGGGTACGGGAGGGGAGTCAATGTCAAGAAATAAAGTGCCGCGCGGCTCACTCGCGCGGTCGGCTCCCTACGCAGCGGTCGTGTGTAACCCGTGTACCCGTAGTGGTACCCGTGCGAAGCCGGGACGGGCCGCTAGTCGGTAATATTTTTTTTATATTCCCGGGTAGATCAAATAAATAAATGTTTTAGTATAGAAAAGTAAGGATTTTTTGGACTCATTTTTACGATGTCTTGCTAGAAAAGCAAGACTTCAAGGAAACTATTGCTTTATAGATCGATCAGAGAGCCAAGAGAAGAGAGAGAATAGGAATTTGTCTTATGGAAATGTCGGAACAAAATGTGTTAAAATAAGTTTGTTCTATTTTGCAAAGAAATATAAGTCTTGAATGGTTCCCGGGTACCTCAGTCATCATCACAGCCCATGACAGTCCACTGCAGGACTTAGGACCCGCTCAACGAAAGAGGTTAATGCCATAATTCCCACGCTTAACAGGCGGGTTAGAGACCACAGTGTCTAAATATAACGATGGAAAACGCTGCTGCCCATTTTCCAGCCTACGGAGGCTCTAGATCTTTTCTCCTGAAAACATTAGTCGCCTTGTATGATGTGATGCGCATCACCTACGTGATGTTCCTAAGCATTTAGGCGTCACATAATCGTTGTCACATCCGAATCGGACGAGAGATAAACGTTCTTTCGAACCTTCGCGTGGGCACCAGAGGGTCTACGTAGTCAGGACGAGTACCCAGCCCACGGCGGGTGGTGCGATGGCGGAATTGTGCTGTGGGCACCAGTAGCCGTATTCACAATGGCTCGGAAATCGGATTCGGATATGGAATCGACAAAGGACCCCCGCAAAAGTTCTTAGGAAAATGTGGTTTCAGTTAATTTTGGTGAAATTTTCATATGTTATAGAGAGTAGAGTTTCCGTGGAATCTATCGGGATTCTGAATAACAGTTTTCGAATCGATCGACACGGATTCGCAGCTCACGAATTTCGTGTCGAATCGTTCGGAAACGGTTTCGAGTCATTGTGAATACGGCTACAGATCGAAAAGCTCCTTAGCACACTTACACTTGTACAGCTGATAGAACACGCACAGGGAACCAAGGTCCCTTCAGTTAGCCAGTAGTAGCTTGTTTCTTTATGTAAATACTTAAAAACAAAATCATCTCATCATGATCAAGTCATACAGCTCACCAGCAAGCCCATACCACACGGATTTCCAATGTGTACATCCAATACCTGCCACGATACCCTGCACACTGCCAATAGGTATTGGCCACAATGAACGTACTGGAATGTACAACACGAAGCAAATACATTGGCAATAATCTTTTGTGATGAAAGGACAATGTTTTCCTCCAAGAAATCTGCGTGATAACAGAACGTTACAAAACAGACCAAAAACAAACCAAACGCTCCAACTTTTACTGTCAGAGTGACAGACGTCAACTTTAGTTTTCAATACAGGCTTGCCAGATTGGGGGTATATTCCGCAATTTTGGGGAAAAAATTGACACTTGGGAAAAAACTGGGGAGACAGAATCTTTGGGGAAAAAGATCTAGGGAAAATCTATTGAGCCCCATTTATAGTATAACTTACATTTACGAATGACGATGAAATAAAATCTATGAATCTTTAAGACAAGTTCTAAAAAACTTGATTCCAGTGCCATAAAACCGTTGAACAAAAAAGTCTGTGGACCATTTAAACTAGTTTTTACCATTTAAAAGAAAATAAAATTGGTGACGAACAAACAAATCCCATGAACACCTATGCATCGGTCACCAAAAATAACTCAAGACCACCCCTAAAAGATCAAACTAAGAAAGTTCCTGCAATCACAGAGCAAAACATATCTGGTGTTTTTATTTCACTTAATGGAACAATGCAAGAGCTAATGAAGCAGATGCTAAAAATTACTCAAATGCTGTCAGAACTCATGTCAAAGCTACCGCTACTTTCACAGCAATAAAACTATGTGTATGGAATGCGAATGGCCTGTCAAACCACTCAAATGAGTTAAAAATATTTTTAAACATACACAAGATTGATATTATGTTGATATCTGAAACGCATTTCACCTCTAAAAGCTATTTTAAAATACCTGGCTATATTCTATATCACACCATGCACCCCGATGGCAAGGCACATGGAGGTTCTGGAATCCTGATTAGATCGAATATTAAACATCATCTATCCCATTCATACTGTAAGGACTATATCCAAGCGACTAGTATAGTAGTATTCGATTGGATTAATACTATCACAATATCAGCCCTTTACTGCCCACCAAAACATACCATTAAAGAAGAACAATTCAATGAATACTTCAACACACTAGGTAGTCGCTTCATAGCAGCTGGCGATTATAACGCCAAGCACACATTCTGGGGCTCTAGAATAATTCTACCAAGGGGTCGTGAACTTTTGAAGTGTGTTCAGGCAAAAGGTATGGATGTGGTATCATCAGGTCAACCTACATACTGGCCCACAGACAAAGGAAAGGTACCAGATATTATTGACTTTTGTATTACCAAGGGTGTGCAAAGAGACAAAATATCCTGCAGCAGCTGCTGGGACTTATCATCAGATCATTCCCCTATTCTGGTGGAAGTTAACACAGAGGTCGAGGCAAATGCTGAGAAATGTATGCTGCACAATAGAAGAACAAACTGGCCTCTCTTTCGAGAACTTCTTGATGAAGTATTCCTTGAACCCATTCGACTCCAGTCTGAAGACGACCTAGTAAAAGCTGTCGAATTTTTTAACAGCACAGTCCAAAACGCTGCATGGAATTCCACACCGATAAACCAGCACAGGCCGACTGATCGATTTGTACCTTTGAATATTGTGGATAAAATCGAAGAGAAAAGAAAACTTCGTAAACTTTGGCAGCAGAACAGAAGTCCCAATGTTAAAAAACGTCTAAACCATAAAACAAGAGAACTTAAACATCTTCTTGAAAACGAGAGAAACACAGTTTTCCAGGAACATCTGAGAAGTCTTGATGCAACTGCCTCCACCGAGTATTCCTTGTGGAAGGCCACCAGAAAAATAAAACGGCCTGTAGTTACCTCTTCCCCATTACGAAAAGCTGATTACAGCTGGGCACGTACGGATATTGAAAAGGCTGATACATTTTCTGGGCATTTAGAGAATGTCTTTCAACCTCACCCTTATGAAGGTCCACCAGAACACGAGAGGGAAGTCATGAACTTTCTGAATGCCACGAGCTTAGAAGATACAAGCCTAGACAAGTTCACGATAAAAGAGGTCAGAAAAGCAATAATACGAGCTAACCCTAAAAAGTCACCAGGTTACGACCTTATCACAAATAAAATCCTGCAGGAATTGCCTTATTCTGGTGTGAGACTCCTCACTTCCATCTATAATGCTATAACAAGACTGGAGTTTATACCACTACAATGGAAGGTTGCACGAATAAAAATGCTACTGAAATCAGGCAAGCAACCTGAGGACCCAATGTCATATAGACCAATCAGTCTCCTGCCCATCCCATCGAAAATCTACGAATCACTGCTGCTACACCGAATTTTACCTTTTATTGAACAGCACAAGCTCATTCCTGACCATCAGTTTGGTTTTCGATTCAAACATGCCACCGTGGATCAGATACACAGGCTGACCAACGAAATAAACAAAACCTTTGAGGCCAAAAAGTACTGCGCGAGTGCATTTCTCGACATATCCCAAGCATTCGATCGTGTGTGGCATGAAGGATTACTATTCAAAATTAAATCTTTATTACCAAATTATGCCTATAAAATTTTAAAATCCTTTGTAAAGAATAGGCACTTCTTTGTCCAGAGCGGAGAGGCAATATCAGGCCTTCGCCCGATTAATGCGGGAGTCGATCGTGTGTGGCATGAAGGATTACTATTCAAAATTAAATCTTTATTACCAAATTATGCCTATAAAATTTTAAAATCCTTTGTAAAGAATAGGCACTTCTTTGTCCAGAGCGGAGAGGCAATATCGGGCCTTCGCCCGATTAATGCGGGAGTTCCACAAGGGAGTGTACTGGCACCGATACTGTACCTTCTTTACACGTCGGATCTGCCAACTACACACCACATTATCACTGGTACTTTTGCTGATGACACAGCGATCCTAGCTTCCCATCAGGACCCGCTAGAAGCCGCAAAAAGCCTTCAGAGAGGATTAGACGAAATATCTCTTTGGATGAAAAAATGGAGGATTAAGGCCAACGAATCATAATCCGTGAATGTCACTTTCACCTTAAGGAAAGGCATCTGCCCACCTGTAGAACTCAACAACCAAGAAATCCCACAAGAAGACCATGTGAAATACCTAGGATTACACCTGGATAAGCAGCTTACCTGGCAAAAACACATTTTTACTAAACGTAAACAACTGGGACTACAAATGCGAAAATTTTACTGGCTGTCTGGACGGCGGTCTCAATTATCGCTCAGCAGCAAACTCCTATTATACAAGGCGATACTGATTCCAATCTGGAGCTATGGTATTCAGCTTTGGGGTACAGCCTCAAACTCTAATATTGAAATCATACAGAGATTCCAGAATAAAATGTTGAGGACAGTAACTGACGCCCCATGGTTTGTCACAAATGGACAACTCCACCACGACCTAGAAATAAATACCGTTCGACAGGAAATTGTCCGCCACACCACATCATACAAAAAAAGAATCGCTGACCATCCCAACAATTTGGCAAAAGATTTAATGGAGGAACACCATGTATCCAGAAGACTAAAACGCAAAATACCCCAAGACATACTGAAATAGTAAAATTAAGTAGGATGTGACACAGGTCGCATACCGAGCATGCCTTCCGAAGATTCCGCCAAACTTATTGTTTAATGTCCTACAAGAGAGACAGATGCAGTATAAATGTATTAAAAAAAAAAAAAAAAATTTAAACTAGTAATGGGACTCGAATCGAAAATAAATATTCGAATCATGCGGCAAAAATTCGAATCATGATTCGAACTAACCCTTGATTCGAATTGATTTATGACTCTAATCGACATGATGATTCGAATCAATATGAAGAGATAAAAATACGTGAACCTACTGCCAAAATGATAAAACGGTTCAATAGCGAAAACGTCTATTCAACCGAAGACAAAGACATTGAAATGTTAAAGTTTAGTGAAATTTAAGTACATTTCATTTATTTAAAAAAACTAAGAAATAATGTGTTTATTGTGTACCTATTTATTTGTTAATAATTGAACCAAATCAAGTTTGGGGGTTTTTTCTGAATAATGTATCATTTTGGGGAAAAATAATTATGAATCTGGGGAAATATGAGAAAACACATCTGGCAACCCTGTTTCAATATGACAGTGACATTTCTTGTTCAGCCTGTGTGTGACGATTGTTGTCTTTATGTTTTTGTTTAATTTCTTCAGTGAAAAATGTAATTTTTATGTGTATTGTACATACATTTCACGCAACAATGGCCTTTCCTAAAATTGAGGGGTACGTAGTGACTGAAAAAATCGGTTCTGGCAGTTATTCCACAGTCTACAAAGCTTATACGAAGGTAAACATTTTATCTACTTCAACAGTAAAGTAAATAATATATTTTGTAATGTATAGATAAAGAGTATTAACTGAAAATTATCATATATAAGTAGTCTGTAGTTATATTTATGCTCTTGACTGTCCATTTGTTACATTACATCACTGTACCTATTACTTATCACATAATTTTAAAACTTGGGTTTGTTCTATTATTTTCTGGCTAGGGTGGGTTTAGCTAAAGAGGAGTTTAGATAAACTTGTCAGTACTTACCGTTAGTGCTTATTGTTATATTTAAATGTACTATTAAACTATCCAAAATATTAAATACCTAATAAAAAAAAAGAATTTGTAGTAGGTACAGGAGAAGGTAGAGTTGGAGTGTAACAAAGGGGACACTGACGAAAAAAGGCTTGTAAAATCTTTAGAAGCAGAACCCACAAAGTTTTTTTTGAATCGCAACATTTGGTATCTTGTAACGGAAGGTGATCTACTGATCTGATTCTAATAATCTTATTATTATTATTATGAGTTAATAGGCGAGCAGCCAAAGGCTGATGTGCCTATATCTGGATGAAACACTGCACTGAGTTTTTGTGTTCACTATTAACCACTTATCGAGTCTATTTTTGAAACTATTGGTTGATGGCGTGTCAACTTTCTCTTGGGGCAGCTTATTCCATGTGTTCATCACTCTATTGTTGAGCGAGTAATAGCCAACATTCATCTTCGTCGTCTAACCAATTTCATGTTGTTAGCAACCAATTGCAAGTTGTTTATATCTGACGGAATACGCACTTGTGTGTAATAAAATTAGTAAAGTAGGTTCCTAATATTGCTATAGAAAATATGAAGAAGTTTTAGGTAACAAGCTATAGTTTCCACAACAACTGAAAATAAAAGTATTTAATTTAAAGACACTGTGTGCTATTCCATCAGGTCGGCGCCCGGTCGATAGTGGCCATAAAATGTGTGGACAAGTCCCGGATAAAGCACTCTGGCTCAGCAGTAGACAACCTGGTGACAGAGATCCGGTTGCTGAAGACGTTGCAGCACCCGCACATTGTCCATATGAAGAACTTCACTTGGGACGATCGGTGAGAAACTCTTGATGAACACCACCCATGATTTCTTTAATTATAATTTTAATTTAATTTGTAATTTCATTATTAAATGCTTACACCAGTTTCAAATTTCAAATATCAAACCGATACCTAACTTAATAAAAATATTATTTTATGTAAGTAATATTTGAATGTTGAAATTTAAAAGATGCCTTAGATATTATCATCATCATCATATCAGCCAGCAGACGCCCACTGTTGGGCTGCTCCAGAGATCTCCACAAAGGCCGGTCCTGTGCCTTCTACATTCAGCTGATAGATATTACAATTTTAATAATAATTGTCAAATAACAAATAACTTTGTCTGTAATTGATCATTATGATGTTGATAATGATGATGATGTCGTGGTGCAGGGGTTGGCTGTTGCAATTCAGCGCGGTAATGCGGCACGACTTGATGGGCACCTTTGCGTCTTAGTATTTGGTATTTGGCCGTGTGGTGTCCGGCAGAGTAGAATAGCACCAACCCCTTACACTCATGGGTGTCGTACAAGGCGACTAATGTTTTCGAGGCAAAAGATCAAGAGTCTCCGATGTCTGGGAAATGGGCAGCAGCATTTTCCATTGTTATATTATAACACTGCGATCTCCAACCCGCCTGCCAAGCGTGGAGATTATGGCAATAACCTCCCGTTTCGTGGGAGAGGCCCTAAGTCCTGCAGTGGACTGTTTTGGGCTGTGATGATGATGATGATGATTTGGTAATAACTGACAAAGATATTTGTTAAAAAAAATAATCATCTTAGCGTTAATGCCTCGGTTGTGCTCTCGAGGACGAGGCCCGGGGTCCGCCTTGACCATAATCCAGGATTTGGCGATCAGGTAATTACAGTGGAGCATCTGCCATCTGACCTGACCCTACTGCCAGGAGAACCTAACCAGATTCGATCATGGTTCTACTTTCAGTCGCCTGAATGTGCAGTTACATCACGATGTTTTCCCTCACAGTAAGAACATAGGTTAGTGTTCAACTAATATTTATAACTTAGCCATACAAACTGTGTTCCAGAAACATTTACATAATAATGGAGTACTGCTGCGGCGGTGACCTCTCCCGTTACATACACAAGTATGGACGGATTCCGGAGAACCGGGTGAGTTTGAGGAATCCTTTTTCGATCGAGTACTTTCTTGCCAACTACTGAAAATTAAGACTTTAATTTTCTATGATTACTATTATAAAACTGTAAAAATCCATATCTGTACATTGAAGATATTTCACCCAAAAAATAGTAGGGTTAGGATTCTGAGACGTAACTATGTGTCGTAATGTCTGTGGGCAATAATATTCTTATAATTCTAATTCTTATTTGTCTGTTCGCGCATCACGCCAAAAGTAATGAACGGATTTTTATTCGGTTTGGATATTTAGTAGCTTGAAGTCCAGGGTACAATCTCAGCCATGTTTCATCTAATTCTGGTAGGTAAAACCAGAGATACAACTTGACCTCCCAGTAGTACTAGCATTCATTCAATAACCTCCAGTAGCCGTATTCACAATGGCTCGGAAATCGGTTTCGGATACGGAATCGACAAAGGACCCCACAAAAGTTCTTAGGAAAATGTGGTTTCAGTTAATTTTGATGAAATTTTCATATGTTATAGAGAGACAGTTTCCGTGGAATCTATCGGGATTCTGAATAACAGTTTTCGAATCGATCGACACGGATTCGCCGCTCACGAATTTTGTGTCGAATCGTTCGGAAACGGTTTCGAATCATTGTGAATACGGCCACAGGTTATCAAACTTATACGCTTAATATATTTGACTTAATTCAGGCGTTTAAATTCAGAAGCAAAAAGCCTGAGAATTAAAAAAATGGAATGTATTGCGCATAAAATAAGCTCCATTTTTGTATCACGCCTTTTGAAAAGCGAAGCGACGTAAGTCATAACATATCATCATCACAGCCCATAACAGTCCGCTGCAGGACTTAAGGCCTCTCTCCCGAAAGGGAAGTTTATTGCCATAATCTCCACGCTTGGCAGGCGGGTTGGAGATCGCAGTGTTGTAAATATAACAATGGAAAACGCTGCTGCCCATTTTCCAGTCTACGGAGACTCTTAAGATCTTTTGCCTCGAAAACATTAGTCGCCTTGTACGACACCCGCGAGTGTAAGGGGTTGGTGCTATTCTACTCTGCCGGGCACCACTCGGCTAACATATGTGATACAGAAATTTACCTTATTCTATGAACAGTACATTCCACTTTGGCTTGCTCTCACACATTTGCTTCTGAATTTAGCCAGGTTTAATAAGCGTATTACACTGACAATATATTGGCTTTTAATTTCAGGTACTCTACTTTCTTCAGCAACTGGTATCCGCTCTGAAGTACCTCAGGGAAAAAGGTAACTTATAATGCTATCTTGATTTTAATGGTCATGGTTTCTTTTGGACTATGACATGACATGGGATCGTTCAAGAGGTATATTAGAGGTTTCCTCAAAGGCGGGTAACGCCTGTTCGTCTGCCGTATTACATTAAAAAAAACTCTGTGACGGGGCACACTTTTGACGTTTGTCGTTATTATTATGATTTTCGTTCCCCCAGGCGTGATGCACATGGACTTGAAACCTCACAACCTGCTGCTGCATCGCGGCTCCGACGGGAAATACATACTCAAAGTGGGTGATTTCGGGTGAGAGATGTTACTATTTCCATAATTCATTCATCATCACAGCCCATAACAGTCCACTGCAGTACTTAGGGCCTCTCCCATGAGAGGGGAGTTAAAAAAATAATCTCCACGCTTGGCAGGCGGGTTGGAGATCGCAGTGTTGTGAGTATAACAATGGAAAACGCTGCTGCCCATTTTCCAGCCTACGGAGACTCCAGATAACACTAGTCGCCTTGTACGGCAACCATGAATGTAAGGGGTTGGTGCTCTAGTCTGCCGGACACCACACGGCCAATATATTTCGCGGCATAATTCATTAGTTATATGCAAAAGGTGCAAGGTGGACCGACGACCTGGTAAAGATCGCAGGTGCCAGCTGAATGCGGAAGACACGGGACCGGCCTTTATGGAGATCTCTGAGGGACGCCTATGCCCAGCAGTGGGCATCTTTCGGCTGATATGATAATGATGATGCAAAACACAGTGCAAAATAAACTACTGGGATTCTGTGTAAACGGGATCGACAAATTGTTAGCGCGATGTAGGATAGGCGCAGCGCCATCTAGCGGCGGTTTGCCGTACTGTTACTTACTAATTGTTTCCGAACAAAAATTCAATTACTTACTTGCAGTTTTTACGGGCGTTCGCTGTATTAAGGATTCTATAAGGTTCTGTTTTGTGGTTTATTTCGTTATTTTTTCATTGTTTTCTTGACAACGGTAATTATTCTTAAGAAACCAACAACTTTTCTACTTCCTCTTAAATCACTCTATCGATTGTTGAAAACTGTATTATTATCCGTTGCGCAGTTGAAAAGATCTAAGCGTACATATATACATAGGGACAGACGGCGGGAAGCGACATTGTCTCATACTATGTATTTAAAATAAAAATAATAATGATAATGGGCGCTTTTATAATTTGTAACGTGACGATATTATCGTGGATGTCCACGATATAGGGGAGAGGTGGCAAGAAGGGGACATTATAAATAAATAAATAAAAAGTTTGTTAAATCTTGTAAAATACATTTCAATTTTAGATGTAAAAAACACGTAAAAGGTAAAAATAAAACATATTTGAATGAATGAATGAATAACGCTTTATTGCACAATCAAAAGTATACAATGGGTAACTTAAATTAACAGCAGGAGAAGCAGCAGGCGGCCTTATCGCTTAAAGCGATTTCTTCCAGGCAACCTTTTTGGGTAGTTAACTGTTGACAGAAGCCTTCAAATCCTAGCTCAGGCCTTCTTGCCTGAGCTAGGATAATATGATACCCTGTGTTTCAGGCGAGAAATTACAGATCTTAAATTAACAAAGAATGGTTTTCTATACCTATTAAAATAATCACTAGCAAAATATGACGAAGTACACATAATATTATATCATAAAATAACTTAGAAACTAAAAGTAGGTAATATTTTTATTACAAAGGAGGACAGGATTGTGACGTTTTAGGTAAGAATGGCTGTTCTTCGGGGTTGCCACACAACAAAAATATAGTCGTCTCGAGACGTTTATTACTTATCGATTATTTGACTTAACGCTTTCAATATTTGTCCCTTTCATGCCACCTCTTCCCTATTTATATTTCTATTTCAATTTATTTATTTTTCAGACAACTGACATCCATTTTTGTTAGTAGTACAGGTATCTTACAAATCATTTTTTTAAATCGCAGACGTCCACAATTATATAGTTTTTTACAAATTACAAAACATGGAGTTCTTCAAGAAAGAGGTGAAAAGGTTTTTACGGGATCGGCAACGCGTGGGTGATGCCCCTGGTATTGCAAACGGCCATAGGCTGCGGTGATTGCCATTGGCGTATCTAGGGCTATTTTCCATGTTGACAAAACACTATACCGTTTTTTATATTAATCAGTAAATAAACAGAAGCGGGCCATCAGATTACACGTGGTCACCTTTTCATTTCCGTACCGCATAAGTAAGGACCTGGCCCCTGCGGTGGCCGATGAAGCCGAGTCGATTACCAATGTACAGTCTGAGCACGAAATTTTTCTCTTATGTTCGTTACCCGACTTTTGGAAAATAACTTAATTGTAAAAGCTTTCATTGTAATTTAATTTAATTAGGAATTTGACATTAAAAAAAAACGTTTTTTTTTTCAGGCATATACCCATAGTATACATTACAGACAGTGTAATAAGTCAGTTTTACAGTTCATTATTATTATTAAATACAATTCAATTTGTATAAATAAATAAATATATAAATATAAATATATATATCAAAATTTATAAAAATTACAAATTTACAAGATTTAGGTAGGTAAAGATTTTTAACCGAGCAGTCAAGCCCAGCCCTAGTGGGCATTACAACTTAATAATTTAATTAGATTATACAGTTATGCGTAGATCTTTACTGAACAAGTATACATTCTGCAGTACGGTGGACACGCACCCATTTTTACTTAACCCACCCTTCCTACGCTTATGGTGACTGCTTGCCATCAGGCGGGCCGTAAGCTTGTTTGCCACCTTAGTGGTACAAATATAAAAGGATCGAATGGTGTCAGGTTCGCGACGACGGCGTGCGCGGGCGGGCTGCGGGGATCGCCTCTCTATATGGCGCCGGAGATGCTGCGCGGGACCGGGTACGACGCCAGGGTCGACCTGTGGAGCCTCGGTGGGTGGACGCAGACACACACACACACACACACATAGACACACAGTCATCATCTCTAGATACTGAGACTGGGCTGATACAGACAATATCATTGACACTACCTCCAACGTTATTTTAAGAGAGGTAGGACATAGCGGGGTATCTCGTTCGATTTGGAGCCGCCCAACTGGGGAAGTACCTCCACCTTACAGAATACCGCAGCTAAACAAAACTCTTTTAAATAGTGTTGTGTTTCTGCCGGTGAGTAAGGTTTCCAGTGCTCCATGGGGTGAGGATTTGGGAAACCGCGGCTTTGGCAGTGGAGGGGCATTTGTCTTTTTGCTGCCAGAGCAACGTGTTATAGAGGTGGGCAACGCATTGGCAATACTCTTGGTGTTGCTAATGTCTATAGGCAGTGGTGACCACTTTTCAGCAGGTGGCCCGCTTGCCTGTTTGCCTACTGTATTAGATAAAAAAAAAATGACTGAAACAAACGTATACAGCGAGCTTAGTGGATGGACCCGTTGTACGTCTATGGCGTCTATAACACCATCTTCTACCATCCAGTGGTGACCACTTTCCTTCAGGTGGCCCGCTTGCCTGTTTGCCTACCGTATGACATAAAAAAAAATTCTTCATGTAGGACTAACTCATTCCGAGCAAACTCAAAATGGAAGTATTTCTTATAGAATAAGGTCAATTTTTGTCACTTATATAATATGTTTCGCGACGCTTCGTTTTCCAAAAGGCATGAAATAAAAAATGGACTTCATTCTATGAGTTTCATTCGATCTTGTTCTTTGAATGAGTTAGGGTTCTACGTTAAGGGTGGTGTTAACGACGCTTAAGGCGGTTCGTCAACCATACTAAATTTATTTTTCCATTCTTTCATTCGTTTGAGTGTCCAGTAATAATATTTTAAGTACTTTATTAATTGTATATAAGCTTGGTAAATGTATTCGTATATCGAAAATAAAACACAACTTCGTAGTTTTATATTTTGATCATTTAGAAATCCATTTCACGCTCATTTCACAAACATACACCAAACCGTCAAATCTTAAAAAAAAAATTTGTTCGACAAACGTACCTACCATGTTCAGTTTATTTTGAAGATAGTACGTTATATATAATCATCGATGCCTCCTCTGCAGGCGTGATAATGTACGAGTGCTTGTTCGGTCGCGCGCCGTACGCGTCTCCTGCGCTGAGAGAGTTACTAGACAAGATACAGCGACAGGCGCCCATCGAGGTAACTATATGTTGTGCTAGTGGACCTGGCGCGACTTCGTTCGCGTAGCATTCTACCCCTACCCTACCCCTATCTCGAAGCTGCCAAAGGATGCCGTAGAGCGAGCGAAGTGGAAAGGAATGGGTAGGAAAGCGGACCCTGGCAGAGGCCGGGATAAGCGCTAGGACGATGATGATGAAGTGAGGGCTACCGTTTTTGTGCTTATCAGTGGGCGCCACTGTTCAGGTCTTGTCACTGTCAAAATAACGGCAATGGGACGGCGTTGGCTGAAATCCAACTGTCAACTTAGAACGTTCGATTCTGGCCAATAGCGCGAGGTATTTCGACAACGGACCTTACTCGCCCGTGGCGTCGTCTAGTGGAATTTGTAATGACGATGGACGATGTTTTCCTTCACCGTAAGAGCATCGGTTAGTGTTCAACTAATGTACATAACTCAGAAATGAGTCATTGGTACATGGCCGCAGCGGGATTCGAGCCCGATATCTCGCATTTCTAGTCGAATACCGTTGCCACCAATGTATAAATTGAAGGTGATATGGACGCCAGTTACCACTTACCATCAGGTGGGCTGTCGGCTCGGTTGTCACTGAATAGCATAAACAATCCTCTAGGCCACCAACGCTCTTCATCTGGCATCTACAAACTGATAGGTGTTATCTATTATTGTAGTCCATTTCGACCATACTATAGTTACCTATGATTATGATCCATTTAGATCCTGCTATATGTATCTTATGATCCCAGATCCCATCAGGCTCGTCAGTATCCCCCGCCTGCCGGGACCTGTTGTCCCGCCTGCTGAAGCACGACCCCGACGAGAGGATATCGTACGAGGAGCTGTTCGAAAATGAATACCTGGACCTGGAACACATGCCCACTAGGGATAACTATGATAAGGTACGTGTTTTCGTGGAGTTTGGAAATTATATAGTATATACTGTTCCCCTGTACTGTTATATAGTGTATACTGTTCCCCCTGTACTGTTATATAGTGTATACTGTTCCCCCTGTACTGCTATATAGTGTATGCTGTTCTCCCTGTACTGTTATATAGTGTATACTGTTCCCCCTGTACTGTTATATAGTGTATACTGTTCCCCCTGTACTGTTATTTAGTGTATACTGTTGCCCCTGTACTGTTATATAGTGTATACTGTTCCCCTGTACTGTTATATAGTGTATACTGTTCCTCCTGTACTGTTATATAGTGTATGCTGTTCCCCCTGTACTGTTAGATAGTGTATACTGTTCCCCCTGTACTGTTATATAGTGTATACTGTTCCCCCTGTACTGTTATATAGTGTATACTGTTCTCCTGTACTGTTATATAGTGTATACTGTTCCCCTGTACTGTTATATAGTGTATACTGTTCCCCCTGTACTGTTAGATAGTGTATACTGTTCCCCCTGTACTGTTATATAGTGTATACTGTTCCCCTGTACTGTTATATAGTGTATACTGTTCCCCTGTACTGTTATATAGTGTATACTGTTCCCCTGTACTGTTATATAGTGTATACTGTTCCCCTGTACTGTTATATAGTGTATACTGTTCCCCTTGTACTGTTATATAGTGTATACTGTTCCCCTGTACTGTTATATAGTGTATACTGTTCCCCTGTACTCTTATATAGTGTGTACTTTACGAGGTTCGTGGCCGAGAAGTACAGGTATCTGACTCGTAAGCGAGAGGTACAGGGTTCGAAACCCTCTGCCGTCATATACCAATGACCTTTTTCTGAGTTATATACATCGGTGAATGCTAACCGATGCTCTTACGGTGAGGGAAAACATCATAATTAAACCTGCACATTCAGGCGACTGAATGCGTAACCATGATCTAATCTGGTCAGGTTCTCCTGGTAGCAGGGTCACGGAGGTCAGAGCGCAGTCGCTCCACTGTAATTGTCTGATCTGCCGAATCCTGGATCATGATCAAGGCGGACCCCGGGCCCTCGTTCTCGAGAGCACAACCGGGACATTAACGCCAAGATGATTATTTTTTTATATGCGTGTTGCATAAGCTGCTATTATTTCACCCGATATAAAATACAAGGTATATCTTATATCTACCACACACAATACAAAGTTTGCTTACTTTAAGACTAGATGGCGCGGTCGCTATATCCTTTTTCGACCTGAATGGTTCAGTGGTTAACATGCCACGTCTGCCACGCAAGAGGTCCCGGGTTCGATTCCCGGCCGGGCAGAAATTGATGTGATGAATTTTAATTTTTGTTACGGGTCTGGGTGTTCTATGTATAATAAGTATGTGTTTTAAAAGTAATTAAGTAGTATATCAGTTATCCAGCACCCATAGCACAAGCTTTGCTTAGTTTGGGGCTAGATGGCGCTGTGTGAATTTGTCCACGAATATTTATTTTCCAAGATTATTATAGAAACCTCCCATTATTTTCTCACCACCAACAGGCAGTATCCCTGATAAAGCAAGCCATCGAACTGGACTGTTCGGGCGACGCCGCGGCGGCCTTATCCCAGTACACGGCGGCCTTACGGTTGTTGGTGCCCCGGGTGCGGTGCGAGCCTGATGCCGTCAGGAAGAGTGCCTTGGCTGGGAAGGTGGCCAGGTATTAATGTGGATATACACATGCAGAACAGACATACATAGACGCAGAGACAGAGGTAGATAGTGACAGATATAGTGACAGGGATGAGACAATGATAAATATAGAAACTGAGATAGATAGTGACATTGTATGGAGAAAGAGAAAGAGTAACACGTATTTACACTCCACACGTTGTATTTAGCTATTTAACGTTTTCGTCCGTGCCTCACTCAGCAGGTCTCACTGAAAACCAGCGCCCTGGTCTCCGCCAGGGCATGAAGCTGAGTGAGATCCCTTTTACACACCACACCACATGCACATGTCCTTTCAGATTGTTTAAGGTTGGCTGAAAGAAATCCCATTGTGGGATAAGCCCGCCTTTGCTTTGTAAAATTATTTTTGTATTTCCTGTATTGATTAAGCAATAAAGAGTTTACATACATACATACATACGGTTCTGTTCTTCAATTTTCTTCTATTCATATATGTTTGTCTAGTTGTTGTTTCCTCATTTCATGTTGTTTGTTATTAATGATTTTGTTTGTGCATTTTTATGTCACTTTTTTTTTAAACATTTTTCTTTTAAATTTTTTGTTTTACGGCTCTGGAGTCGAGCCACTGACCTCAAAAAATACCTATTTGAAGATCAGTGATTCACCCCCTTTGAGCCATTTGTTATGTGTTTGTGGTGTTATTGTGTGTAAATAAATGTTTTCTATATCTACGTCCGAGACGGACGCAGTAATAGAAAGAGACACACATAGAGAGAAGCACATAAATATGAAGGATGCCCCAGATGGGGAGAGTGGCCATGTGGGGACGGAGTATGGGTAAAAGACTTAATGAAAGCCTCTCATACGTGTGTGAATGAAGTGTCATTTCATATATTCAAAATTAATATTTGTATGACTATCCATACACGTCACTCACACACACAAGAGCGGCTTTACTTATGTTTTTTACCTATAGTTACATACACCCAAACACACACTGAGAGAGAGACAGAGTTAGACATTGACGGATATAGACTGTGACAGATACGGAGATAATGACAAAGACATATCCTGACATACTTAGACAGAACCCATACACACGCACGCACACACACACACACGCACACGCACGCACGCACGCACGCACTATTTCTACAATTCCACTCTCCACCTACAGTTACATGTCCCGCGCAGAAGAACTAAAGCAGTACCTCCGCCAAGCCGCGGACCCCCCGCAGGACCCCCAGGCAGACCCCCCGCGGGCCCCCCGGCCGCCGGACCCCCCGCGGACCCCAGCCCCCCCGCGGGCCCCCCAGGGACTGTGCTGCGTGAGGGGGAACGCTAGTACTGTCAGGACTTATGATTTCAGTAAGTTGATGCATACAATACACACAATAATTTCTACTGACACAAGTGAACCTTTACTTAAGAGGAGACCCCTACATAAAATTGTGATTGTAAATTTAGTTTATGGAATAAATTTATTTATTTATTTATTTTTTATTTAAACACTTTATTGTACATTAAAGGAGATCGAAAAAATACAGTTTAAATCAATAATATATGACGGATGCGGTCATTAGTACGGACTCATGTGGTCAATAGTACGGACTCATGACGAAGAAAACGCGCGTGGGAGTGCGCCCTCTGGTGGGGCGTGCTGACAGAGTCTCGACGGCACGACTCGGGCCGAGTGGCGGCCATTCTTGGCGCGACCGCCGCCGAGGAGGGACGCGTCTTGAAACTGTCTCCACATTTCGTTTATAGAAAGTGTTATTTGCGTTTGTAAATAAAGTTATTTTAAAATCACCTTTGAAATAAGAAAGTTAATTACCTCAACTGCCTATATTGTGATACTGCTCTGATTTCAAGTGAAATTATAAGTGATGTGCAAAAATGAAATGGAATAAATACACTGGAGTAAATGTGAACCTTTTCTTTAATTTATCTGGACGAATATGATCTATAACTGATATTACCACCCTGATGACAATGATCCTGATACAACCCTTTCCTTCACGCGACGACATATATTTATTTAAAATATTAATTAGTTTAATTTATTATTTGAAATATTTTTATTTTAATATAAAAATTATTTTTTTGATACGTAAAGCTCACGCCTGTGTCCCACAGGTGAGGTAGGCGGAGATTTTGGACTAATGCTAGTACTAGCACGACTTATAATTTCAGTAAATTGATGTGGGGTTAATGGCTTGTTATTGTTTTACACAGGCCGTGTGGTGTCCGGCAGAGTAGAATAACACCAATCCCTTACACTCGTGGGTGTCGGACAAGGCGACTAATGGTTTCGAGGCAAAATATCTAGTGTCCCCGTAGGCTGGAAAATGGGCAGCAGCGTTTTCCATTGTAATATTTACAGCACTGCGATCTCCAACCCGCCTGCCGAGCGTGGAGATTATGGAAAGAAGCCCCCCTTTTGTGGGAGAGGCTCGAAGTTCTGCAGTAGACTGATATGGGCTGTTATAATGATTGCGGTTTTAAAATATATTTTTCTAAATAGAAGCGTTTGTGGCCGAGTAGTTAATGTATCCGACTCATAAGCAAGAGTTACCGGGTTCGAATCCCACTACGGCCATGTATCGATGACTCTTTTCTGAATTATGTACATTGATTGAACAATAACCCATGCCCTTACGGTGAGGGAAAACATCGTGACGAAACCTGCACATTCAGGCGACTGAATGCGTAACCATGATCCAATCTGGTCAGGTTCTCAGGTAGCAGGGTCACGGAGGTCATCTGAACTGCAGTCCTGGCAGTCGTTCCACTCGCGTAATGACCTGATCTGCCGAAGCCTGGATCATGATCATGGCGGATCCCGGGCCCTCGTGCTCGGAAACACAACCGGGACATTAACGCCAAGATGATATTTTTTTATTGCGGTTATAGAATCACCCTTGTGTCAATAAATGTATTGTGGCGACCTGATTGGTTCAGTTGGCTAACATGCCAGTCGCCACGCAGAGGTCCCGGGTTCGATTCCCGGCCGAGCAGACATTGAAATGATGAATTTTAATTTCTGTTACGGGTCTGGGTGTAGTATGTATAATGAGTATGTATTAAAAAAACTATATAAGTATCTATATCTGTATCTAATGGGTATAACACAAGCTTTGCTTACTTTGGGGCCAGATGGCGCTGTGTGTGTGTCCAAGCATATTTAATTATTTATATTTATTTATTATTTCTATATTCGTACTCAGCTACGCCTCGTATGATAAACAGACAGTTATGTGAATTTTAATTTCTGTTACGGGTCTGGGTGTTTTATGTATAAAAAGTGTGTATTTAAAAGTAGTTAAGTCGTTTATCAGTTATCTAGCACCCATAACACAAGCTTTGCTTACTTTGGGGCTAGATGGCGCTGTGTGAGTTTGTCCACGATTATTTATTATATTATTTATGTATTAATACCCCCTTTTCTGTACGAGTTGCATAATAGTAGTTATTGCAACTGTCATATAAAAGGGGGTATTATAACATGAGTGGCTGTTTATCATACGAGGCGTAGCCGAGTATGATAATAGTTTGACACGAGTGTTTTAATACCTAATTATATGCAGTTGCATACACTATTTTATCTACACTCATATTTTTATGTTAAATTATCGTACCTATAATTTTCTCAACTTTGCTGGAAGTAATCTGCGAGTCAGTTTTGTTGTATCTACGCGTCGAGGATATCAAGCGGCAGGAAATTCACTTAATTACTTTCACATTTATCTATTTATTTGCTTCAAACAAGAAAAATCATTCACAAACACAAATTACAACACTTAGAAAAATATTCTGTTTAGCGGGAAAATAATTACACAGAATATCAACAGGAAAATTTGAATTTTGAATTTGAATTTGTCAAAGACATTTAGGTATTCAGCCTACATTTCGCCGTGTCCCGGCGCCCGACAAAAAATTAAAAAATAAAAGTGTTGCATAATGATTAAAAAGTTATTTTACGATACAGCTGTCATGAAAATAGTATGGGAAATGCTGTATCGAAAAGTAATTTTTTTAAATTTTATAGACTGGCGAGAAAAAAGTGTATCCTTAAACGACTGTTTTCGAATATGAAATTGGAACATTACGCTATGAGTGTAGATAAAGTACTATTATGCCATATGAGAGATAAATATACAATAAATGTATAGTAATTCTAATCACCATCCTCCATTCCCAGGTGAAATAAAGAGGCAGACGCCATGCGTGTGTGCGAGAGGGACGGCGGTGTGCGCGTGCGGCGGCGCGAGCGAGAGGGAAGTCGCGGGCAGCGTCGAGCAAGCCGTTGGCACCGATGATGAGGATGAGGTCAGTATTATTATGATTAATAGATAGAGATGCTGATGTGTAGACACTGACACTGACGTAGACACAGACGCAGACACAGACGCTGATGCAGATACATACGCTGACACTGACGTAGACACAGCCGCTGACGTAGACACAGACGCTGATGCAGATACAGACACTGACGTAGACACAGACACAGACGCTGACGTAGACACAGACGCTGACGCAGACACAGACGCTGACGTAGACACTGACGCTGACGTAGACACATACGCTGACGCTGACACTGACGTAGACACAGACGCTGACGTAGACACTGACGCTGACGTAGACACATACGCTGACGCTGACACTGACGTAGACACAGACGCTGACGTAGACACTGACACTGACCTAGACACAGACGCTGACGTAGACACTGACACAGACGCTGACTCAGATGCAGACGCTGTCGCAGACACATACGCTGATGCAGACACAGACGCTGACGCTGACACTGACGTAGACACAGACGCTGACGCTGACGTAGACACTGACACTGACGTAGACACAGACACAGACGCTGATGCAGACACAGACGCTGACGCAGACACAGACGCTGACGTAGACACTGACGCTGACGTAGACACATACGCTGACGTAGACACATACGCTGACGCTGAGACTGACGTAGACACAGACGCTGACGTAGACACTGACACTGACATAGACTCAGACGCTGACGTAGACACTGACGTAGACACAGACGCTGACGCTGACACAAACGCTGATGCAGACAGACGCTGACGCTGACACTGACGTAGACGCTGATGCAGACACAGACGCTGACGCTGACACTGACGTAGACACAGACGCTGATGTAGACAGACGCTGACGCTGACACTGACGTAGACGCTGATGCTGACACAGACACTGACACTGACGTAGACACAGACGCTGACGTGGACACAGCCGCTGATGTAGACACAGACGCTGACGTTGATACAGACGCTGACGTAGACACAGACAATGACACAGACACAGACGCTGACGCTGACACTGACGTAGACACAGACGCTGATGCAGACACAGATGCTGACGCAGACACAGACGCTGACGTAGACACAGACGCAGTCGTATACACAGACACTGACGCAGACACATATATAGGTTTAGTGTTGATACTATTCAAAATTGTCTATTTAATATAATTTAAAGGAGGACCGGCAGAAATGTAGATTCGAGAATTGACGCCATAGTAAAAGTTGTAGAAAACCCTTTCCAATGATATATCGCTTAACTTTATTGGTCACATAGGCCGGGTTGTCCGGATCTCCTTTATTTGTGATACTGAAAACTGGATATTTTCATTTCGGGAAATTGAGAGGATACTTTGGAGACCCTGTGTTCAGTTGTAACTAAGGTATATTTTTATGGCTGGTTCTCCCAAAATAAGTGAAAAAAAACACCCTCCCCCCAGCCCCCACCGCCCAGGTCCATGGGCACCGCCCCGGGAGCAATGGAGCCGTCCCGCCGTCCGGGACTGCTCAGCCGGCTCTGGCGCCGCGACCCGCCACCGCCACTCGACGACGATCATGTACGTAGTTACGGCATCATACACGCGTTCTACACACTGGATGCGTAACCATGATCCAATCTGGTCAGGTTCCCCTCGTAGGGTCACGGAGGTCAGGTGGCTGGCGGTCCATTGTGCCGACGTGACGTGCCGAATCATGGTGGAATAAGTTGGCCTGTTGTGTCTTATATATTATGTAATATTCACTTTTAAGAAGACAATTTTCACTTTTAAGAAGCGTGTTAAAGAACATTACCTAACATTATGTGCCTGAATGTGTTATAGTGCCTTTAGTATATGTATTTATAATAGTATAGGTATGTATTTAGACATAGTTATTGTATGTAGTTTATAATAATATATATGTATGTAGGTATATTTAGGTATAATATGTATATGTATATACTAGAGATGAAACGGATAGTTGTTTGGCCGGATACCGGATACCGGATATCCGGCCAGCCTCCTAGCCGGATAGCCGGATATCCGGCGGCCGGATATTCACAGGTCATAGTCTCTGAACAAGTTTGTACAAGCTGACTTTATACGACTGCATATGTTTATGTAATTTAAAGTTTTTGTTTAATGTGAATAATTTGAACGTTGAACTGAACAATGCTTCCGCCCACCAATGGATTACATATTAGCCAACAGTATCGTAGAGGATAAACGACATCGTATACTACCTCTAAATATAAATAAATTCATATTTTAATCCAGGATAATATGTTTTCATATCTATAATATCAATATAAATATATCTTGATTGACTTTAAATTATTACACTTAGTACATTATAATACTAAACAGCACTTGTCAAAACTACACACGACAAAAATGCGTATTTATGCAGATCAGCGGGTGTCACCCTGTTAGGCAAAGAACGTAATGTCCACACTCGTGGAAGTTTCAAAGTCACACCTATGCCCGAGAAAATTTAAGAACGCTCAATGCGATGGTGTGAGCATGTGCTCCGCCGCCCCAAAGATCACCTTAGTGCAAGTAGCCCTAAATTTGGCGACGACGACTCGCTGACGCGGAAGACACCCACACGCCACCTCTCTGACGGCGGACCAACGGGACCTGAAGGACAATATTATTGACGCTGCTACTGCTCAAAATAGAAAGAAATGGAGGAAGCAGACAAGGAGAGTTGACTCCAGCTAATGGAATAGGCATAGTGCAAAAAGAAGAGACCAGAAAACTATTAAAAAATTTTGCTAACCTACCAAATGAACGATACGAGTAGAAAAGGTGCCGATGCCGACATAATCAATAGTTCTTTGATTAATATTTATGGTTTTTAAACGTTTTGATACGACTTTTTACTCGACTGCATCAGAAGGGCATATATTTCCGATGAGCAAAATCACTTTTATGGGCTTTTCATAAATTTTCGGCCGTGTGGTGTCCGGCAGAGTATAATAGCACCAACCCCTTACACTCATGGGTGTCGTACAAGGCGACTAATGTTTTCGAGGCATAAGATCAAGAGTCTCCGTAGTCTGGAAAATGGGCAGCAGCATTTTCCATTGTATTATTTAAACACTGCGATCTCCAACCCGCCTGCCAAGCGTGGAGATTATGGCAATAACCTCCCCTTTCGTGGGAGAGGCCCTAAGTCCTGCAGTGGACTGTTACGGGCTGTAATGGTGATAAATTTTTTACTATCCGGTATCCGGCCGGATATTAACGCATTATCCGGTATCCGGCCGGATAGTAAATTATGGCCGGATAGGCCGGATACCGGATAGTGGCCGGATATCCGTTACATCTCTAGTATATACATATATTTTTTGTTTTATTGTGCACGTCTTATCGGCGTCTATTATATCATCTCTCTCTGGTAGGCCTGCTGGAAGAGATTTCTTTCTAGAGATAAGCAGTGCCTGTTGTGTCTTAATCTTCTGTTACATAACTGTATGCTCTATCGTGTGAACAATAAACTGTTAAATAAATAAAAAAAAATTACTTTTTTAACAATCTTGTGTACAATAAATGATTAAATAAATAAATAAATAAATGGTCAGGACGGACCCCGGGCCCTCGTGCGCGTACGACCGGGACATTAAGGCCAAGATGATTTTTATTTTCACATGCGTTCTACACACACACTCAAATACCTCGTCTTAATCATATCAGCCGCAAGGCGCCCACTGCTGGGCAAAGGCCTCCCCAGAGTTTTTTTTATTGTTATCAGTATTAATAGGCTTGCATTAGATCTCAACTCACCTGATGGGAAGCGACGATGAGGTCGAAGATGTAGCATGCGTGCCTAGGAGATACCTATTCACTCTTGATTTGAAGACCCCAAGGTTATACGTATCGGGGAACAGTGACTCAGACAGAGAGTTCCAGTACTTTGCAGGGCGCATAAGAAAAGTGAACGCAAAACATTTAATACGACATAATGGGACGTCTACCATATATGGATGACGATATTTTGTCCCCCTCGTTGTTCGATATCAAAATAAATAGATCTCCACGAAGGGCGGTTCCTTCTGCATCCAGTTTTATTTACCACTAAGGTGGCAAACAAGCTTGCGGCCTGCCTGATGGTAAGCAGTCATCGCAGCCTATGGGTCGTTGGTATGGCAGTTGGTACCTGCGATCGTTACTAGGTCGACGCTTCACCTTGTGGGAGGCCTGTTTTATGAGAACCCAACTTATTTGAACTATTTGACCATTGACTACTCCTTTTTTTGAGGACAGAGCAAACTGTCAAATGATCATCATCACAGCCCGTAACAGTCCACTGCAGGACCCAGGGCCTCTCCCACGAAAGGGGAGGTTATTGCCATAATCTCCACGCTTGGCAGGCGGGTTGGAGATCGCAGTGTTTAAATATAACAATGGAAAATGCTGCTGCCCATTTTCCAGACTACGAGGACTACTAAAACTTTGATCTCTCGATCCACAGACTGAAGAAGCGAACCAGAAGGCGAAGACTCAAGAAGGAGACGGCTGTAGAATCACATGAGTTCTCAAGTTTTCAAGGCTAGCTTCCTAAAATTGCCCATAGAGTCCCCATCGAACCCTGAACCTCTGCGTTGCGACCGGCATGTTAACCAACTGAACCACTCAGGTCATCAACTGTATCAAAATAAAGATAAATATCAATACCATACAGCCAAGAGATTGTAATAATAATGTTTGAGTCATTGGAGTGCGCCATCTATCGAAATTTTTAGGAAGCTCACCTTGAAAACGGCTCATGATTCGTTTGTACATTTACTTGGTTACAGTGAGATGGCTTTGTGTTTTAAGCCTAACTTTAACTACTTTAAAAAGGAAAAAGTGTAGTTCTGAGTGCCTCACTAGATGGCGCTGCTTAGACAGGATTCTCAAGTATTGAATTTGGTAACCGAAGTTACTCGGAAAGGTGTTCCGTGAAAAGATACTTAGTTTTAGTAGCTTAGCTGAGAAGAAAGCGCAAAATGTCTACATTGTTGTACAACAAACTTGTTTTCGAGAATCGTGTCCAATCGACGCCATCTATTACAAATATTTGAACTAGTTTTTCTTTTTAATCGACTCTCGGAAAATCTCCAAAAACACATGATTATTTTAGGCATTCTTATTAGCCCATTAAAGTCAGTAAAGTCATTCATTCCTATACCGTGTGTGGCCTAGAATAAATAAATAAAATAATTAATAAATATTCGTTTGACAAATTCACACAGCGCCATCTAGCCCCAAACTAAGCAAAGCTTGTACTATGGGTGCTAGATAACTGATATACTACTTAAATGATTTTAAAATACATACTTATTATACATAGAACACCCAGACCCGTAACAGAAATTAAAATTCATCATTTCAATTTCTGCCCGGCCGGGAATCGAATCCGGGAACCACTCAGGTCGTCGCCGGGGCTAATACTAAAAATGGAGGCTCTATAGGTCACCAGTAATTTAATCATTAATGTCCCAACCAATTATAATCAAAACTTGACTTTTTATTTTATTGTTTTCAAACAAACTAAATCCTTAATTTAGTGCAATGCAAACAATAGTTCCGCTCAACTTGATCGTATTCATTCTGCGTCGTACTTATTCGGAACTACTCGGACCGTCTCGTTGACATTTAAAAATGCAGTGTACCGCGACATTGACAATTAAAAATAAAAATAAAAATTAAATATCATTTATTTTAAGTTTCACAGACGCATATTCTCATTACATTTCATTAATAATTATAGTTTATAATAATACATATATTCATCTTCAGCATTACAACGTCACTTTAGAATTAATTTATGTCATGTCATGTCATGTCATTCATAATCTTATACAAATGTCAGCCTTTAAATAACATGTATTGCATGTCAAAATATGGAGATTAGCGATAGCAATGTCAGCGATAATATCGTTTCGCAATAATCACTGATTACGAATCGTAACTTTAAATTCTTATTGTGTGTAATGCATGGGTTTTGGTTCACTAGAATCTTTTTAGAATGAAATACCAATGGAGTGTCTTCATTTTCAATATTAGCCCCGGTTCTAGGTTCTTCACTGTGTTTGTTGTACGAATTTGATTGGAATGTTTTCAAGGAAACCTGGGGCTGATAATATGAAACTGGGGCTTTTCATATGGCGTATACAGGGTAGCATATTTATTTGCATCAACTTCGTTGTTAGATATTATTAAAAATAATATATTTTACGCAAGTTCGAATTTATGTAAATATGTATTTTACACATTGTTTTTATTTTTATATATGTCGCAGCCGGATGGTTAAATTAGCCAGTTGACTAAACGGCTAGCTTTTTGAGCAATTATTTAGTTGAAAATTTGCCAGTTTCATAAGATTTTAAAGTGATGTTGAAAGAACGATATTGCCTCGAGTTTACGCAGCTCTTCCACACATTGTTCCAATGCTAACCTACCCACAATAACTTCAAAGTATAATAATAGTTGGCATTAGGTTTCTATTCGGTTAGTTTACGTTAGCATTATGACAATGAATGGAAGAGCTCCGTAAACTCGAGGCAATATCGTTCATTTGACTTTACTTTCAAAGTTCATGAATTTGGCCAATTTTCAATTAAATAACTGCTAAATTAGCTAGCCGTTTAATTAACCGGCTAATTTAACCATTTAGCTGCGACATATATACAATATTACAATAACTTTTTATTGCACACCAAAGAACAAGTACATGTACATATAATGTACTCAATAAGCCTCCATACAACAACGGAAGTACACAACAAAAAACAGAATTATTTTAGTCATTAATTATTTTATTATAGATAAGCAATTTCCGACGGAAATAATTTCTGTTTCACTAGATTCCTTAGCTTGCAAGCTTAGCGCTAAAAGACATGTAATATAACCTGTAGGCAAATTCAGTAACTCTGTTGCCAACAATTATCTGATTTCAATCATTAAAATGGTTACTTTTGCGATTTCGTATCATCAATTTCACTGGTTCAGTTGCGAACAAAGTTCCATTGCGATGAACTGATGCTACTAAATCATTTATCTTATGGATATAACACAAGCTTTGCTCACTTTGGGGCTAGATGACTCTGTATCAATTTGTCAAAGCATATTTATTATTAAATCGGTCATACGTAATCGCAAGTGACAATTTCAATCATTGAAATCAGGGAATTGTTAGCAACAGCGTTACGTAATTAGGCTACTGCTCTTTTTGTAAAACGAATGTGCCTTTAAGCTATTTATCTGAGCGCTGGGTGTAAGCTTTGCTTCGATTTTACTTTACTATAATAAGATCACGCTATGTCCGAATCGCTTATTAAAAAACATCTCTGTATGACAATTTATGCTGTTTTTAAACGTCATAGAACGTCATTCATAAAAGTAATAACGAACAATTTGATTTCTGTAGGATTGTTTATTTTCGTGAGTTATAAAATATTATTGAATAATGGGCAAAACAATTGAAATGGAAGTGCGAGAGAGTATTTTCAGCATGATTAATAATTTAGACAAACTGAAAGTACAAGTTCAAGCCAAATAACTGAGGGCTTACCATGAACTCTTATAGCAGGACCTAAACAGAATTGCTTTCGGTTTGAACGAGACAAGCTTATGTGACACGGATAGCGCTGTCTCGTTCTAAGCAGGGCAGTTCTGTTCACGTCCTACTATAAGAGTTCATGGTAAGGCCCCTGAATGTTTGCAAGAAGGACTGACAAGGACAGATTATTTCCATATCCACATTTTATAATTTTTACTACCTATCTTATCGTGTCCTATTATATCGCTTTTGTGTTTACGTCGGCGTAAACTCAAATGCGATAGCATAGTAAAATCGAAGCAAATCTTACACTCAGCCCTCTGTTGTAAATATGTCTACTTACATAATAATTTGTTAATACAATATTGTGTAATATTATAATATATTATGTTGTTATCAATACCTTTCGTGTTTTAATTGTTAAATACCTACCCTTGAACTTGATTACCTACTTCATATTTATTTTAAAACAGCATACAAAAATAATAAACCAAATAAGAATGAAAACTAATTCATTTTAAGCGAAGGGAAGTGGACAGTCAGGCAGGTCGCCATCCGAGGGAAGTGCACGGTCAGGCATGTCGCGGTACGAGGGAACTGGACGGTCAGGCATGTCGCTATCCCAGGGAAGTAGGTGGTCAGGCATGTCGCCGTAGGCGGTCAGCCATGTCGCCATCCGTGGAAAGTGCACGGTCAGGAATGTCGCCGTACGAGGGAAGTAGGCGGTCAGCCATGTCGCCATCCGTGGAAAGTGCACGGTCAGGAATGTCGCCGTACGAGGGAAGTAGGCGGTCAGGCATGTCGCCATCCGTGGAAAGTGCACGGTCAGGCATGTCGCCGTACGAGGGAAGTAGGCGGTCATGCATGTCGCCGTACGAGGAAAGTAGGCGGTCAGGCATGTCGCCGTACGAGGGAAGTAGGCGGTCAGGCATGTCGCCATCCGTGGAAAGTGCACGGTCAGGAATGTCGCCGTACGAGGGAAGTAGGCGGTCAGGCATGTCGCCATCCGTGGAAAGTGCACGGTCAGGCATGTCGCCGTACGAGGGAAGTAGGCGGTCATGCATGTCGCCGTACGAGGAAAGTAGGCGGTCAGGCATGTCGCCGTACGAGGGAAGTAGGCGGTCAGGCATGTCGCCATCCGTGGAAAGTGCACGGTCAGGCATGTCGCCGTACGAGGGAAGTAGGCGGTCAGGTATGTCGCCATCCGTGGAAAGTGCACGGTCAGGCATGTATCCGTACGAGGCAAGTCGATATCACAAAATGTTGGCAAGCGAAGATGGAGAAGGTAGAAAAGGGTTTACCCACCTGGCCGGGTGTTGCGACCAGGGGACCAAGGGTCCGACAGTTGATCGTCGGAAGTTGTATACATGCCGTGGAGTTGGCACATTTCTCTAGCGCAATGTAGGACGGTCAGCGCCACCTATGTGCGGATGCTTGCCAACCTTGTGTTCGTGCACTCGTAATGTGAGTATCGTTGAGATTCCCTATTGGAGCGATAGATGTCGCTACAGTGGACGGTCAGGCATGTCGCCGGTCGAGGGATGTGGACGTTTTAAATTCGGATTGGACGCAGAAATAGTCCGCTTCCTTACTTGCGGTCTCAGTATTCTAGCAGAAGTGTGCCCGCGACAGATCCTTTGTTCCCTTCTCTCAATACTAAGATGAAAGAGATAGCAGTATCTGTGTCGCGTATAGTCTCGTTATCGCGCGCGAGAGTACACTTGTGCTAGCCGTGCTGACTGTTTATTCCGGAATATCTTCTTTATTTTTATCTTCAATGTACAAGCACGGCTGTTTTATATTCTATTCTATACTAGCCCGAATCATCCCACTGCTGGGCAAAGGCCTCCCCCCGATTCCTCCACTCTTCACGATCAAGTGCCAATGTCTGCCAGTCACTTTCGAAGGCCCGCAGCTCATCTGTCCACCTTTTCTTGGGTCTGCCGCGACGTCGTTTCCGAGAATTGGGTGTCCACACTGTGACGGTTTTAGCCCATAACTCCTCCGACATGCGGCAAACATGACCTGCCCAGTTCCACTTCAGTTTTCCAGCATAATGGCTACATCAGCGATCTGCATTTTGGAGCGCAGCGTTGAGTTTCGAATTCGGTCCATTAATCTAACTCCTAACATGCTACGGTCCATGTATAAAGATAAAATATTTGATTGTTCGGTTCCTATTACTGTAATTGTTGCACTATTGTCCTTCAATAAATAATCGTGGTCAAATTCAATCACGATGGGATGCACTGAAAACCAGCGCCCCTGCGTGCGCCGTGGCATTATGCTGAGTGCCCATTGCACTTCTCCATAGCACGGCTAATGACAATTGGCGTTAATGTCCCGGTTGTGCTCTCGACAACGAGGGCCCGGGGTCCGCCATGACCATGATCCAGGCTTTGGCGATCAGGTAATTACAGTGGAGCGACTACCATCTGACCTCCGTGACCCTGCTACCAGGGGAAAATGACCAGATTGGATCATGGTTACAAATTCAGCTGGCTGAATTTGCAAGTTTCATCACGATGTTTTCCCTCACCGTAAGAGCATCGGTTAGAATTCAACTGATGGCAATTGGCGTAATTTTTGGTAATTATTTTTTGTTTTCTCTTTTTTGTTGTTGTCTTGTATTTATTGTTCTTTTGCAGTAAACAAATTAAGTACAATAAACATACCTATTTTACTTTACTTACATTAATGGATAAACCCGAACTACTTAACGGATTATAAAAATTTATTTCGGCTATAGAAAGCTACATTGTCACATTATCAGCCGAAAGACGCTCGCTGCTGGGCATAGGCTTCCCCAGAGATCTCCACAAAGGCCGGACCTGTGCCTTCCACATATAGCTGATACCTGCGATCTTTATCAGGGGCCTTACCATGAACTCTTATAGCAGGGCCTAAACAGAACTGCCCTGCTTAGAACGAGACAGCGCTATACGTGTAACATAAGCTTGTCTGGTTCAAAGCGAAAGCAATTCTGTTTAGGTCCTGCTATAAGAGTTCATGGTAAGCCCTCAGGTCGTCGGTACACCTTGTGGAAGGCTACTCGTCACTCCAGAACTTTACTGCCCCATCGGCCATCTGTTCTACGAGCTATGTGCCTTGCCCACTGCCACTTTAGCCTGGCAATCCTAAGGGGTATGTCGGTGACCTTGGTTCGCTTGCGGATCTCCTCATTTCTGATTCGATCGCACAACATGACTCCGAGCATAGCCCTTTCCATAGCGCCACTCCAAAATGGCTGGATTGATATTGATATTTTTATCGCAACAACGGGTGAAACTTGTTTTAGTCGATATTACAAAATAGAAAGGAACAGAAGGTCCACTCCCGTCGTCTTTGAAAATGTTTACCTAAACTTTCCGGCTCACTAGGGTTGCTACTGTATTTATTCTGAATTTTAAAAAGGGTATTTAAAAGATCGAATAGAATTTTAAAGATTGTTCACAATAACATGTCCCTTGCAAAGAACCAATATCTAATCCTTGCCATAATGTGATCATAATTGCTTCCTAAGCTGTTCAGATTGTGTTCAAGTGTATTATTTTGATTTTCCAAACCAGCTTCAGACATGCCTTTTGTAGGCGTAATAATAACATTAATAACCTACTGTTTATTCACTTTTTAAAAATTCATCGCCACCTGATTATATCATCAGACCCTGAGAATAACCTTTCCCTGACCTGGGATCTGACCCACTTTCAGATAATTCATACACATTTAAATTTATGAAAATGCAATATTATGTTCTAAGACAGTTGATCTGATGATGGAGAAGGAAGGTAGTCAGCGACTTATTTAAATATTAGACTATACAGGCATTTCCGACCAGAAACCATTAAGGTGGCCATTACGGTTTCTTATTGTGTTAAAAACTGTCACGTGGTGCCAGAAACTGTTCAACTATTCCTAGGGTGTCTAGCGGAAGACCTTGGTCAAACTCGCTTCACCATCGGCATTAGAACTCGTGGCGGTGCTGAAGTTCGACTAGCCTCAAAGTCTGAAATGGTCACCCAGTTCTTGGGACTCTGCGTGCGTTGCTTGTATGTTATTAAGAAACCTAAGTTACGAACAAGTACATTTATTTTATCTATAAAATATCGTTTAAAAAAATAATATTCAATTTAAGTCGACACTACAACGAATTCTTGCGTTAACAATCGCGACCGAGCACTGCTTGAAACTGCGTGAGAATGCCTGTAAACGTAACGTCAATGTGTGCGTGACGGAAATGGCGGATTGTTTCCAGCGGACCTTCTGCTTGGCGCGGGCCGTTCTTTATTTCGTGTCGATATGCTTGAATTTAACCCTGTACGAAGCTTGATACCTACCGATTAGATAATAAAAACCCGCGGACTAAAGCTAAAAAATAAAAATAAAACTGCCCAAATTACAAAATCAAGAGCATAATATAATTATTAAATTAACATAATAGTATTAATGTATTACTAAAGAGATCAAACTAAATAACACTGAACTAACTACAGAGGACTTACCATGAGCGATTACAGCGGAACCTGAACAGACCTGCCCTGCTTAGGGCCAGCGCTATACGTGTCACATAAGCTCGTCTCGTTCTAAGCAGGGCAGTTTTTAGGTCCTGCCATAAGAGCTCATGGCCCAGCCGCCTCTGTCGTGGGCTTAGGCTTTTTGGACGTCTTCATGATGACGAACACTATCGTAACGGCGATGGCGACGATGCCCACGATGACGGCCGCCAGCAGCGCCAGCGTCTTCCTAAAAGGCGTCCAGAAGGGCCGCCGCTCGGGCTGGCCGCGCCCGGTCAGCTTGTTCCATATAAACATCGCGGTGGCGAGGCCTGGAGACGACAAACTCAAACTCAATGTGCCGCCGTATTGAATAAATCGTCATTCATTTATGGTAGACGTCCCACCATCTCGTACTAGGCGTTTTGCATCCACTTTTGTAATGCGTCCTGCAAAGGACTGGAACTCTCTGCCTGAGTCACTGTCCCCCGATAAGTATAACCTTGGGGTCTTCAAATCAAGAGTGAATAGGTATCTTCTAGGCACGCATGCTACATCTTCGACCTCATCGTCGCTTTCCATCAGGTGAGTTGAGGTCAAATGCAACACTATTGATAAAAAAATACATCACGGCCTCAGACAAAAGCGTCGGTGGCCGAGCGATTAGAGTATCTAACTCGTAAGCCAGAGGTCCCGGGTTCGGAACCCGCTCCGGCCATGTACCAATGACTGTTTTCTGAGTTATGTACCTATAACTCAGAAAACAGTCATTGAATACTAACCGATGCTCTTGAAGTGATGGGATAAAAGTACCCATTAAAAATAACATAACATAGAATAAGCGAGTGAAGCGAGCTCGAGTGACTTTTAGGCACTTGAACGCTGGGGTTAATGATAAGAAAACCAACTTTTCTATACATTGGTCGTCAATTAGGGTTGTGGGCATGCCCATTGCGCCCACAACGCTGAATCCGCGCTTGGAATCTAGAGGATTAAGTAGGGCGGCAGCTTCGCTAAAGATAAAAGGAACCATTCCAAATATGTGGCCGCACCTATGACTTGACTTGATTGACTTGGCCTATTTTTTATTACGCTGTCTCCGCTTTTTGAGACTATCTTTCCTACTCCTACCTGTTACTTCTTAATTCAATTTGTTGCGGGTGCCAAGACACTATTAGCTTGTCCTTGGGCGCGTCTTAGTGTGGACGCTGTAGATCCTGGCTACACAGGAGTTGCAGCGGTGGGAATGATTGGTGGGGTAAAGCCCGTACCTGTGTTTAGAGCTTCATATCAGAAATAAGAAAGAAGCACAATTGTATCTGCCCTGAAATAACTTGTTGCGCCTGTACAAAACTACTGAGCAAATGTTTCTATTAGCACTTTTGCTAAGATACAGTTGAGTTCATTAATATGTGAGCATTGCCAAGTACATGTACATGGAAGGGTACTTATATCTGAGCAGATGTACATATGTTTGATTGATGAATCTGCTCAGATATATAAGTACCCTTCCATGTACATTTATATTTGAAGCCATGGTAATGCTCACTAAAACTACCTTGGTAAAACTATTTACTCACAAGATCACACAAGAAAATGCACTAGCGACTTTCCAGAAGGAACATTTCTGTACTATTTAATATTGGTTATAGTAACTATTTAGATCGTTTTAATATTATATTTATTACTAGAAACACGTAAAGGGCACAAAAATCCAATCAGAGTAACGAAATTTTATGGATTACGATTTAAAACAATATTTTTCAAAGCAGAAAACGCCACATTTGGCAACAATATTTCATTTGACTGTTCTTTGCAAGTTCTTTCAATGACGTAAGTCATATACAGCACGGATTGGTTGATAATTTTCATAAATACCATAGAAAACTGGGCAGGTTCTAACAAGGTTCTAACACCTTTCATCATAATCTTAATAGAGAATATTTAGTCTATCAGTTATGTCACATCAGAATAATAACAATTATTAGGTACAATATTTGTCTGGTTGCACCAAAATTCGGTATCTATTTTAAACACAGCAATATATTTTGAAACAAGCCATAATTTTCAAGGTAAAAGTGTATCAAAAAATTCATGTATATCCCTTTACGTTGTCTTTCTCTGCTGTGCCTAGGTGTAAATAGTGCTTGATAAATGTTACCAGCTAAAAGCTCTCTGGATATTGCGGCTGAAGACTCCCACTCACCTACGAGGAATTCTACCAGGTATGTACCTAAACCTATCACTCAAAGGGCAATGGAAAGGGCTATGTTCGGAGTTTCATTGCGTTATCGCATAAAAAATGAGAGCTACAAACGAAGTTTGGTCACCGATATAGCCCGAAGGATTACCAAGCTGTGGCAGTGGGCAGGGCCGACGGGGCGGTAAAGTTCTCGAATAGTGACCACGTACCGGAAGACGCAGCGTAACATATTTTAAATATCGAAACAATTTTTTTCGGAACTCCTAATATTATTTTTTTAGCAAATACACCAAACAATGGTTTCATCTGTAAGTTAGGCGCTCTAAGCATTAACCTGACTCATGATAATGAACAACTTTTGAAGTAGAAAATGTACACGAAGTTGGTAGATATGTCTTCATCACAGCCCGTAACAGTCCACTGCAGGAGTTAGGGCCTCTCCCACGAAAGGGGAGGTTATTGCCATAATCTCCACGCTTGGCAGGCGGGTTGGAGATCGCAGTGTTTAAATATAACAATGGAAAATGCTGCGGCCCATTTTCCAGACTACAGAGACTTGATCTTTTGCCTCGAAAACATTAGTCGCCTTGTACGACACCTATTAGTGTAAGGGGTTGGTGCTATTCTACTCTGCCGGACACCACACGGCCAATGTAAAATTGTTTAAATCTACTTGTTTAATATAGCAATTGCAATTTAATTAAGCACTTATGGCGACAGTGATTTTGTAAGATATAAATAAGTACCTACCTAGATAATTTTATGTAAGTATCTACTTAAATACTGTGTCCCTATTTGTGTTTTATCATTTGAGTAGATATATATTATTGTCATGTTTTCTATAGGTATTATGAACAAATCATTGTTTGTAATTTAGATTTTAGTATTGATAATACGGTAATTCTATGTAATTAATGTACGGTCTACGGAAGATATAAACAGATGTGCAGATTCTAAACTTGTGTGTGTTCTATGCAACTTTATGGCGGGTATAAGGTAGCCGCCAATGTTGGAAAATGAAGATGGAGACGGTGGAAAAGGGTAATTACGCACCTGGCCGGGTTTAATGACCAGGGAACCAGGGGTCCAAGACCATTTATCGTCGGAAGTAGTATTTATGCCGCGGAAGTTGGCACGCTTCTCTAGCGCGATGTAGAACGGTAATCGCCATATATATGTGCGGATGTTTGGTTGGTGTAGGTACTCGTAATGTGAGTATTATTGAGTTTCCCTATTGGAGCGATAGAAGTCGCTATAACTTCTATGATACATTTATCTACTTCAGTTGTGGTATGAGCACTTTTCCAGGCAATGCCAGCCTCTGTCTACGGAGGACAGTAGCCGTATTCACAATGGCTCGGAAATCGGATTCGGATACGGAATCGACAAAGGACCCCGCAAAAGTTCTTAGGAAAATGTGGTTTCAGTTAATTTTGATGAAATTTTCATATGTTATAGAGAGTAGAGTTTCCGTGGAATCTATCGGGATTTTGAAGAACAGTTTTCGAATCGATCGACACGGATTCGCCGTCACGAATTTCGTGTCGAATCATTCGGAAACGGTTTCGAATTATTGTGAATACGGCTACAGGAACCCATTTTGGCCCGGTAAAAATGTATTTTTCCGCGAACCTACTTATCTGTAGGGTAAGTATGTATGATGTAATTTGTTTATGCGGCGGTGTAAGTCAAATACCTGTCTATTTTATATATAAAAAAAAGTAAATAAACCAGTTGTGTCGTGGACTCTGAGCTTATTATTTCGCACTCCCGTAATTCCCGGTTATATCCTACTCTATCAACTTAGATGATTATAAAAACGCTAAAAATATTTTGTTTTAGATCATAACAAAATGGATCATAGTGTAACTCCTGTGTTAGTGTATAATTCGGAAATAAAAACTAATAATGGTAAGTTTAATTTCGATTATGTATATTTCAATATTTGTCTTCTATAACTTTATGATTTCTCAAACATACTTGAATCGCAAACTACGAAGTCTATACATTTTCCCGCCATTAGAATGAATGAATTGTTGTTGCGTTCAGAAACTAGCAGCTTCGCAGGTGAGCATAGGTACACGAGGAGACGCAAAAATTACACCGGCAAACAAAAAAAAAAAATTGTCTGTACACCGGGCGCCACCTATCTACGGGCATGTTTTTCGACCCGCTGAATACGAATTTTAAGTCAGTTTAGGCCGTCCAGCCTTCAATTTTGAGTAAATTGCAAAAAACCCCAAAAAATAGCGAAAATTTGATGTTCGATGATCCTCGAAAAACAGTTGAAAATCCAATTTGTGTACATTCTTGGATGTTAATTACTTGTATCTTGTAAATAAAAAATACAAAAAATTTGTTAAATTGTGATTAAAAGATTTTTTTCAATTTTTTCAGCAGCAATTTTCTGCTATTTTATGAATTTTTTGCAATTTTATGAATGTTTGGAGGGACTATGGGCCAAATTTATTGCAGAATCAGATCAAGCAGATTAAATTACATGAAAATCTTTGTTAATCCGGGTTCACAAAATTTTTTGTACCAAGATAATCCAAATTTTTTACGATTTTTGCAATTTTTAAGGATATTTTATAATTTTTTTCGAATTAAATAAGTTTATGATTAAAGTACGATTGAAATTAGTATTTAACAGATCAAAATACATAAAAATTATGCTTGCCTTAGATGTCAAAATTTTTTTTCTTGCCAAAACATCGTATTTTCGCTATTTTTTGTGGTTTTTTGCAATTTACTCAAAATTGAAGGCTGGACGGCCTAAACTGACTTAAAATTCGTATTCAGCGGGTCGAAAAACATGCCCGTAGATAGGTGGCGCCCGGTGTACAGACATTTTTTTTTTTTTTGTGTGCCGGTGTATTATTATTACCAATAACATAGACATACTACGCTAACGAAGCCACAAAATAAAATAAGTAAGCTATGTCGTTTTTTCACTCCCTACGCTACCGCATTTACACCCGCGCCGTTAACGTCGGCTTGAGTCTTCATTGCGAATAGACTCTATCGATTGCGAATTGACCATTTTAGCCCTCGTAGCCCGATCGCGAATGATGTACTCACACTTCTACCTTTATGACTCACACACAAATAAATGAGTGAACTAAATCCTTTATACATACATGACTTTGACATGGCAAACTTGTAATCGAAACTATACGATACGATTGACTCGCCTTGTAGAAACGAGCGCTCGGGATCACATCGGGAAAACGGCCGAAATAAGAAAATAAGGCATCTGGGGCCGTACCGCTGATCTCCAATAGATCGTCGCCATCTTTATCCAATCATGTAGAATGACGTCACAAAATTGGTACCGAATAACTCAGTATCGGTCAGAATGAACGAAATGAATGCCTTTGGGGAGTACAGTGACGATACGTTTCGCATTTGGATTCTGAAACATCGTACTCTTTGTACTTTATAATAATGCACTTTTTAATAGAATATTCAATATCGTATATTTCAGTCCATTCTACTGGGTAGGCTCTATTCGAACTGGTTGTTGTGACGTCATTCTACTCTATTGGATGAAGATGGCGGCGTACTATTGGAGATCGGCGTTTTACGTAGTACTGTCGACATTAATGCCTACTGTGCAGGCAGCCTAATATGGGTGCTAAGACAATTTCAACATTCCGCTAGACGGCGCCACTGTCGACTAATTTTGTGAGTCACAAGACCTTACTTGCCAGTGGCGTCAGTTGGTGAACAAAGTAAGTAAAAGAAAGAGTGGAGGGGTCCGACTCGTAAGTGAGTGGTACAGCGTTCGAACCGCCAAGTACTAATGATTTATATCTGAGTTATATACATTAGTTGAACAATAACCGATGCGGGAAAACATCGTGGTGAAACCTGCACATTTAGGCGACAAAATATGTAACCGTGATCCAATTTGGTCAGCTCCTCTGTTAACAGGGTCACGGAACTCAGATAGCCCCCTGAACGACCTGAGTGGTTCAGTGGTCAACAGCCGGTCTGACAACCAAGAGGTCCCGGGTTCGATTCCCGGTCGGGCAGAAATTGAAATGAGGAGTTTTAATTTCTGTTACGGGTCTGGGTGTTCTATGTATAATAAGTATGTATTTAAAAAGTATATAAGTAGTTTATCAGTTATCTGGCACCCATATCACAAGCTTTGCTTACTTTGGGGCTAGAAGGCGCTGTGTGTGTGTAGATTTGTCCACGATTATTTATTATTTGTCCACGATAGCAGTCGCTCCATTCTAATTACTTGATCTGCCAAATCCTGGATCATGATCAATCGAGAGCACAACCGGAACATTAACGCCAAGATGAGTATTTTGGAAGATAATTGTTGTGAGTGTGGATAATTATTGATCATTAATGGAAATAATCAATATTATATGGAACATAAACGCCTGAGAGACATCGATTAGCAAATCCTTCTTGCGTTGAAAATGCAAATCAAGATTATTTCTCTCTACTCCGAAATCTTGTCGTGCTGGTTTCCAATAGTGAATTTGATTAATTAATTAATATACGTATAGCAATAGTTTTCTAGCTATATTTCAACCGTCACCATGTTATTTCGCCAGAGGAGCAGTTCCAGCAAGTGCAGCCGCAGCCATCGACGAGTAAGAGCCTCTCGTTCTTCACATCGAAAAGTAATTATTTTTATACTATCTTTGCCCTCGATTTCATCATCATCATCGTCGCTTTAGCGCTTATCCCGGCCTCTGCCAGGGTCCGTTTTCCTACTCTTTCTTCTCCACTTCGCCCGGTCTTCGTCGTAATCCGTTGGCTCTCGCATGCAATCAATCGCTTCTTGGGTCGCGGCCACGGAGATTCTTTCCTGATACCCGCAGGTTCAGCCGTCTGCCCTCGACTTCATCCAAATAAAATTCGATTATAAAGTTTCATATTGCTATTCTGGGCTATAAGCTATATTAATGCCAAATGTCACCAAAAACTGTTCAGTAGGTTTGCGTGAAAGAGTGACGAACATCCAAACATACATCTTTACAAACTTTCGCTTATATAATATTAGTAGGATTTTTATGAGCCTCCTAGTGTGTAGCCTAACTAAATCGACCATTTTTATGTAAATATTTTATGTCGCAGAGATTATAGGGATCCGTATCCGAAGAGTAAAAAATTACCTCATTTCTAAGTCAGCGGTGACTTCTGTCTGTCTGAAACTAGTTAGGTACCTCTAATTCATGTAGGACACTCTCTAGCTAGAAGGCCTAACAAATACGAGAATATTGCTACTGTCCTAGTACGCCCTTAAATTAATGATTTTCAATAGATTAAATTAGGCATATTTACAAGAATTTACTGCTTTAGATATTATTATTTTGATTTCCCTTTCAGTAACTTCCTATGCCAAAAAGCCATGGTCCTTATCTTCAAGTTCTATGGGTATGTACCAACAACATTGCATCTCCTAAGTTTAATAGCGACCCGCGGTTGTATCGCCTTACATAAATAGAACCTGCGCCGCCATCTTGGTCCAATCCTGTACAATGACTTTACAGATGCAGTACCGCCTAACTCAGTATCGGTAAGAATGAACGAAATGAATGCCATTGGGGAGTATAGTAATGATTTTGAAACATCGTACTTTTGTAATTGAATAGAATGCTAGAATGTACTTTATAATAGAATATTTTCAGATAATTTTTCATTCTATTGGGTAGGCTCTATTGGAGTAGAGCCTATTAGAATTAGATGTTGTGACGTCATTTTAGTTTATTGGATCAAGATGGCGGCGTACTATAGTGGCACAAAAAAAATAAAACCGAAAACGAAAAATAAATTTATATTTCTTGATAGGATCACAGTAACTCTACGAAAACTTGTCTAAAGGTGTAGTTTTATATGTATATTTGATTGAGATAATCAAAATTGAAATAACATGTTGAGTTATTTTTTAATATTTTTTTTTGTGTTTTGCCGGACCCGGGTATAAGCCAACTTTGAATTTTTTTTCCACAAAAACTATAAGCCATATCGTTCTCGGAATTTTACTCTTAAGTGTGTAATGGTAATAACTATTGTATTCCTCAATAAAACTAAGGTGAGACAAAATGAGGGTTCTTAACACACTGTGTATCGGAGATCGGCAGTTACAGCCTTGTGTTGAACAAAGGAAATATTAAATGCAACCTTGTCCACAGGCGTGACACTAAAATCAAGCACGATGCTAACAGAAGACTCGTCTATCTTTACGAATCGCCCGCTGAGGAACCTCGCTTCGCGACGATACGGAAACCTCTTCTGCTACCTCGGTACCCTCCTTGCCGTCGTCGTGATTCTAGGCGTCATCGCTTGCACATTGACACTGCTGTACTTCGAGGATCTAATACCGTCCAACATCGTACAGTGGCTCCTACTCGCTATGAACGTTAGGCGCCAGCCTGTGTGAACTCAGACCAAATAAGAAATATGGACCGCGCGCTGTTAACAGTGACATGAGGCCGGTTTCATTAACATCTCTGCCAAGGCGTAGTTTGGTTCTAAATGTGTACGTGTAACTGTGTATATACCTACACATCATGGCATAGTTTTGCGTGCGTCACTATGTTATTTATGATGCGTTTACGTGCACTGCCGCTTTACTCATACTTACAAGCGCGGTTTACACAATCTGCAGCAGAACCGCCGATCTCCTATAGCACGCCGCCATTCTGACCCCACCCTGTGAAATTACGTCACAACATGCACTTTGGACAGGCTCTACTCTAGGCCCTGTCAATTGGGCCTTTCCTATGAAATGGACTGTTCCGACTGGACCGTTCTACTAACATAATTCTCAAGCTGTTTCGTTATAATTTGATCTTGTTTTATAAATAAATTTAATACTGCAGAATATTTAGGATGCACACAAAGTAACAAAATACGAAAAGAATCTGAAAATATTCTATTATAAAGTACATTTTTCTAGCATTGTATTCAATTTAAAATTACGATGTTTTAAAATCAAAATGTGAAACGGATAATTACAGTATAATCTCCAATGGCATTCATTTCGTTCATTCTGACCGATACTGAGTTTGACAGTACGAATTCTGTGAAGTTATTCCTGAGGTGAGATCAAAATGGCTCGTTCAATTGGAGATAGGTGGGACCGCTGCTGAGGCCGTACCGCCGATCTCCGATAGTATGCCGCTACATTGATCCAATAGAGTAGAATGACGTCACAATATTTACTTTGAATAGACTCTACTCAAATAAAATCTACTAAGTAGAATGGACGGAAATGTACGATTTTAAACGGCATGTTCTTGATTATACTCTAACTTCATGGGAGTGTCATAGTCTCCATAGTCTCTGCCTACCCCACCTGTGGGACACAGGCGTGAGCTTTATGTATGTATGTATGTATGTACATATTCATGGGAGTGAAGTTTGTGTTCGATTGAAATATGGCGACATTCAATTCGAGTTAGGCGGTCGAGCTGAAGTATCTACTTCCACACTGTAAAAGAATAACGAGAGCTAGTACCAGAGTTAGGTTATTTGTTACATTAACCTGTAGAATTAATGTTAAGGTTAGGTTATAAATGTTTTACGGTTTAGTTCGTGTTTTCTTTTGAAGTTTTTGTATATTCTGATTTAATGTAGGTATTTATAAAGTGTTCGCAAATTATTGTACGCAAATCTACAGCAATTATAAAGGTCCTGTTATGAATATTCGTCATTGGCTTGTTTTAGGTTCTTATTTTAATTGTCAAAGTACGCTTATTATTATTTTTAGAAATACTTTATGGTACAAATTATATGTGAATAAACAAATACATAAGAGAATCTAATATTCTTTTTAATATTTAATTAAATAGGTAAGTATTTGTTATTTTTACCCGACTGCGGCGAACTCCAAAAGGAAGGTATAAGACGTGTTTGACCTGAATGTGTGTATTTAATGTTTTTGTTGTTATTCACCACTAGGAAGGAATAGGTACTTACTTACATGTTTTTTAAATAATTTGGCACCTTTTAATTTCATAGCCGACAGTAGTGTACTTGCCTAGATACAGTCTGCAATAGAGCTATTGGGTTAGAGGCATGGCAGCTCTTACTCAGACTTGCCATATCGCTCGCTCGAGAATAGCGCCAGCGAGATGACGTCATAAAGTCGTTGCTAATTTTCCGCATGCTTCTAAGTCTTATGCCTCCCCAAGACGGTTCAAAGTCATTCAATCTTCATTAATTGAATGACTGAATGAATGTTTTGATTAACACTATCACGGGAGCCATAACAAGCATGCCGAAAAAGAAACGAGCGGTCGGGATCAATACGGGAACGCGGGTCGTCTACCAAAATCACCCCGCTGGTGTAATCTAGGTAGGACGGTAAGGCCCCATACCTATATTCCACGATGTCATCATCAGACTTCGCTCGAGACGTAAATCTCCGAACATAGATAAAAACAATTACCGAGCATTACGTTAACCTACATTACAATCAAATGTTGTTCATTATCATGGCTGCAATTTACCCTAATTCCTGTAATATCTGCGAGAACACTTGCAAGCGGATATAGTCAAGCGTTACATTTACAAAGCCCCTTCCAAACAGGTGCGTTATAACGCCGTGTTGCGCTGCCGGTGAGACGGTCGACGGGATAGCGAGATCTGGACGGGAAAAAAAGCAATTTCATACACTACACTACACACAAACTCCTGCACTTAATAATAATATATTTTTATTAGCTATATTATGCTTACATAATATTTTCCAAAAACTGGCATGTTGAAAAGAATCACTTTCGTCCGTGCTTCACTGAAAGGCGCACTGAAAACCAGCGCCATAGCACCAGGCTTAAGCTGAGAGTGACCCGTTTGCACTTATGGATTCTATACTACTTGTCACTGTTTCCTTTTTTGTCCATGAATGTACATAGGTACCTATTTTGTCTTGAGTATAAACTCACAAGTGTAACACATAAGTGTAGGTAATAAACGTCATTTATTATTTATTTATTTATTTAATATCATCCTTTGTTTACACAATTTTAAGTTTGTGTAAACAATACAAACTGTACGACACAACAAATACATTATCGCACTTGCTTGGGAGATGCTTAATTGTAGACATAGAGGACTACAAAATCGTAGTTAAAATAGCTGTGTGGAAAAGGCAATTAATCCTTCCAGTACCTGCTGTAACAGAGGTTTAAGTCCGCCAGTGGAGTGTAAGTGGGTGCTTATGCGATGGGCGATTGTACCGTAAACCCTTGCGGTTTGTGAACGGACTGGTGCATCTCTACTGCAGAGCCTCTGATTCAAGCGATCTGGGCTGGCGTTTCATTCATAAGTCATGGAAGTTCCAGCTATCCACACGAGCTGCTTTGGTTCAACCTTTATAATGCGGACGGTTAAGGAATGGAACACGTTGCCTGCGAGTGTGTTCCCTGATCATTTTATATTCTAGACGTCTTTAAGGCTAGAGTGAATAGGCCTAGACATGCATGCCCAATTTTCGGCCGCGTTGTCACTTACCACCAGTTCGGATGGCAGTCGGATGCCTGCTAATTGTACCTATTACAAAAATAGGACTATACGTTCAGTCAGCTACAAAATAAACCCCCTTCCATACATTTAACGTAGAATTATACAAAAATCCACCAGATGAGGTTAGCTACTTAGGCGTAGGATCTGCTGTAAAGTCCTGTCATTTAGAATGGATAGGTACGTCCTCTAACAACTGTTGCGACCATCGAAATAATAGTAACAGCTACTTAGGCGTAGGATCTGCTGTAAAGTCCTGTCATTTAGAATGGATAGGTACGTCCTCTAACAACTGTTGCGACCATCGAAATAATAGTAACTTTATTTCGATGAATGCGACTGTCCAATAGTACGAATCAGACCTTATAACCCAGTAACGCCTCTAGTGGATTTTGATGATAATGGATACGGTAGTGTGATAATGATGACCTACAGATATTAAGCGCTGATGATTGTTTACAGGGCAGAAACCAACAAGCCGGATAACAAAGACAAGGGGCAACTTCATGGAATCACTGTGGAGACTCGACAACACCCTCAGACGGGGAAAAAGGCGAAACCCAACATAACATGTTTGAAAGGGCCATTCTACATTCTGAACTTTCCCAATGTATCACAAACCCCGCGTTTATTCGGAAACACGGAAGGGTGCCCCAAGAACATCTGCGTCGTTTTGTTCTTAGTTCTCACTATCTTTTTTGCCGTATGTTTTCTAATACTGCTCCTAACGAGTGTCATGACAGCTTTGGAAACTAATAATAATATGAGTTGAATGTTTACTTTTTGTTAATAAAATTGTGGTGTAATCGGTTAATTTTTTAATTTTCATGTTACAGTAATTTAGCTGAAGTTCAAGTTTTTTAAGTCATTGGCTAAGTCGAACATCTCTACAATTTTTGTATTTTGTAGCCAAATTTTCTGATCCGCGGTCGTACCGCCTAACTCCGATTGTACGCCGCCATCTTGATCCAATCCTGTAGAATGACGTCATAGAATCGGTAGTGCCTAACTCAATATCGGTTAGAATGAACGAAATGAATGCCATTCGGGAGTAACGATCCGTTTAGCTAATTGATTTTGAATCATCGTACTTTTAAAATAAATAAAATGCTAGAATAATGTATTTTATAGTCGAATTATTTCAGAATCTTTCGTATTTTGTTATTTTGCAATGTTAAATTCATGTATAAAACAACGAGATTAAATAAAAATAAAAAGCATGAAAATTTCAAAAGAGTTCTTAGATTTTAAGATTGAAAAATGGGAAATACTGTGGGACCTATTTTGCATGCCTCTGTATATTGGCTGAATATGTAAGAACTACCTTCTACTAAAGATGGCAACATTCAATTCGAGTTAGGCTGTCGGGTTGCAGGGTCAGGTAGTTTTCGGGCACTGTAAACTACTATAACGTGTAGGTAATAGCGTACATTTTGTATCCAAAAGTTGTTCATTATCAAGATTCACTATTTATAAAAGTATCAAGTACTCCGATAACTTATGTGATAAATAACCGCCTGGGCACATTTAGATATTTTAATTGTAGTGGCATAATTTAGGTACCTACTAGGTGATTACGCATGCTTTCTCTATAATAATAATTTAATTTATTTGTACCTGTCTATGGAGTCCACAGGACACTGGGTTGTGAAATTTATTATTTAGGTGTCAATGACTGAGCTGAGTTATGTCCCTACATTATTTGGACACTGCCCGAGCTTTTACGCTCTCGCGATGACACCTGCACAATGTGCAACCATGATCCAATCTGGGACAGGTTTCTCTGCTAACGGGGTCACGAAGGTGAGATGGCAGTCGCTTTACTGTAATTACCTGATCTGCCAAATCCTGGAGCATAGTCAAGGCTGAAAGTTGGGATGTTGACGCCAAGATGATTTTGTACGAACCCTCTCGTTTCACTGAATAAATTGCTGTATGATTAAGGTGCCGTCCTAAAGAGGAGTTTTCCAATAGGTATCGAAAGTATTCTTAACCACTCACTAGATGGCGGCCCGACAATTTTGGTAATTGATAATCGCTTGAAATAGGTTTTTAGCAAAGGGGATATAAACACTGGGTACGTTGTATTGGATCATATTGTATTTATTAATAGTTTTTAACCATTTTAGAGGTTGTAATAAAATGGAACATAGTGCCTATTCATAAAAATATGTCTTTGTATATTTCGTTCAACCTTTAAAAGTTATGTTTATATTAATAAATATTTTATTTTTGGGTTTAGTATTAGATGGCTGCATGATAACATGAGTTTTAAAAAAATACCAGAATTGTTGGAGCGCCATTTATTGATGCTTTTTAAAACCAACTGACAATACCTACTGGAAAACTCCTCATTGGGACCAATCGTACGACCATAGTAGCTCGTCGCTCAACCAATAGGAAACCTCAAAACCGCTCATCGTACGACCATGGTTACACGACCGTTGCCAATTAGGATAACGCCTAAGAATGACGACCTGTATGGTACAGTTAGTTAACATGCCGGTCGCCACGCAGAGGGACCGGGTTCGATTCCTGGCCGAGCAGAAATTGAAATGATTAATTTTAATTTCTGTTGCTGGTCTGGGTGTAGTATGTATAACAAGTAGGTATTTAAAAAGTATATGTGTAGCTTATCAGTTATCTAACACCCATAACACAAGCTTTGCTTACCTTGGGGCTAGATGGCGCTGTGTGAATTTGTCCAAGCTCATTTATTTTATTTATTTATTTTATCTCCTAACTATCACGTGTGCCTGGTCATCCACAGATAAGACGGCGAGCGCCGGGACCGCCACAGTATGACGCGGCAACAGCCAAAGCCGTTGGTCACGGTCCGGAATCCAGATGAGATCATCGGATGCAACTCCTTCATGCACCGAGGTCCCATGTTCTGGTGCATATGCTGTCTGCTAGTGACCATAGGGGTACTTTCCGCAAGCGGTTGTATATATATGCTGGTTCGGTTGATAATGGGCGCCTAAGATCATGATTTGTGGAGAAATAAAAAAATTTCAAGTTTTTTATAAGACTGTATTTTGATAGTACTTGGTACTATATGTACTTGAACTTGTGGGACATATAGCTTGCAGAAAGTATGAGTGGCCATTACGTACAGCTAACAGCATATCGATCTAACCAAAACCAGTGTAAGATGAGCTAACGACTCTATAGACGCGCATAGTAATGTTAGCTTCTTTTATACCTGTTTTGGTACGACGATATCTCATACGGATCACAGGATTTCTAGAAACTCAGAAATCATCATCTGTATCGCGATAAATGTCAAGCGTGTATAAATACAATATATAATGCTATGTACACACCTCCTGTATATATATTTTTTTCTGGTACACACACCCCAATGAACTTAAGTGGATAGAAACACTGCGTTATAAACGTTTACTGCTGGGTACACGCCATGTACAGTAATGTACACACCGGCTAAACGAACACCAACGAATGGGTCTCTATAGGACCTACGTTTTCCTATTTGGATGAATTAGAAAACGCCAATAATCGTTCGTTAGTCTATACCGGCAATCCGAAGTGTGGCGGTGACATAAAAGGGATAGAAGCAATCGCCAAAACGCTTGCGAGGTTAGCCGAACCCATTCGTTGGCGTTCGTCAACGAATGGGTTTCTATGACCTTTGTTTATCCTGTTTGCAGAATATATTATTAGGTATTTATTTTTCTCCCAAAAAAGTTTACAAACACATTAAAAATATCAAATAGATGATTGGGAGACAGGAGTCCAAACTAGGTTAACCTGTGTTATGGATCTCCTGGCCCCCCCTCTAAGATAAGTGTACAACTTAAAATAACAAAAAAATATTAACAAAGTAATTAAATAATTAAGTTACCTCTTAGTACTGTGATTTATGTGTGTGTGTGAGTTTGTGTGTTTGTGTGTGTGTGTGTGTGTGTGTGTGTGTGTGTGTGTGTGTGTGTGTATATGTGTGTGGGCGCGTTTTTTTTTTTATTTTTTTATTTTTATTTTTTTATTTAATAATGCTCAACAATTCTTCCGTTTTCTTATAGTCTAGGGTTAGGAGCCAGTTTGTCACTTTAAATTTGCACTCACTATAAGAAAGATTCACAATGGATAGTAATTTGTTTGCTGTATTATAAAAACGACTTCCTCTAAAACAAAAGAATTTCTGGGCAAATGACGTTCGTACTGGATTCTCTTGGCAGACTTTAAAGTTTCTTCTACTCAACGGATTAACTAGGTGAGTTTTGAGGTCAATCGCTTTGTGTTGTGTTAGGATAGTCATCAAGATAAACAATTGGCGAACGGATAGCACTTTTGTCTCCTCGTACAACTTACTTGTAGGAAACAGAAAAGGTCTTGATAAAGATACTTTAAGTATCATTCTCTGGGCTCTCTCGATTTCTAGCATTAGGGTCTTAGCTGCACCACCCCAAGAAGAAACACAATAAGATAAAATAGACTGGCACAAGGATTTATAAACATTTATAATTAACTCCATGTCAGCAACATGTCTCAGGCTCTTAAAAATGTAAACGAGCTTCCGCACTTTTACTGACAAACCCATCACATGTTTTTTAAATGACAGGTTGTTATCAATGGTAACACCTAGATATTTAATATCATTTACTTGTGCTATGTTTGGACAGGCGCACTGTTCACCCGAAGCTTCAGAACATGAATGAGCAGTTATTTTATGGTTCTCACCAAATATGTTTGTGTTCCTCATAGAAAAGGCCATAAACTTGGATTTATTGGCATTTAGTGTGAGACTATTGTGCATTAACCATTGACACACACTGTTAAATCCCTTTTGAGCAGAGTCAAAAACACTATCCCATGTCTTGCCATAAAAAGTTAGAGTAGTGTCATCAGCATACGATATTATTTTACAGTTGGGAATTTGGAGATTGCAGAGTTCATTGATGTAACACAAGAACAATGTCGGACCCAGCACACTTCCCTGGGGAACGCCGATGTTTATGGCAGTGTTATCACTCCGCACATTACCAATTTTGACACATTGACTACGATTTCTTAAATAACTGTCAAACAGCATCAATTGTGTTCCTCGGACACCGAGGCTATCTAATTTCTGCAAAAGTGTGGACGAAGAAACCGTATCAAAGGCCTTTGCGAGGTCTATAAATATTGTTAGACACTTTTCCCTATTTTCAAGTCTTTGAACCACAAACTCTGTAAAATTGTGTACTGCATCCGTAGTAGACTTACCTCTTCTAAAGCCGTATTGCCCTTCTGATAACAGATTTTTTTCTTCGAGATACTTTATTAGCCTTGAGTTTATTATTTTTTCTAGTAGTTTGGAAATAGATGGCAGTATAGAAATAGGTCTATAGTTAGATATAAGGTCCCGTCTACCACATTTATGTATTGGTGTTACAATCGACCGTTTTAATAACTTTGGGAAAACTCCATTTGAGAGACACATATTGAAAATATGAGTCAAAGGCGGAACTATTATATTTTTCACACATTTCAAGACTTTTGACGGAATACCGTCCCAACCAGCACCACAGTCGCTTTTTAAATTAGCAATTAGTCTCTCCACCTCATCTTCTGATGTAGCAAGAAGTACAAATGAGTTACAAACAGACATCCATTCACACTCAGATAGTGAAGGTGGTTGCTCATTGTGAGGAATACCTCTTGCAAGGTCCATTCCTACATTAGCAAAGTATTCGTTGATTGAGTTTATAGACTCAATCGGAGTACTTTTTAATTGGAGTAGCTCTTTCGGTACTTCCTTTGTTTTGTCAAGATTTGTTATCATTTTAACAGTTTGCCATAGTTTTTTGTTACTATTTTTAGCTAAATTAAGTTCATTTTTTTCGTATTGAATTTTACATTTTTTTAGAATATTGTTGCAATAGTTCCTGTATCTTTTATATGATAAAGCTAGTATACCATTGTTGGGATCTTTTCTAAGTTTGTTGTGCATATTGTCTCTATTCCGAATACATCTCAGTAAGCCTCCAGTCATCCAAGGTTTAATTTTAATTTTATTACTGGGAATTTTTACATTATACGAATTATTTAAGATAAGGCCTTGCATGTATTGCACAAAAAGATTCATAGATATCTCAATATCTGTGCTTTCATAGATTGGAGTAAAATCAATTTTGGTGCAGTCGTCATAAACATTGTCGAAGTTTATCTTGGATTTAAATTTATCTAGTTTATCAGTGTGAGACTTGCGCACGTGCAAGCAAAATAAAACTGGCTCATGATCTGTTATTGCTGATTCTAGTATAAATGTTTGAGTTGGCAACTTTGTTTTTAAAATAACATGATCAAGGCAGCTATTACCTCTAGTCGGATGATAGTAGGCAGGTATCATTCCGTTATAGGAAAGAATATCCAAATAAGCTGATGATGTTGAGGTCAAATCCGCTATATTTATATTGATATCACCCATCAATACAATGTTTTTGAACATATTTTGTTCGGATAATAATCGGTTTAGAGATTGTATAAAGCAATCCAGATTTATAAAACTTGGCGGTCTATAAATTGCTATAATTGTAGTGTCATTTTGTAATTTAATTTGAAGACAGTTTGCCTCACTTATCATGGGTTCTTCGACATTACAATTAATATTGTTTTTTACATAAATAACAATACCATCATTTTGGTTGTAGTTGTGTGTACTACTAAAACTAACAAATCCCGGTAGAGATGGCAACTTTGAGGCACATGATAGCCAGCATTCAGATAAAATGATTATGTCACAATCAAAATGAAATCTAGTTAGTAATATAGTTAGTTCACTAAAATTTTTATTAATACTTCTAATATTTAATTGGAGAATTTTCAAATATGAGCAGGGGTTACTTAGTATGGATGTACATATTTCTGGTTGACATAATTCATATAAATTTGTTATTTCATAGTTAGAGATACTATTTAGTACATTAAAAGACGCGAATTTTATTTATGAAAACGCAAATGAAGCCGCTAATTAATACTTTTAATATGTTTAAACTAATCATGTGAACATTCAAATTTGACATCCGATCCGTAGTCGTTAGGTAAGATATTTGTTCATTGTGTAATATCTGTGTATGAGGAGTACTACTGTATGCATTGTGTAAGTTTAGTATAGTAAATCTAAAGTATAGGTACTGTGTATTTTGTTGTACAAGAGTGTGTAGGTTGTTTAACTGTATATTGTTATTGTTTGTGATGTGTATGTTATGATGCAAGAGGCAGTACAAAAACACATGAAGCATTAAAAATAAATAAAGTAAAATTAATTCCAATGAGTTTATATAATACAAAGAAAGAGTACTGATCCTATAAATTATGTTTTCTGAAGTTCTTTTAAGTCTTGTTCGTTTTTTAATCGTAGAAACGTATCTCCATCCTTTTTACGTAAGTAGACATAACTACCAGTTACCCAGCAGTACTTGAATTCATTTAAAGCGGCATATTCACGAGCAAGAAAGTGTAGTCTCTTCAGTTTAGGTGGTATGTACTCCGAAATGAAAATAGGTGACTGCGAGCCTTCTATGCCAATGTGAGATGTACTTAGTTTGGCACGACTGTTTTCCTTATTAAAGCTTTTCGATGCGGATAGTACTTTTTGCTTTATCAAAACAGACTGCAACTCAATCATTATAGGTTTCTTTTCGTTGTCTTTGGAAAATCCTCTATAGATATTCTTTATATCGCAATTTTGGATAGGTACATTCAAAAAATTGCCTATTTTATTCAGCACAGTGCATAATTCCGAGGTATTTTCATTTTCCATTTTTGGAATGTTACGAATTTCCAGACAGGAAGCATGAGCTGTGCGCTCTAAATAGTCAACCTTCTTTTCAAGAGAGGAAATGTAGGCCCTATCCTCCTTCTTTTCTTGTTCAATTTTTTGTAATTTAGAGTTAAGTTCGTCGTATCTGTTTGACATAAACTCAATGGATTCCGAAATATGGGAGTTTTGTAATTTTATTACATTTACCGATTCTAAAAGGGTTTCATATTTAGAATCTTGCGCACAAGTCCATTTTTCAAACATTATTTCAATATTTTTCATGAAATACTCTAAGTCGTCGTCATGTTTACGTTTTTGTTTAACGGGCCGACAAGAGACATCGGTTTGTTCATTTAGATTAGGTGCCGATTGAGATAGGCTAATATCCATATCTGACTGCTTAGGAGGCGAGTGTTGTAATGGCATAATCATTAAATAAATATAGGTTTCGTATAATAATTGTGAAACAAAACCTCCCGCCTCTGCATACACTTTCCGTTAATTGTAGGCCTATTTGAGCGTATTTCGAGTTGCCGTCGGAGAATTGCGTTGGGTAGGCTAGCTCGAAAAATTGCGGGTAAGCGATGCAAAAGATGCCACGCCCCCAAGAAACAAACTCTTGCGTCGTAGGGCGTGTCGGTTTTGATCCAATCACAGATTAAATGCGGAATGAGTAACCAATCGGTTTCGATGTGTGAGTAAAAGAATCACAGATTCTCACCAGCGTGTTTTACTATTTTGCTTCGTCGTAGTTATGGTCTCCTGGTACTGGCACACTTTAATATTTTAAATATTATTTATAATTATTTTAATAATTCAAATTACGGAATTACTTATAAAACGTCCACTAGCTGTGGAATCCGAGGGGGAAGCCATATAAGCTCACACTTAGAACGAATCGCTTTAAAAAAAAAACTTTATGGCAACTTATGCCATGTCTTTTATCCGTCATAGAACGTCATTCATAACAGTCATAACAACTAGGATCATGTTACTCCCTTGACTTGAAAAATATTATTGAGGCGATTGGCACATTGGAACGCAGCACTGTACGGTACTGCGTTCCAATGTGTGTACGTGCTGCGGAAAAAGCATCCACGCGCGTGGCTGCGGATCCGCATCACAGTACGTTTCCATAGACAACTTCAGAGCTGCATTTCCATAGACCACTCTAGTGTTACAATGTGCCAAAGAAAAAAAAAGACTTGCGTGGTCCTATTATATCAGCAAAGTGGATTTTTCTTCTATGGGATTATCAAACGTCAATTATCGTTCGTTGGCGTGTGACGGCGATCCTAGGCTCGGCCAACATGTTTGACTGGCGTAAGTAGTAGGTATTCTAGGGTTCTGAGTTAAAATTTTATGTCACTAGACTTCTGAATTATACCAAAGAAAGCGTCATATATTTTTAGCTAAAGCCGATATTCATATTAATTCAGTCGCATATTAACGCTTACGGCGCCCTGGGGGCCCGCGGGCCCAGCCCTGGGGTTGGGCCCCGGCCAGATTGGGCCAGATAATGTGGTTTTTGGTTTTGGTGTTTAAATTTAACATTGCAGAATAAGTAAAATGCACTCAAATTAACAAAACACAAAAAAAATTTGAAAATATTCTATTATAAAATAATTTTTTCAAGCATTTTCGTTAATTTAAAATTACGATTTGTGGAAATCAAAATGCGAAACGGAACGTTACTTCCCAATGGCATTCGTTTCGTTCATTCATCATCTTGGCGTACATAATGTCCCGGTTGTGCTCTCGCGCACGAGGGTCCTGGGTCCGCCTTGACCATGATCCAGATATCGGCAGGTCAGGTAATTACAGTGGAGCGACTGCCACCTGACCTCCATGACCCTGCTAACAGGGGAACCTGACCCAGATTGGATCATGGTTACACATTCAGTCGCCTGAATGAGCAGGTTTCATCACGATGTTTTCCCTCACCGTAAGAGCATCGGTTAGTATTCAACTAATGTACATAACTCAGAAAACAGTCATTGGTACAAGGCCGGAGCGGGATTCGAACCCGGGACCTCTGGCTTACGAGTTGCATACTCTAATCGCTCGGCCACCGACGCTCTCAATTCATTTCGTTCATTACGCAGTACGAACTTTTTGACGTCATTTCACAGGGTAAGATCAAAATGGCTGCGTAAGGTGCGTACGAATTAGAGGCAGCCTCAGGTTGAGGCACGCACGACTTGCCCATTTGCGCAAATTCGTACGTGGCTCACGCGCAGCTCGCGGCGCACCGCGAGCTTGTGCGCCGCGAGCGTGTGCGCCGCGAGCCGCCGATTGTCGGTTTTCTGTCCATGCTCAAAGGTGCCTCGGCGTGCGTGCCTCGCGATGTTTGGACGTGACTACGAAAGCGCGCGTATTGTTTATTGACACTTGACAACTTTAATATTTTCATGTCAATTAAACTGTTGGTCTGCCTAATAAATAAATAAAATAAATAAAATAAAATACATAAAATAAATAAAATAAGATACATAAAATAAATAAAATGCAATAAATGAAATAAAATAAATAAAATATAAAAAAATTAAATAAATAAAATACATATAATAAAATTAAATAAAATACAATAAAATTAATGTTAATCGAGGGGGGATATCTAATAATGAGGAGGAGTCTGAGCAACCTTTTCCCTGAGGGTCTCGGGGCGGGTGCTTAGAAAATAACTGAGCTTGGCTCGTGAGTAGAAATCTTTCAAACAATAAAATTAATAAAATATAATATATAAAATAAAATAGAATAAATAAAATAAAATAAATAAAATATGATAAAATAAAATAAAATATAATAAAATAAATGAAATAAATATAATAAATAAATAAATTATTTGGAAAACTTATATAAGTACTAAACAACATGGTGAGCAGAAAAAATGAGATCGCAAAAACTACAATTATTTTAACAATCCCATCAATTATGATAAAAGCAGCATCAGCATTTTATTTGTGCGGCGCATTTGTGGCTCGCCGCGAGCAGGTTGCCTCAACGAACAAACAAATGCGCAACTGAGCAGCCTCGCCGCCCGCGGTGAGCATCTCGCTGCGCGCGGCGAGCATGCCTCGGGCTGAGCCGCTCTAATTCGTACGCACCTTTAGGTAGGCGGTTTTTTACAGATTTCACAGGGTAGGCTTTTGGAGTAGAGCTTTTTCGAATTGCATGTTGTGACGTCATTCCACATGATGGGATCAAGATGGCGGTGTACTATCAGAGATCGGTGGTACCGCAGCCGCCCGGTCGTTCAGTGACCATGATGTATGCGACTGCGTCGAAATATCGGGCTACTCGTAAACCGAGGTAAACGGTAGGGAACCCGGAATATACTTTTAAAATGTATAGGTATTTATTTTTCAACCCTTCCACTATTTATAAACGTCAAAGTGATTTTCCAAATTTTCCATTTTCGAAACAACGCTATTCGTTCTTTGGTTTAGTCCCTTGCCTTGTATCCAGGCCAGAAAACCGTAAAAAGACGTTGAATTCGATCATTCATTTATTCGTTCGTTCGCCCATTTCACTAGTTTCACTCATTCAGTGGTGCACTCATTCAATCAACGCAAGTCGAGGAAAGAGATTCGTTTTGGGCGTCCTCTTTTCTTTTTCAAATAAATTAAAAAATTGATTAACTCATTTGCCCTCATTATAAAACTAACGCGACTAATTGATTTCGCGGCTATATAAGTAACTTTTACGGCTTGAACGTTTATTACTGTGTTACGTTAACATCGATTGAGTCGTGATCGGTGATGGCGTGGTGATTTCTTTGAGTGATTAGTGCTGGTGTGTGACAATGACGCAGTTCCTGCCGCCGAATTTGTTGGCGCTTTTCGCAGCCCGCGACCCAATACCGTACCTGCCGCCTGCAGCCAAGCTCCCACACGAGAAAAAACAAAAAGGCTACGATGGAGTCGGTGCATTTCTACATTTGTTTGAGGTTAGTTTTTTTGCGTACCATTTTGCGTTGCCGTACGCGTAATCTGTCCATTGTATACAATCCGTGTGACGACCGGCAGAGTAGCATATCAGCAACCGAATATTACCTAGGACTAATGTTTTAGAGGTAGTCATGCAGATATAGACCTAGTTTCCTACCCAGTCAAAGGTTTATCCGAGTAGGGAATGTAAAAGTCTTTTTGAGTTGCAACCTTTGGTATCCTCTAACCAAAACCCGGGTTAGAGTATATCAAAGGGTGCAATTAAGAAAAACTTAGAAAAATCTAGAAATGGCACCTTGGAGGCACAAGTCTTGTTCCTCAGTCTCTCTTTTGCTACACTCCAACAAAACCTGTGCAATAATCCAAACTAACCGTGTTTAGTCTACCCTATAGGGTACTTTGCCTTTCATATCCTCTGACCAAATTGTCGGCTTGATAATACTCTTGAGTATAACACCTACTATTTGATCAGCTAGTTGGCAAATTGTATTCAGCTCATGTGTGGTGATTTTTGTAAAACATCACAATCAACTAATCACCACAGTCTGTGGTACTATATTAGTGTTATATTTAGGTAGTACAATCATCATCGTCCTACTGTTATCCCGGCCAGTGTCTGCTTTCCGACCCATTCTTTTCCACTTCGCCCGGTGTTTGGCAAGTGCAATGCCTGTGCTACATCTAAAAAATAGGCCCACAGAATACCTGCGCTGTGAGTTGCTTCTTGCGCTTCACAGCACATGTTTATTGTGTACCGTTTATGCTGGCCGCCACGGCACCGACAGTGGCATAGGAGGCTATGCATTGTTTTATTATTTCCTGTAGCCATTATGTTACTGTTACTGTGACATGGTGTGCTATGGGGAATAAATGTTGTTCCTACCTTTCTTTGGTAATTAAACTGAAGTCGGGGACCATACAGAAATTCACATGTTATATTAGCATAATGCTCGCGCAACTAAAGGATTCAACTCTGTGCGGGCTTGGTGCAAATGTATTTACGCAAAGAAGACAGGTAGTAACAGGTCAATGTTGGAATTTATTTCTGTTACAAACAAATGTCTAATTTTGCCAGACATTCCCCCCATTTAAGTGATTTTGATACTTTTGGGGCGCAATTGTGTTGAGAAAGTGAGGGAGTGTGGGGTTTTCTCTGGAGAGCACAACATGGAGTTCTTCAAGAAAGGGGTTAAAAGGTTTTTATAAGGTCGGCAACGCGTGGGTGATGCCCCTGGTATTGCAAATGTCCATAGGCTGCGGTGACTGCTTACCATCACGCAGGCCGTAAGCTTGTTTGCCACCTATAGTTGTATAATATAAAGGGAGATTTACTATGGATTGGCTTTGTTTAGAATTTAATGTCCAACTCAATAAATAGCCATGTAGTGTACGGCTGAGTAAAATAGCACCAACCCCTTACACTCGTGGGTGTCGTACAAGGCGACTAATGTTTTTGAGGCAAAAGATCTTAGAGTTGGAAAAATGGGCAGCAGGATTTTCCATTGTTATTTTTAAACACTGCGATCTCCAACCTGCCTGCCGAGCCTGGAGATGATGGCGATAACCTCCTCTTTTGTGGGCACCCTATGTTCTGCAGTCGACTGATATGGGCTGTGATGATTATTATTATTATTGTTCATCAGGCAGGCAGTTGTGAACAACTGTTTGGTTGCCTGCATCCAGCTTCTCTCTAATGAAGTCTCTTGGTTAGGTGGACATCCAAGACGAATGTTGGCTATTACTCACTCAACAATAGAGTGATGAAAACATGGAATAAGCTGCCCCAAGATATAGTTGATGTGCCATCAACCAATAGTTTCAAAAATAGACTCGATAAGTGGTTAAAAGTGAACTCAAAAACTCAGTGCAGTGATGTGTAATGTTTCGGCTGATCGAGGACAATAATTATACACACCAGCCCAGATATAGGCACATCAGCCTTTGGCTGCTCGCCTATTAACTCATAATAATAAGATTATTCTTCCTTTTGATCTTAAAATTCGTCTAATCTATTTTCAAAATTACACATAGCACTGCATATATAAATTAGTGTTAAAAATAACTTTCGAATTCTTAGCTCTCCGAGAGATCAAATACAGCAGTCAATATCCTTTCTTTATATATTACACACTAAGTATATTATCTATCCTCCCTCACACTGACTCGATGCTAGTATTCTTGTCGGCTCCAAATCCTTTCGCTCCCATCCTGACTGCGACAGCCCTACACTCCCCTTCACATCTACGTACGCACTGGTATATCGGGCTGGAGGTAGCGCAAATCAGTGGAGGACGAGGTGTTGTGTCGCTTAAAATCAACAACTCCCACGTCTGATACGGTATCCGGAGCAAACTAGCTCTTTGGGTGAGACCCGTGACATCCACTGGGCTTAGTTGCTCAAAATAAAGTACAGACGACGGAACCACCGATGAGGGCGACGCCATACTTAGTTCTTGCTAATATGACCTACATACACCCTTGCAGAGCATTTCTGGCTGGTGTTGTACCCGAACGGAACGGAACGGGTTAAAAATAACTTTCGAATTCTATTGCCACCCCGCGCCGAGCTGCCCTCAACTAATGTACATACCTAACTCGATTCGAAACCGGTACCTCTAGCTTACGAGTTGGATACTCAACCGCCCAGCCACAGACACTCTGATGACGACTCAATAAATAACTTCCAAATCACCCGCGAGGAACGCCTGGAACGGCGTCGTCCCGAACGCGCCGAGCAGGCGGCCTACCCTCAACTAATATAAATAAATAAATAAATAAATATTCGTGGACAAATTCACACAGCGCCATCTAGCCCCAAACTAAGCAAAGCTAGTACTATGGGTGCTAGATAACTGATATACTACTTAAATACTTATAAATACATACTTATTATACATAGAACACCCAGACCCGTAACAGAAATTAAAATTCGTCATTTCAATTTCTGCCCGGCCGGGAATCGAACCCGGGACCATTGAATGTTGACCATTGAACCACTTAGGTCGTCAATATACATGCATAACGCAGAAAAGAGTCATTGGTACCTCTCGCTTGCGAGTTGGACACTGACGGCTACCGTCGCAATGACTTCATCATCACAGCCCGTAACAGTCCACTGCAGGACTTAGGGCCTCTCCCACGAAAGGGGAGGTTATTGCCATAATCTCCACGCTTGGCAGGCGGGTTGGAGATCGCAGTGTTTAAATATAACAATGGAAAATGCTGCTGCCCATTTTCCAGACTACGGAGACTATCGATCTTTTGCCTCGAAAACATTAGTCGCCTTGTACGACACCCATGAGTGTAAGGGGTTGGTGCTATTCTACTCTACCGGATACCACACGGCCTATGCAATGGCCTATAAATGGCCGGCGCAATGACTTACGACTTGATAAATAACTTCCGCATCCCCTTGCCCCAGCACCCGTCGGAGACCCCGCCGCCCACCCGCGTGGAGACCCGCGAGGAGCGGCTGGAGCGCCGCCGCCGCGAGCGCGCGGAGCAGGCCGCCTACCTGCTGGAGCAGGAGATCGCGCTGTGGGACCCCGCCGCGGGCGCCGCCGCCGCCACCGCCACCACCGACCCCTTCAAGACGCTGTTCGTGGCACGATGCGTGAGTACCTATCTGTCTATCTGTAGCTCTGTCAAGCCTGAGGAGTCCTCCTGGGTGAGTACCACTGCCGAGGACTTTCATGTTAGTGCTGCCGCCGCCGCTACCGCCACCAGAGACGCTTTCAAGACGCGGCCGGATGCGTGAGTAGCTCTCTGAAATTGGTAACTTATCTGGACTCTGTCAAGTCTTAGGACTCCGTCTGGCTGAAAGCCTATTTCGTCTAGTGCTCCCGCCGCCGTCACCGCCACCACGGATCCTTTCAAGATGCTGTTCGTGGCACGATGCGTGAGTAGCTTTCTTGTGATGCCCCTGGTATTGCAGACGTCCATAGGCTGCGGTAACTGCGACCACAGACGCCTTCGAAACGCTGTTCATGGCCAGATGCGTGAGTAGCTTTCTGTGCCTCTCTAGGGTAGGAGTCTGTCGAGTCTGAGGAGTCCTCCTGGGTGAGTACCACTGCCAAGCACTTTCATCTTAGTGCTGCCGCCGCCGCCACCAGAGACGCTTTCAAGACGCGGCTGGATGCGTGAGTAGCTTTCTGAAATTGGTAACTTATCAGGACTCTGTCAAGTCTTAGGACTCCTGTCTGGCTGAAAGCCTATTTCGTCTAGTGCTCCCGCCGCCGCCGCCGCCACCACGGACCCCTTCAAGACGCTGTTCGTGGCTAGATGCGTGAGTAGCTATCTTATGATGCCCCTGGTATTGCAAACGTCCATAGGCTGCGGTGACTGCCACCACAGACGCCTTCGAGACGTTGTTCGTGGCCAGACGCGTGAGTAGCTTTCTGCGCCTCTAGGGTAGGAGTCTGTCGAGTCCTCCTGGGTGAGTACCACTGCCGAGGACTTTCATGTTAGTGCAGCCGTCGCCGCCACCGCCACCACGGACCCCTTCAAGACGCTGTTCGTGGCCAGATGCGTGAGTAGCTATCTGTCTATCTGTAGGTCTGTAAAGCCTGAGGAGTCCGCCTCTCTGTCTTTCTGATGGGTAGGAATCTGAGGAGTCCGCCCCTCTGTCTTTCTGTAGGGTAGGACTCTGAGGACTCCGTCTGGGTGAGAGCCCTATCTATCTCATCTTAGTGCTCCCGTTCAAGACGCTGTTCGTGCCAGATGCGGGAGTACTGAAACTATACTTGGAGAACTACTTTTAAACTCCCCCTTACACTTTGTTCGCTCAGTATTTGGCGACACGTACAGCACTTGGTCGCCCCACTGTAATTACCTGTTCGCCAAATCTTGGATCATGGTCGAGGCGGACCACGGGCCCCCGTTCTCGAGAGCACAACCGGGACATTAACGCCAAGACGATGGCTTTGTTCCGAACCGACCGTGTCTTTTTAAACTGGTCGTATAATTTTGCACACTCCGCAATACGTAGACACTCACCACTATACAAACTACAATTCATTTATTTAGAATTTATTTATTTATATTATGTACCTATAGTATTTTGTAGACAAGTATTATTGTTTTTATTTTTATATATTACTGGCATGTGAAATCACTTACGTCCGTGCTTCACTGAGGGGCACACTGAAAACCAGCGCCATGGCGTCAGCCGTGGCTTATGCTGAGTGTGGCCCCGTTGCACATCTCCTTATGGCACAGGTAACGAAGTTTCTTGTAAGCTGAATTATGACCTAATGTACTGTGCCATGTGTGAGATAGATGTAATAAACGATTTTTATTTATTTATTTATATTTATGATTATTTACAGCATTTGGACTGGCCTCGAACAAGTCTTCCATTGTGCTAGTTTTTGAACACTCCGAGCATGAGACGAGGTGGTCCATACCCAAAGATTAAATTTAAGATCAAAAGCGTAAACGAATTGCCACTATTAAAAATTAACCCAGGATGTGGATTATTTAAAATCAATATATTCAAAATGAAATGCAATTGTATGAATATAAAAAAACACTATTTTAAGTTTATTAGTAACAATTTGTTTACACTTTTGGATCTTGAATTTCATTATCTTTCCAATAAAGCTGGTTGCACTGTTATTAAATATATAATAATTGTTGTTTTTTGATTGCAGAATTATGACACATCCGAGTCGAAGCTTAGGAGAGAGTTTGAAGGGTATGGAGCAATTAAAAAGGTGAGTTCGCTGTTATATATGTTACATATCATGTCACGATATCATATAATGATCACCATGCTGATATAAATTCAGCCACAAGTCGTCCACTGCTGGACATTGACTTAGAGTGACCAAGCCCATCTGCTCATTTTACAGGGTATGTTTTGTAAAATTACAGTAATGGAATAAAGTGGACAAAAAATGGATAAAGATCCTTCACTGGATCATTAAATGGATTTTAGCGGATCTAGAGAAAATACGAGACAACGCAGGTTGATCATCGTGATGCTCACGAAATGTTTGTTTCGAAAAAGAGCACCAAGTCCAAGAAGTGTGCCGGAAACCTGGTAAACTTTTGGGCGTTCGGCAACGGATGGGTATAATGGTTTTCCTTTCCCCTACTACGCCCAAATTGTGCCAAGAAGTGTGCCGGGATCCTTGGTAAACTTCTTGACAAAATTTAGGCATTGGTGAACGGTTTGCCTTTCCCCCAATACGCCCAAATTGTGCCAAGAAGTTTGGAGGATTCCGGCACACTTCTTAGCACAATTTAGACATATTATTATTATTTATTTATTTAATAGTTTATTGCACACAAAAATGGTAACAAAGATATGGCAAATATATACATGACACAAAAGGCACTACTTATTTCTAAAAAGAAATTTCTTCCAGCAGGCCTACAGCAAAGAGAATGTGATGACTGGAAGTAGTTTAAGACGTGCACAATACATAAATATTTAATTATTAAAAATAGACTACACTATCGATTAATTTCTACATATATACCATATAACTAAAAAAAAAATATATATATACATATATAGATACATATATACAATACATACATATATACACAATATTAGACAGATAGAGAGAGATAATGCTCCTTAACTTGCTTCTTAAACATCGTGATAGAGGAACTATCACGTACTTCATGAGGCAGAGAATTCCACAATCTTGCAGCATGTACAGCGAAAGAGTAGGAGAAAAAATCGGAATGGTGGGGAGGAATAGCCAGCAGCGACTTAATGCTGGAACGGCTAGGTTTGTCTTGCGACCGGGAGAAAAGGAATCGTTCACGGAGGTAGGAGGGAGCGGAGGGGTTGTGAAGGACATTGTAAAGGGTGGAGAGAATGTGGAGATTCCTACGCATACGTATTGGGAGCCACTTAAGCTGCGACCGAAATTTAGAGATATGGTCATACTTTCGTAGCCCAAAAACGAAACGTATGCACAGGTTTTGAAGACGTTCCAGCTTGTTAAGCAACTCTTCGGTGGCATCTAAATAACAAGAGTCGGCATAGTCGAGGATGGGGAGAAGTAGACATACTGGGGGAACGGAATATCTAACCCTTATATCATGAATTTGAAGTCACCCTCCTGTATAGTAGTATTAAATTCTATGATTTGGATTTTCCAAATCAGCAGCAACCCGCCTGCGAAGCGTGGAGATACTGTTAAGGGCTGTGATGATGATGATGATGATAATAATGTATTTTATTATTTTCCCCCCAGATCTGCATGATATACAACAAGGAGACAGGCAAGCCGCGCGGCTACGCGTTCATCGAGTACGAGCACGAGCGGGACATGCACTGTGAGTGGGGGGAGGGGCGGGGCCCGCGCGGGTTGGGGGGGTGGTGCTTGCGCGGGGGGGGGGATACGGTTGGGGAAAGATGGGGGATGGTTTTGGGGAAATATGTGGGTGCTGTTGGGGAAAGTTGTAGGGCTGGGTTGGGGAAAGTTGAAGGGCGGGGTTGGGTAAAAATGTAGGGCAGGATTGGGGAAAGATGTATGGCAGGATTGGGTAAAATGTAGGGCTGGATTGGGTTTAGGTCTATGACATGGTTTGGTATAGATGTAGGTCAGGATTGGGGAAAGGTGTAGAACAGGATTGGGTAAATATGTAGGATAGGATGTTGGTAAGATATAGGACTCACTTGGGTGAAAATGTAGGACAGGATTGGGTAAATATATAGGACGCGATTGGGGGATAGATATAGGGTACGCTCATATTATTGTCCCACGCAAGCATTCACCTCTCCTATCTCAATTATTTCAATAAGTGTTTATGAGGTCGCCGCCATAAAAGCTTAGAAAAATACAAAAAAAATATTGAATTTTTTGCTTATGGCGGCGACCGAGACCTAATTGGAGTCTTTTTTTATTATTACTATAATTATTTTCTCTTAAAATTATATTTTCACCTTATGAAAAGAGCTTGATAACATATTTCCAATGAGGTCGTGTCTGTTTGTTGGTCTGTGGCGTCGACGGCGGTTTTCGTTTTCGCGCGTTCGCGCCCACGTCGGCTGTCTCGCTCCAGTTGCGCTTGCGCGAAAGAGATAGCCGATGGCTGGCTGGTTGAGAGCGCTTCTCTGTATATCAATATTGTCGTTTAATATTTTGATTTATGCAAAAAAGGAATGGGAAAAGTGTAAAAAGTTTTTTTTGCTTCCTGATTTATAAAAAATATTTTTTCTTTCATTAAAATAAAAAAAAATTTTGGAATTTAAAAAAGTTTAGTAATGTAATTTTGTGTATAAAATGGCACGAAAAATGTTTCACCAAATTCTGTCATAAAAAAACTTTTTTCGCGCGATCTTTTTCCATTTTTTTAACCTATCCCATAGGATAGGCAATAAAAAAATATATTTTTGATATCCCGTCGACGACGCCCGGCCGCGTCCGAACCGAGTTGCCTACCGTACATCATTAATAAGAGGTTTTTCTATTTAACACAGAATGACGGCGTTAGACGGTTTAGGCCACCCACCGCCGACTTGCGCCCATAAATAATAGGTTTGTATGTGGTAAGACGCCAACATACAATACAATAAGCTCCTCGCACGGTCCTAGAGTCAATTTACGGCGAAAAAAAAATTTTTTTTTTTTTAGAATTTTTTTTTTCTTGCGAACTCTGTTTTTGAGTTTTTTGAGAATCCGCCGGACGAGCAACTGCGGTTGGTATCTGGTTGAGGGGTTGCGTAGACAATTTTTTTTTTCTTTTGGTAATTTCGCAAAATGTTCGCCTCCGGTCGTTTAGTGGGTTTGTGGTTGGCTTTAATTATTTTTTTTACAAATTTTTCTAATATTATCCAATTGTTGTGGTGAGAGAAATGACCGATGTTAACTGGTTTTCGAGAATGAGGTGTGTGATAGTAAAAAAAGAATTTTTTAATTTTTTTTACAAGGAGATAAAATCAGGAATTTTTAATATGTTGGTACATACTTATTCCATTTTTGATTGTGAATTTCGAATTGCACAAATTGTGTCGATCACTTGACAGTAATAATTTAATTATTTATGTTAAATTATAAGTAAATAATTATAAAAAAAAAAACCACCACAACCACAATATCCACGAAAACGGACCACGAGCCGATACAAAACACCGAAAGAGTAGAAAAAACACAGTAAGTAAATCAGGGATATACCAAGTCTTACTTCATAATTAATAATTTAATTTATTATCTACCTAACACTCCGTACAATGCGCACTGGTTTGACGTAAGTAAAGAAAGCGCACCAGGTAAATGTCAATATGCCAGATACGCCTCGGATATCCGTAGCGGAGTGCCCCGCATATGCAAAACATGCACGGGATATGCCAAAACCTCGGGAAAAGTCGGTAATATTCGGGTAAAAGTAAGTGGTGGAGCGTAAGTAAAAAATACGGCACATGGTAGGTATAAACGGTGGGTATAATGATTTTGCTAGGGCACGGGCGTCGGAATGTCATGTCTGGGTTTTTTGTCTTTGGTTAGGCTAAGGCTGTTTGCAAGATGTCTTTCTGGATAGATTAGAGATTAGGACAGGGCTATGTTGCTAGTGTATGAAATTTTACACGGCAAATTGATTGATTGATACCAGCGTAAAGTAAGTAAAAGTATACAGGCTACAGGCTACCTTTCTATCTATCTGTAAGACTGTTAGATGTGCTGGGAACGTTGGTAATAAAATAAAAATTCGTAAGTAGTAGAGATCTTGCTATCAAATTGTTGAAATGATAACATTGCGTATGGATACACATTTTGGTTTGTGGAATAAGCCCTTTAGATGTTCTCCATAGTAAGTTCAAAAAGCACATCTTCAAGAAAAAATTATGTACAACCATGAGCTTCCGAGACGGATTTATTCTGATAAAAAAAGAGGTGAAAAATATATGGTGATTATGGATATATTAAACTCTATTTTGCTGACCGGACAGTGTTGTTAAACTGGCAGCTGTCACCGGTTTACTAAACTAGAATAAACAATTCACAAAATACATAAAATAGAATAAACGGAATAACGGAATGAATAAACGTTTAGTCTCAAAATGTCCAAGTTGCAAAATGTCCAGTTGTAAAATGTCCAGTTGTAAAAAAATGTCCAAGTCGCAAAATGTCCAGGTTGCTAAATAGTAGACCCTATACTTTGATATAAATATTGGTTTTTGAATGTAGTTATAGTCATTTTAAGCTTGAATTCTTGAAAAATATGAAGGTTATATTATATTCGGATATGACATTCTGAATTGCCCACATTTGAATGGTTTGGGTGGTCTTCATGGGCATTTTGTATGGGGGTAGATTTAGGTAACAAACAATTTACCCAATCGTGATTTGAGACTAACTTCTCATTTAGGTTTAATGTTTGCGGGTTGCAAGAAGTCATTTTTTAAAATCGTTTCAATACTCCCAGAGCTTGTTTCTAAATACATAAATATCAATCACACAGCGCCACCTAGCCCCCAAGTAAGCAAAGCTTGTGTTGTGAGTGCTAGAGAACATATAAACTATTTATATACCTTTAAATACATATTAAACCCAGACCCTTAAAACAAATTAAAATTCATCATTTCAATTTCGGCCGTGTGGTGTCCGGCAGAGTAGAATAGCACCAACCCCTTACACTCGTGGGTGTCGTACAAGGCGACTAATGTTTAGAGGAATAAATCTAAGTCTCCGTAGGCTGGAAAATGGGCAGCAGCGTTTTCCATTGTTATATTTATAATACTGCGATCTCCAACCCGCCTGCCAAGCGTGGAGATTACGGCAATAACCTCCTATTTATGGTCTGTGATGATTTCAATTTCTGCTCGGCCGGGAATAGGACCTGCTATCGGTCTGCCACGCAAAAGACTACAACATACGTTCTCTGTTTTATTTATGTAGATATGAAGTCTGTCTTTTCATTTATTTAGTTTTGTCCTGTATTTTACATACCTTCAGCCTTTGTGTAGACTCTTATCTTTTGCTTTCAACTTAACAACATGATACAATAATTGTAAAGGTTGAATTTTACCGTTTACTAATGGTTGGAGGCTCAAGTCGTTCAGAGGATTTCTATGGTCTATTGTAGCTATTATGGAGTCCACACAAACCATTCTGAAAGACCTTGAAATTATATCATGATAATATTTTATGATAATTATATTATATGTATTATGTTCATATAATTTATATATGATATACATATATAACGGCGCGTCGGCTCGGTAATTCGGTAGGTATTATATGGAAAGGTGAATATTATTTTTATATGTACCTACATAACTTGTAATATTTCTTTGCAGGTTTGATGGAATATGTATTTTGCTTACCATAGTATTATTTCTGATTACTATAATTATATAATAATTATAATTATAAAATTACTATTACACTAATTACTGTGATTTAGAAATTTATTAAAAAAATAATTAAATACTATGCTAACCAAATATGTGATGATGCGTTAAACTATCATAAAATAATCTGATTTTATAAATAAAATGGATTATTATTTTTATAAAATCTGATGATTACGTCATCATGAGCTGTAATGTGACACTGAAACGATGTGACGATCTATATTTCGATTTTTTATTTTATTTTTGGCGACAAAACGAATCATATTCACCCACTAGTCACTTAGTAGTCTAAAAAAAATTCTTTTTTTTTTCAATTGTTATTTGGCATTCGAGTAAATATGTCTAAAGTCTAAATTTTTCTCGATACTCTCGTCTTTAAAAAATGTATAATGGTAAATTGCAGCTGAGTTTTGCTCCAAAAATAAAATTGAATGTCGATATTGGATCATCCTTTTTGGCGGTGGATTGTAAGAGTATGGTAAACAAAAGGTATTGTTCAATACTTTTTACTATTTAAGCTTTGGTTGGCTCGCGAGCTTTGAAAAATTTATTTTTCCCCACTTTTGAAATAAAAAGAAAAGGAATGCCTATTTTGTTCTTGCTTAAAAGTTTTGTCGGAAAATTACAACAATCTAGACAGCTAGACAGTTGATACTAATCCTTACGTTGTATCACATAAAGTCGCTTTTCGATTGCGCTGGCGATCCGATCTTAGTCGGTCGTCTGATCGGTCCGAAATGCGACTCTATTTTATACTGCGTAAGGATTAGTATCAACTGCCTACCTGCCTCCTAAATCGGCCCGCCGCAGTCATATGTAGTCATTACTAACCAACATAAGATGAGCTAACATGCCTACGGACGCCCATAGAAATGTTATCTCTTCTTACACTGGTTTTTGTTAGGTTGATGCGCCTATAGGTTGGCGTCCCCCCCCCCTCGCGAGCCCCCCAGAGCCCCCTCCTAGCCCCGATTGACCCCCCCTTTCAACCTACAGCCGCGTACAAGCACGCCGACGGCAAGAAAATCGACGGGAAACGGGTGCTGGTTGATGTCGAGCGAGCCAGGACTGTTAAAGGGTGGCTGCCGCGGCGGTTGGGTGAGTATCCGGGATTTGGGACATATTCCTTCCTTCCTTATGCGCTTAATACACATTCCTAGATTCTCGGATTTTTGAAAAGCGGAACGACACGTGACTTAATATAAGTGATACAAAAATGGACCTTATTCTATGAGCAATACATTCCGCTTTGATGTGCTCTCAAGCTTTTTGTTTCTAAATTCAGTCACTGAATTTAGGAACGTGTAATAAGCGCATTAACCTGGACCCTTACACACATATACATGTATTACCTTGTTTTTTTCTTATTTTGATTGATTTTTTGTTTGTCAATAGGGTATCTATATGCTAAGCTCCTTACGGGCTATATATTTAAAATTTTAAAATGCAGTTTTGTCATTGGCATTTCAACCATAATGTACTTATATTTTACATGTAATTAACTGCTGTTAAACTGTGAAATGAACTCAAATCAAATCAAATATCAAATCAAATAATTTTTATTCAGTTTAGGTATAAAACACTTATGAATGTCAATATACAATCAATATAAATAGTATTGTACAATGCGGTGACAAAAAAAAAATAAAAAAAATACTCCTAGCAGTGACTGGAACGTACCAGGTATGACAAGTGGTCAACTAATAAATAAATAAATAAATAGACCCTTGGGATCCAGGATTTGGAAGATCAAGTAATTACAGTGGAGCGACTGCCGTCTGACTCCCTCCAGATGTCAACGTTGTGATCCCTCACACCTCCATAGCATACCAACCGGCCGCTTTGGTTATGTGGGACTCGCATGGAAACCTAGGCCTACCCACTAAAAACTACCTGTAGTTCCCTGTAGTTCCCGTTGTTAGCCGGGAAGGCTTTCAAGGCTTAATTGGATGCGACACCCTACGGGGATGGCTATTTTATGCACCTACCGCAAATGGTATAACGGTACCCTCCGGACTAACGAGGGAGAGAGGTAGGGAACACTTATGTGTAAGTCACTCAGCGTTTCACGTTCCTATAGCCGGGAAGGCTTCCCAGGTTTCATCTAATGCGACAACCCATAGCGATGGGGTCACATGGGGATGGATTTGATCTAAAAACTAGACCCCACATTAGCGCGATGTAAAACCCCTCCAGCGACATCTAGCGTCTACGTTTTCCTGCCAACCTTCCAACAGCTCTATCCTGTACAATGTTATAATGAACAGCGACATCTAGTGTGCGAGTTAAGTTAGAGTGAATAGGCTGTTCCGAGACGGGCATCGATCCATCTGCGGCCGCATTGTCACTTACCAACAGGTGAGATGGCGGTTATATGCACAATCATCATCATCATCATCTTGGCGTTATGTCCCGGGTTCAGGGTCCGCCTGTCTTGTCCAATATAAAAAAATCGGTTGTCTGTAAAGTCGGTTTACTGACGATAGTTGAACGTGACAACGTCATAAGAGAATACTGATGGAATGGGTGCATTTTTCAAAAGAAAATTTTAATTTTATTTGTTTAATAGATATTTTGTATGGATATAGAAAAGGAGGTAAATGGGAATCACAATTGAATTGATCAAGTTACATTTATTTGTACGCATAAATACAATTATGTACATTTTTTTTTTACAATGTACATAAACGGAACGCCTCAGAGCGAGGTAACGCCGCATGAGTCATGTTTTTTCGTGCGCGCAGCCGGCTCCATCGAATTATGAGACGTTGACACGTCAAAAAAAGTTGCCTTCCAGCCTGCCAAGAGCATTTCCCAGTACCCTGTGGTAACGAATCCTTCGCTCATAGGTGGCGGCCTCGGCGGCACCCGTCGCGGCGGCGCCGACGTCAACATCAAGCACTCCGGTCGGGAAGACAACGAGAGGGAGAGGGAGCGATACCGCCTCGAGCAGCGGGACAGGGACAGGGACCAGAGACACGACCGGACCGAGCGTGAGTATCGGACACACATAATGTCAGACACATATACACAGATACGCTCTCACATATCTATAGGCTATAGGGACCGGGACAAGAGACACGATCGGACGGAGCATATACGGACAAAATACCAGAGACACATACAGACACACTCGCTCATACTAGGAAACGCCTTAGGGAACAGAGAACGACAGGCAGGACCGCGAGTGGATAGGGAGCACGTTGATATGAATACATAGGTACACACACATACACATATATGCAGTGTACAGATAGGCACGCATAACCACCACTCTCCCACTACTAACACACAAATTTACACACATCCTCACACAGAGAGATCTTTCTCTCACACAAAGTCATTCATAGACAAAAACATACTTCTACACTCCCATGTGTCGATACACACCATGTTACAAAGCCTACATTCGGTGCTAATGAGACATCAAGCACTCCGGTCGCGAGGACAACGAGAGAGAGAGGGAGCGATACCGCCTCGAGCAGAGGGACAGGGACAGGGAGACACGATCGGACCGAGCGTGAGTATCGGATACACAGAGCCACATTCACACCACGGGCGTAGCCAGGTTTCGGTTTGGTTCAAGATCAAAACGTATAAATATCGATCCGCACCCCCCGCCCTTTAAATATGGGTTGATCGTAATAAAAGTAACTGAAAATGAAGTTTTTGGCTCAATTGACTCGGGGTGAACATGATACGTAAATATAACAAAAACCAATGGTATACCTACATATTGGCTCTTGTAATCCGAATTAAGTACGCGGCGCGATTAGGGATGAATAGTTAATAAATGAGCGAACGCAGTTAACTCGAATTTTTTTTCAAATTTTGGTTAAATATAGCTAGAGCAAACTTATAAAGAAAACTAATGAATTAGCGAGCGTAGCGAGCTCGGAGATTTTGGTATTTTGGCTGAAATAATCTGGATTGATTACGCGGCGCAGGCAGTGTAAAATGATTTCGGGGCGGTTTGAACCCCTCCCCTCGCTACGCCTATGATTCACACACATACATACAGACACATTCCTCCACACGAAACCTTGGGGATCAGAGAACAACAGGCAGGACCGCGTGTGGATAATACAGAGGGAGGCCAGTGTGACTGGATAGGGAGCTCGTTGATACAAATACATATGAACACACACATACGCATGTAATTATAACCAGTCATGCATACCCACTACGGATACACATACAACACTTGCCTCTTATTAGTAATGAGGAGTTTTCCAGTAGGTATTGATAGTTGGTTTCAAAAAGCATCAATAGATGGCGCCCAAACAATTTTGGTAATCTTTTTTTAATCTGTATGATGATGGCTGTGATTTCATGCAGCCAACTAATACTAAACTTAAAAATAAAATGTTTAGTAATATAAACATAACTGTTAAAGGTTGAACGAAATGTAAAATGAAATATTTATTGAAGTTGGCACTATGCTCCATTATTGTTACCTCTAAAATGGTTGAAAACTATTGACAAATACAATATTATCCAATACAACGTACCCAGTGTTTATATCCTGTTTGCTAAGAACCCATTTCAAGCGATTATCAATTACCAAAATTGTCGGGGCGCCATCTTGTGTGTGGTTAGGAATGCTTGAGATACCTACTGGAAAACTGCTCATTCCGCTTCAATCTGTGTACTACTACTCTAGTTAGTTCAAGTGGGTGATGAATTACTTGCCATAGTGTTCACGCGTATGGTACATTTCGGCGGCCATACAGCTGTGCACACAACTCGTCTGGCGGCGTTTGCTACCTGCCACCTTTAGTCGCAAAATGTTCAAGTTGCAAAGTATCGCGCTTGATTCTTTGACACTTGGGTTCAACAATTCAATTCAAGTAGTTTATTTCCAAGAATACAGTGGTAGGCATCCAACTTGCATGCAAGTGTGCAAACATTGTTAATATAAATCATTTGTCGTTCAAACTTTAAATTCTAGGTACTCCTTAACACAAGGCCTATCTCAATTTTACCATTCCTCTCCAAAGTCCTTGAGCATATTGCCCACAAGCAGCTTACACATTTTGTTTCGTCTAATATTTTGTTGTCTTATCAGTCTGGGTTCCGTTCTGGTCGTGGCACCGTTACTGCCCTTCTTGAGGTTACGGATGACTTTCGTTGGGCTTTTGGAAAGAAGTCGCTAACTGTTCTTGGCTTGCTCGATTTTAGTAGCGCCTTTAACAGCTTGGATTATGACATTCTCCTTGCAGTTCTTCGATACCTTAATAAGAGAGGTAGGGCATAGCGGGGTATCTCGTTCGAATTGGAGCCGCCCGACTGGGGAAGTACCTCCACCTTACAGAATATCGCAGCTAAATAATACTCTTTTAAATAGTATTGTGTTTCTGCCGGTGAGTAAGGTTTCCAGTGCTCCATGGGGTGGGGATTTGGGGAACCGTGGCTTTGGCAGTGGAGTGGCATTTGCCTTTTGCTGCCAGAGCAACGTGTTATAGAGGTGGGCAACGCATTAGCGATACTCTTGGTGTTGCTAATGTCTATAGCCAGTGGTGACCACTTTCCATCAGATGGCCCGCTTGCCTGTTTGCCTACCGTATGACATAAAAAAAAAGTCCTCTCCAGCTTTTTGTTGGTTTGAATCGTATGTTAGGGGCCGCACGCAGCGGGTCGGCTTGAATGAGTCTCACTCAGACTGGCGTGGCCTCGTTGCTGGCGTGTCCCAGGGTGGCGTTCTCTCTTCTCTTTTCTTTCTTTATTAATACAGTCGCTTCGGTTATCCCTTGCAATTTCCATCTCTACGCAGACGACTTGCAGCTTTATCACCATTTTTGTGTCGAGGATATTGATAGTGCCATCAGCTATTTTAATTCCGTATTGGCAAATGTTTGTAGTTGGGCAAAGGTATTCCCACTAAGTCCAAGGTGATGATAGTCGGCAGTACCTATATGTGTAAGCGTTTAAACATGTCTACATTACCTTCGATCACTTATGGTGGTACTATTATTCTTTATACATCTACTGCAAACATTTCGGTGGTAGTTCTAGACTCGAATCTGTCGTGGATCGCCCATGTCAACGTCGTCATCATCGTCCTAGCGCTCATCCCGGCCTCTGCCAGGGTCCGCTTTCCTACTCAATCTTCTCCACTTCGCCCGGTCTTCGGCATCCTCTCGTCGTAGGCCGTTGGCTCTCGCATTCGACTCAGCGATGTCTATCCATCGCTTCTTGGGCCGCCCGCGGGGCCTCTTTCCTGATACCGGCAGATTCTGGCACCTATTTCCCACGTATCCCTGAGGCTTACGCAACACGTGACCAAGCCAGCGCAGACGAGCCATCCACCGGATCGCCCATGTCAACAATGTGAGCAAAATAGTTCACCACACGGTGCACTCTCTCAAGTGTCTCCAATACTTTTTGCCCTTGAACGCCAAAATCTCTATTGTCCAAACCCTTATTCTTCCCATAATAGATTATGCTGCTACTCGTTACCTTGACGCTACCGAAGAGCTGTTAAACAAGCTTAAGCGGCTCCAAAATGTTGGTATACGTCTCATATTTGGATTACGTAAACATGACCATGTTTCTCATTTTCGGGCTCAACTCAAGTGGCTTCCAATTCGCCTTCGTAGGAACGTTCATATTCTTTGTGTCCTATATAATCCTCGAGCCCCTTCCTACCTCCGTGACAGTTTCAGTTCTCCCCGCCCCCAGGACATGCCTTGGCGTCGAGGCACTCCTCTCCATTCCCCCTCATCAATCTGAGTGTTATTCTGATTCCTTCTCTGTTCATGCGGCTAGATTATGGAACTCGTTGCCATTTACTGTACGTATCAGTCATTCACTTGATACCTTTAAAAAGCGAGTTAAAGAGCATTATCTTTCCATTTGTTGTCCATAGTATATATGTATGTATTTATTTAGGTATTACAATTTCATTTGTAGTATATTCTTTTTAGTAATCGGTAGTTAGCATTTTATGGTGCACGCCGTCTGCCTCTCTGTTTTTTGCCTGTCTCTTCCGTAGGTCTGCTGTGAGATGTTTCTTATTTTAATTTCTATTTCTTACGAAATAAGCTGTACCTGTTGCGTTGTTTTTGTTTATGTCGATATTGTATACCTGTTTTTGCACAATAAATTGTAAAAAAACAAAGAATGGTGGCGCAACCAAGCAGTCGATTTACGTTCGAATGCGTTCCCAGTGAACAACTCCAAGTATTCAGACTCGACATTCTCGTCCGCAGGCGGCCGCCGCCGGTCCCGTTCGCGCTCCCGCCGGCGCTCCGGCTCTAGGGGCCGCGCCGCGCGGGCCGAGCCCGGCGCCAGGGAGCCCGGGGCCGTCGCGAGGGAGAGACGCCCCGACAGACCGGAGAGGGAGCGGAGGGAGGATGGAGATGCGGAGAAGTGAGTATTGTCTCCCGTTGACAGGTGCGCGGATAGACGGGAGAAGGAGAGAAGGGAGTATTGGTCTCTCTCTAGGGGGCGCTCGGGCTCTAGAGGGCGCTCTCTAGTAACAACATACCTTTTTAGACGATCACTATTAATAGCATCTCTAGTAACAGCATACCTTTCTTTCATACGACGATCTGAGTGGTTCAGTTGGTTAACATGCCGGTCGCCACGCAGACGTCTCGGGTTCGATACCCGGCCGGGATTTTAATTTCTGTTACGGGTCTGGGTGTAGTATGTATAATTAGTATGTATTAAAAAAATAAAAAGTATAAAAGTAGTTTCTCAGTTATCTAGCATCCATAACATAAGCTTTGCTTACTTTGGGGCTAGATATCGCTGTGTGAATTTTTCAAGCATATTTATTTATCATCATCATGGTTGTGCTCTCGAGAACGAGGGCCCGGGGTCCGCCTTGACCATGGTCCAGGATTTGCATCTTATCATATTTATTATTTATTTATATTTACCTTTCTTCTCCTAGACGCGGCCGCCGCCGCTCCCGCTCTCGCAGCGAGCGCCGCCGCCGCGACAAGGACAAGTCGCGCGACCGCGAAGGTCGCGAAGGTCGCGAGGGTCGCGAGGGCCGCGAGGGTCGCGCCGACCGCGACCGCGACCGCGACCGCAACGGGGAGCGGGACAAGAAGAGGAGACGCGAGAGGGACAGGAAGGAGCCGAAGGTCAAGCCGGAGGATATTAAGATTAAGCAGGAGCCGCTTGATGGTGAGTTTTGGTGGTTTTTTTTTATGGTTGGTCCATGTGCCTTTTTTTTTTCATAGGGTTTCGCCCGCGTGTAGTTTCGATATCTGGAAATATGCAAGTTTCTAGTGGGTTGGTATTGTAGCGAGATAAAAAGTAGTCTGTGTCAATTGGGAATAATGTAACTTCCTGTTTATTTGTTTTAAAACTTTTCTTACCCAACTTCTGAAGCTTATGACTGAAAACATCGCAAAAAAATTTTTCAGATGGCTAATTTTAAGAATTTTCCACATTGCTGTCTTTCAAAAACGATTTGTACCTGGAGTAGCCCATTAAGTAATACTTTTTTTAATGTTTACGAAAGCAGAGTGTCTGCCGCATTTTTGAGGCCTACTAAGAAACCATGAAGTCACCTGTTTAGATTTTTAATTTAACGTTGACAATTTAAGTCATAACTCACGGATTGACCGATAATTTTTTCACTTAAGACCAACATTTTTATATCTTTTCTCAAAGTAACGAAGCTGTTTATTTTATGCATAAGAGTACAACTCATAAATATTCAGTTGCAAAAAGAAACACTCGAAAAAGTCTTCTTTCTACTTGTTTTTTTAGAAATTTTTAAGTTGATCAGGTCGAAATTTCTGAATAATTTAGATAAAAATTCATAACTCCAAAACTATGAACAATCGGATAACATGTATGGGGGTGATTCAGATACCCCACGACACGAGGGACCTAATTTTTCTTAGACGTCAATGTTTTGGCCGCCCTGTATACTCAATGGCATTCAGTTTCGTTCATTCTGACCGATATTGAGTTCGGCGGTACGAATATTGGGCACGTCATTCCACAGGGTGGAATCAAAATGGCGGCGTTCGATTGGAGATAGTTTTGCTTGCCAACTCCTGTGTTATATTATAATACATGGATATCATCTATACTAATATTATAAAGAGAAAATGTTTGATTTTTGGTTTGTTTGTATTGAATAGGCTTCGAAACTACTGGACCGATTTCAAAAATTCTTTCACCGTTGGGAAGCTACACTATCCCCGGGTGACATAGGCTATATTATGTACCCGTAGTGGTACCCGTGCGAAGCCGGGGCGGCTGCTAGTAATAGAATAAACCCAAGAAAACTTCGTTAGTTCAGTAATTAAAACATTTGTTCACTCTCCCCACAGACTACCCCGAGATGTCTCTCCCAGCGCTGGGCGGCGTTCGGGTGAAGCAGGAGCCCGGAGACGAAGAGGACAAGTACCAACCCGACGGGGACCACTACGACTATTAGTAGGACTGGTGAGACCGGGTACCACTGGGTGGCGAGTACCACTGGTGGAGATTGGGTGGCGCTGGCGGGGTTTTCTACCACTGGTGGGACCTTGTACCACTGGCGGGATAGTGTATCACTGGTGGGACCGGGTACCTCTGGCTGGATAGTGTACCACTGGTGGGACCTTGTACCACTGGTGGGACCTTGTACCACTGGCATGATAGTGTACCACCTATGAGACCTGGTACCACCAGTGGGACCGGGTACCACCGATGGACTAGGGTACCACTAGTGGGACGGTACCACCGTATGGTACTACTAGTCTGTCTCGGATGAACCTTTCGCCGATGTAAACAATTGGATTTTATTTCTTCAAATAAATCATTCTTTAGGTCATTTTAAGTGGTTATTTATTTGCTTACAATATTGTGAATTCACATCTGTTCGTTTGAGTAAATTTATTTGTGCAAGTTTGTGGCAAAATTTGAGACAAACTATGGTGGGAATGGGCCCCACCGGTGGGGCCAGGCGTCGCTGGTGGAACCGGGTACCACTGACGAGCGATCCCACCAGTGGTACGTCGGAACGGATATCTCTGACGATCAGAACTATTATTGGTACAATGTACTAGAATTCCAAAGACCATAATATTGCCAATCGGCGTTCATGTCCTGTGGAGTTTATTTTGTCTTTGGTTTTTTCGAAAACATAGATCAGTCAGGGAGATTTTCTGAGTCGATTAAAAAGAAAAATATAGTCCAAACAATTGTAAAATTTGGCGTTGATTGGACGCGATTCTCAAAACTTAATCAAAACGAGACCGTTGGATGTATGAAAATGTATACCTTACCTGTGTTTTACAAAATAAAGAATCTTGAATCTTGAACATTTGCGATTTATTCTCAGGTACTAAAACTGAGTATCTCTAACTATAAGTTAAAAAAAAAAAAACTTTTATTTCAGACATATTAGTCCATTTCTTACATGAAAGACAGATTTAAGATTTAAGATGTCAGTCTAAACAATATTATTACTGCAATGTCAAATAACTAAATTTCCAGATACAAATATAAAAATATCCAATTAAAATGTCCAATGTACACAATATAATGTCCAATAAAATAAATTAAATTGCAACTTTTAAATGTCAAGATTATTGGCATGACTATTATGATTATTTAAGACTCGTGGTTATTCACTACACTTTCAATATACATATAGATCTTTTCACGAAACGCCTTTCCGAGTGACTTCGGTTACCAAATTCGATACTTGAGAATCCTGTCCAAGCAGCGCCATCTGGTGAGGCACTCAGAACTACGATTTTTACTTTTTAAAGTAGCTATCTGAAAATCCCCCATTATAAACTATAGTTATAGCGCTCTAGTTTATTTCGTCTTTGGTTTTTGAAACGTAGATCGGTCAAAGTTCATCCTAGGTTGTCCCGTTCTATATTATTTTTGCCTGTCATTTCCCATAGACATTGGATGCTTTTCCAATGAGCAGTTTTCCAATCGGTATCTATAGCATTCCTAACCACTCCCTAGATGGCGCCCCGACAATTTTGGTAATTGATAATCGCTTGAAATAGGTTCTTACCAAACAGGATATAAAGACTGGGTACGTTGTATTGGATAATATTGTATTTATCAATAGTTTGCAACCATTTTTGAGGTTGTAAAAATTATAACAAACAAAACAAACATCAATTCGACTGAGTCAATTCGTTTCATGGACACTAGGATCAAGAATGGACGCAATACAAATATGTAAGGTCTGTATTAAAATACATTTCGTTGAACCTTATGGTAAAAAATTACCAAAATTGTAGGAGCGCCATCTATTGATGCTTTTTTAAACCAATTGACAATACCTACTGGAAAACTCCTTATTTCTTTAAATATAGAAATAGAAGAGAAACTCAAATGAAGGCAGAATAGTGTAGCCTTCGTCCATAGTCGTTATTTTTATAAGGAGAATATATGGATTTGTGTTTACAGCCACAAGCTATCTGATCCGGTGACGGCGTCGCTGTTATCGACAAGATTAGATTTCAAAATGGCGGCAATTAGTTCCAGTTTCAGCCACCGGGTCAGATAAGGTTGTGGTAGCTGTGCCCGGATATGGATTTTGCCAAATTCCGCGTAAGATATAGATGAGTGTGATTGAATTCGATTGAATTTGGATTTGTGTCAGTGAAGCGGTTTTTTTCTTGATATTTCTGTGTCCATACATACATACATACACGCCCGTACCCCGTCTCCTAGGGGTAGGCAGAGATACTGTGTATATTATTATTATTATTAAGCAGGCAAGCAGTTGTCAAAACAACTGATAAGATGCCTGTATCTAGCTCTTCTCTGCTCATTATCAATCTGTATTCAAACATTTGTCGAGTCTGTTTTTGATTCGGTTAGTATTTTTCGCTGCCACCACGGATTCAGGCAACTTATTCCAGTAGCCGTATTCACAATGGCTCGGAAATCGGATTCGGATACGGAATCGACTAAGGACCCCGCAAAAGTTCTTAGCAAAATGTGGTTTCAGATAATTTGATGAAATTTTCATATGTTATAGAGAGCAGAGTTTCCGTGGTATCTATCGGGATTCTGAATAACGATTTTCGAATCGATCGACTCGGATTCGCCTCTCACGAATTTCGCGTCGAATCGTTCGGGAACGGTTCCGAATCATTGTGAATACGGCTACAGGCGAACTGTGAACACTTGCAATTTGAACGGGCAAATTTTTGTCCGAACGGAGATATTGGTTAACATTCAAAAACGAAATATCATACATTTATAACTAATATTCTTTCATATAATTCACAATTTTCTTTAATAACAGTAGCCGTATTCACAATTATTCGAAACCGTTTCCGAATGATTCGACACGAAATTCGTGAGCGGCGAATCCGTGTCGATCGATTCGAAAACTGTTATTCAAAATCCCGATAAATTCCACGGAAACTCTACTCTCTATAACATATGAAAATTTTATCAAAATTAATTGAAACCACATTTTCCTAAGAACTTTTGCGGGGTCCTTTGTCGATTCCGTATCCGAATCCGATTTCCGAGCCATTGTTAATACGGCTACAGATGAGGGAAGATATTGCTATGGCCGGATTAACTAGCGGTATAAAAAAATCCTATATGGGTAGACAGATTGTGTAAATTTTTTGGCAAATTGGTTAAATATAGCTTGACTATCCGTTCGCGCTTCTTTACGCTGAAGCTAACGTAGCTCGAATAGTTAGTACTATATTTGCTAGTGTTAGATAAACTAAATATTAGACGACGAATCTTGTGTGTATGAAACTGTAGACCAGTACTTCTAAAAGTTGTATTGTATTTGTGAGTGTTTTTCACAAGCGGCTCTGGTCTAGTGGCAGCGTGCCAAGCGATAACCAAGGTTGAGCTACGCAGAGTAAACAACTGGGTGGGTGACCGCTGCGTGCTTTGAGGCTAGTCGTTCCACGCATGTAGCTCGCCACTCGTTAGGTGTGGCTCCTAATACCAAATTTTTTGTTTGTCAACTTATAATTGTATTATTATTAGAGATGTAACGGATATCCGGCCACTATCCGGTATCCGGCCTATCCGGCCATAATTTACTACCCGGCCGGATACCGGATAATGCGTTAATATCCGGCCGGATACCGGATACTAAAAAATGTATGAAAAGCCCCATAAAAGTGATTTCGCTCATCGAAAATATATGCCCTTCTGTAGCAGTCGAGTAAAAAGTCGTATCAAAACGTTTAAAAACCATAAATATTAATCAAAGAACTATTGATTATGTCGGCATCGGCACCTATTCTACTCGTATCGTTCATTTGGTAGGCTAGCAAATTTTTTTAATAGTTTTCTGATCTCTTCTTTTTGCACTATGCCTTTTCCATTAGCTGGAGTCAGCTCTCCTTGTCTGCTTCCTCCATTTCTTTCTATTTTAAGTAGTAGCAGCGTCAATAACATTGTCCTTCAGGTCCCGTTGGTCCGCCGTCAGCCAGGTGGCGTGTGGGTGTCTTCCGCGTCAGCGAGTCGTCGTCGCCAAATTTAGGGCTACTTGCACTAAGGTGATCTTTGGGGCGGTGGAGCACATGCTCACACCATCGCATTGAGCGTTCTTTAATTTTCTCGGGCATAGTTGTGATTTTGTAACTTCCACGAGTGTGGACATTACGTACTTTGCCCAACAGGGTGACTCCCGCTGATCAGCATAAATACGCATTTTTGTCGTGTGTAGTTTTGACAAGTGCTGTTTAATATTATAATGTACTTAGTGTAATAATTTAAAGTCAATCAAGATATATAATGATATATTATATATAAAAAAAATATTATCCTGGATTAAAAATATAAATTTCTTTATATTTAGAGGTAGTATACGATGTCGTTTATCCTCTACGATGCTGTGGGCTAATGTGTAAGCCCGTATTTTGAAACTATCAATCCGTATGAGGGCGGAAGAATTGTTCAGTTCAACGTTCAAATTATTCACATTAAACGAAAACTTTAAATTACATAAACACACGCAGTCGTATAAAGTTCCACGCTGCGATTACAGCTTGCACAAACTTGTTCAGAGACGACTATGACCTGTGAATATCCGGCCGCCGGATATCCGGCTATCCGGCCAGGAGGCTGGCCGGATATCCGGTATCCGGTATCCGGCCAAACAACTATCCGTTTCATCTCTAATTATTATCTATTAAGATGATGACTCAAATGATTGTAACTCTGTATACCAATACTTTTAAAAGTTGTGTGTAATTTCGCATAAAGATGTTTTATCGAAAGTTTTTAGTATGAATGCCTTATTTTAAAGGATAGTACAAAACTGTGAATCGTTAGCAATAAATAACGCGTATGAAGTTGAATGGTGTCGTTTCTTCGCCGATTTAAGAATATGTATGAGTATTATTGCCAAGTTAAAACCGTTGTCTGACACAAATCCTAGGTATTTGGATATTATTGTATCCTCTCATTTTAAATCTAGCCCTAAGTTATGATTAGAAATAAAATATTAAATTTTAGAACTGTTTTTTTTTGTTAGAATAGCCCACATTTATATACTTACTAAGGGATGACAGGGAGCGTCGGTGGCCGAGCGGTTGAGTATCCGACTTTTAAGCGAGAGGTACCGGGTTCGAATCCCACTGCGGTTATGTACCAATGACTCTTTTCTGAGTTATGTACATAAGTTGGATTCTAATCGATGTTCTTACGGTGAGGGAAAACATTGTGATGAAACCTGCACATTCAGGCGACTGTATGTGTACCCATGATCCAATCTGGTCAGGTTCCCCTGGTGGCAGGGTCACGGAGGTAAAATCGCAGTCGCTCCACGCCAAATTCTGGATCATGGGCAAGGCGGACCCCAGGCCCTCATGCGCGAGAGCACAACTGGGACATTAACGCCAAAATGATGATGATCATATGTCAAGATAATTATCACTTTTAACCCTGGCACAATTGTCCCCAAGTGAATACAAAAGGAAACTACAAAGTTATTATGTAATATAACAATATTTTATTTGTAATACAGCATTATGCCTATCAGTACATATAACAAAAAAAAATGAATATTAACTCTTAGGTTTCCTTCCATCTTTTCTTATAATTAAATTATACGTTAAAAATAAATCAACAAAAAATACAAGGGCATACCTAAGTACGAATTTTTTATATTTACATTGGTTTTTGAGACTGCTCTCTTTCTTATACTACGTAGTGATAAACGAGCAGACAGCCCACCTGATGGCAAATGGTAACCGTCGCCCGTGACATCACGATTTTTCGTGTGTAATTTTGAATCACGAAGTTCAAAATAGCGATGTAGAGCTCGTCTAGTCTAAGATGACGCGCCCCACTACTTAGTTAGTTGATTTCGATGTGTGAGTGCAAATATTGATAACGACACTTCATCTGTGTGGGAGCCAATGAACGACGCGTGCTCCGACGTTTGAATCTCACCGGCAACTGAATGACCAATTACAACGGGTTTTGTATATGTATGGCGTCCATATTTTAAACTTGCTTGTGTGCGTTAATGCGATAGTGGGGCGCGTCATTTTAAATTAGACGAGCTCTACCAATATTGAGAATGTTCATTATCGCGATGTACGCAACTTGGAATAATTATATTTAATTTCCTTCATAAGTTAAACTACTGACTAGGTACTGTATGGTATACAGTATGAACCCTTAGCACTATAATTAGAATAGAAAAGTATTTATTTGGTACTCCATGCGCACACACACACACACACACACATCAACTGATACCTAAACAAGAGATATAAATAAATACAGCTTCATTTTACCAAAAATACCACTTAATATATAAGCTGTATGTGTGCGCTGCAGCAACACAAAAGGGTCATAGCTTCGCAATTTAGGAACTTATAAACTAAGTATTATACATAACCAAAGTTTATTATGTAGAGCTCGTCTAATCTAAAATGACGCGCCCCACTATCGCATTAACGCACACAAGCAAGTTTAAAATATGGACGCAATACATATACAAATGCCGTTGTAATTGGTCATTCAGTTGCCGGTAAGATTCAAACGTAGGAGCACGCGTCATTCATTGGCTCCCACACAGATGAAGTGTCGTTATCAATATTTGCACTTACACATCGAAATCAACTAACTAAGTAGTGGGGCGCGTCATTTTAGACTAGACGAGCTGTACCTACCTAATTATGTATGGAACTTTAAAACTCCCAATACATAATTTTTCGAAGTTTCTTACATCGCATTCTCAATATTACTATAAGTTATTTTGAACTTCGAGATTCAGAATTACACTCCGATTTTTTATGTAACAAAAATACAGAACCGCAGGTGCATTGCTGACCGTCAGGACCACTGTCCACTTCCTAACAGGTCTACATTCCTCACTTGTTAGGACTAAGATGTAAGAAAGGTGACGAAGTAAGAAATACGAAGCCTTGCAGTTTAATTACGTAACTCTGTTGCCAACAATACTCTGGTTTCAATGATTGAAATTGATACTTTAGCGCTTACGTAGAGAAGAGAGGTAGGGCATAGCGGGGTATCCCGTTCGAATTGGAGCCGTCCGACTGGGGAAGTACCTTACAGAATATCGCAGCTAAATAATACTCTTTTAAATAGTATTGTGTTTCTGCCGGTGAGTAAGGTTTCCAGTGCTCCATGGGGTGGGGATTTGGGGAACCGTGGCTTTGGCAGTGGAGTGGCATTTGCCTTTGGTTGCCAGAGCAACGTGTTATAGGGGTGGGCAACGCATTAGCGATACTCTTGGTGTTGCTAATGTCTATAGGCAGTGGTGACCACTTTCCATCAGGTGGCCCGTTGCCTGTTTGCCTACCGCATGACATAAAAAAAAAGTATCGATTTCATAATTTCAGTTTATTGCTATGGAGCCTTGTTAACAACTGAACCCACGAAGTCAATGATACGGATTCGCAAAATAAATAACTTCAATAATTGAAATCTGAGAATTGTTGGCCACAGCGTTGCGTAATAAGCCTACTGATTGTGATGAGGCATCACCATTTTTTATGCTACTCAGTGACAAACGAGCAGACAGCCTACCTGTAGCCGTATTCACAATGGCTCGGAAATCGGATTCGGACACGGAATCGACAAAGGACCCCGCAAAAGTTCTTAGGAAAATGTGGTTTCAGTTGATTTTGATGAAATTTTCATATGTTATAGAGAGTAGTGTTTCCGTGGAATCTATCGGGATTCCGAATAAGTTTCCGAATCGATCGACACGGATTCGCCGCTCACGAATTTCGTGTCGAATCGTTCGGAAACGGTTTCGAATCATTGTGAATACGGCTACTGATGGTAAGTGGTAACTATCGCTCATAACGTCTACAATTCCTACATTTAGATTGCAGGTAACAAAAATACAGAATCGCAGGTGCGTTGTCACTGTGAGGACTAAGATGAAATGCCATATGCCTGTAATGCGCTGGCGACCTTATCCTTCAAACCGGAACACAATGCAAGCATTATTATTAAATAGACTAGTACCTGCCCAGGCGGACTTCTCATCGACAGAGTGATCGGAAACCACTCAAAGTATTCCGACAATTGATAGGTATTGCAAACGTCCATAGGCTGCGGTAACTGCTTACCATCAGGCTGGCCGGACAGATGTTTGGCACCATCATATTAGCTGCATAATGTCTACTGCTGGAGTTAGGCCCCACAGCCTCGCTCGACAGTCTGACAGGCTGGTTGATGGTGGCTGCTTTCCATCAGGTGGACTCTCGGACCGTGTGTACCTAGCAGGGTTATTAATTATCAAGATAATGATTTTCTTTGATAATTACGGATGTTTGATCAGATAATTATTTATCTTAGTAATCTCATGATTATTTCTGGTATCTTACCCACAAACTGTTGTTCTTTTTTGGTCTAATGCGCTTAAACTGAGGCTAAACAGGGTCTAAGTCTTGGCATTTTCTTAAAGACAAAAGTTTGTTACAATAATTATTGTGCCCTCAGAAGTGGTAAAGTATTCGCCTACGCGTAAAAGATAATTATCAACGAACCGTGCTCCCTAGGTAATAAAAAACGAAAAGCTTCCATACTGACTTTGTGCCTCTTCAATCAATCAGCTCCCTAACTATTTTACAACAGAGGGGGTTTGCAAACTAGAAAGCAGTTCACCTGATGGTAAGATAATTATTTTCACTGGTCATTGTCCCGTAAAACCCTGCCTCGGTGATAAATATCAACATAAATATTTTCACTTATATTATCCAGCGCAACACGTGTTCTGCGAGCGCAACCCTGCCTTTGCGGTATTTTAATCAACATAATGATTTTCACTGATAATTATCCAGCGCATCCCTATCCCTGTCTTGGTGGTGATTATCAACATATTGATTGTAACATAAATTTTCACGGACTATTATTGTCAACCTTGCCTTGGTGGTAAACTTCTAACGGCCAGTTTCCCGTACCCTAATCGATTGTTAATCGTCAATTAAAATTCGCCATCCTTATCTACGGTCAGTTGTAGACAGAGACGGAAAGAATTTTAATGATTAAGGCTGACAACACCCTAATTCAAGCACCTAGATGAATGAGACTCATGAGAACAGTAACTATAAAAATATAAAATTAGATAACCTACTGGAATTACTTTACTTATCTGGAATTATTTACTTTTCTTGTGAAAATGTTACTTTTTGAGCTGCCTTGTGTTACTTTTGGACATCAGTAGCTATAAAAATATAATATTAGATAATATTACTTTTCTTGTGAAAATGTTACTTTTTGAGCTGCCTTGTGTTACTTCCGAATATCGGCCACTGGCAACACTGCCCGTGACGGCCATGCCATTTGGGGCCACCTTTATCTAGGTGCCTGTAACCGCAGCTTTACATTGACAAATGTTTCAGAAACTGGGGGCTTACTTTGCTAAATCGCCGTGTTCCCGAATCGATCGCGGACAGCCTTTTTCTTATCATGTATAGACAATTTCGGCCCTCGGAGCCCGATCGCGAGTTCCATACTCACACTTTTATCTTTATGACTCACACTCACACAAATGAGTGAACCAAATCCTTTACACATACACGGCTTTAACACCAAATGTACCCCCAAATTTTACACGATGTTGTCCATATTTCTTGCCGGGGAAACCTATAATTAAGGCTGCACTTAGAAAGATAATATATTTTTAGTTATAGAATGCTATAACTTTTGTTAGTGTAAGTATTGTTGGTGGAAATAAATAAATATGGCAAACTTGTGATGGAAACTTTACGGTGATACGATCAACTCGGCTTGCGGAAACGAGCGCTCGGGATTCATTCGGGAAAACGGCTGAAATAAGAAAATAAGCCCCCAGCAGCCGTACCGCCGATCTCCGATAGCACACCACAGCTGTTTTGCTGCGATTTGTTTAAACTCAATTGCATCGCAATGGCGGCGTACAATCAGAGATCGACGGTACCACTCGAACGAGACAGCGCTATACGTGTCACATAAGCTTGTCTCGTTCCAAGCAGGGCGGTTCTGTTTAGGTCCTGCTATAAGAGCTCATACGCCGCCATCTTGATGCAATTGAGTGTGGACCAATCGCAGCCAGCCAGAGCCAGAGCTGTCTTACAGCGATAGGATTAAACTCGATGGCATCGCAATGGCGGCGCACAATCAGAGATCGACGGTACCATTCGAACGAGACAGCGCTATACTGTATCATATAAGCTTGTCTCGTTCTGAGCAGGGCAGTTCTGTTTAGGTCCTGCTATAAGAGCTCATACGCCGCCATCTTGAATGTAATATGCAAAATGGCGGCGTACGATCGGAGATAGGCGGTACCACTCCAGGGGGCGATTTTGCGCTCTGACATTTTAAATTCGACATCTTGTCTTGCCAAAAACTATATTAAAATGTCACTGAAATTGATCTTCGACAATATACGACTGTCGAAGATAGTTGAGAAGAGATTTTTTGGCTGCAATAGACATTTCAATGTTATTATCAATGGAGATATGTGTCTAGAAACAATATCGTATTCTAGATGTCACAACGCGAGAATTATAGCCCTCGACGTAGCACCAACACACTCTAACACAAGTCTATCACATATAAATTATATTAGACGGGACTTGTCGATTTGTTTTCCCGACGTTTCGGTAGAGTTACACCCACCGTGGTCACGAGACGAGCCGACCACGATAATAATATGTCAAGAACGCGAGTTTAGTTTGAAACAAATACAAGTCTATCACATCGGATAGTCCAACACAAGTCTATCACATAGGATAGTCTAACACAAGTCTATCACATCAGTAGTCTCCGATCGCACGGCCGCGATCACGCCGAAGGGTGACTCCGCGGTGAGTGCGGGCGGGGACTCCAACCCTACGCCCAAGGTTGAGCGGTGATTCTTGTTGTTTCGGCTGTTTGGCCGGTTTCTGGGTGGGTCCTGCGTGGGAAAAGATACGGATGGAATACAATAAATGATGATATAAGGTATATAATAGATAAGTAAATTTAAGATAAGGATAAGTAATTTAATTTGACGACCTAAGTGGTTCAATGGTCAACATGGCGGTCTGCCACGCAAGAGGTCCCGGGTTCGATTCCCGGCCGGGCAGAAATTGAAATGAAGAATTTTAATTTCTGTTATGGGTCTGGGTGCTATATGTATAATAAGTATGTATTTAAAAGTATTGAAGTAGTATATCAGTTATCTAGCACCCATAGCACAAGCTTTGCTTAGTTTGGGGCTAGATGGCGCTGTGTGAATTTGTCCACGAATATTTATTTATTTAAGGTGCACGCAATCTGCCTCTCGATTTTGCCCTCTCTCTTCCGTTGGTCGGCTGGAAGATATTTCTTTAGAAATAAGCTGTACCTGTTGCGATGTTACCTGTGTGTCAATTTTGTGTACTATTTATTGTGCACAATAAACTGTTAAATAAATAATAAAAATAAATATGCTTAGACAAATACACACAGCACATTCAAAGTTAGCAAAGCTTGTGTTATGGTTTTCCAAACTAATCTGAACCGATTTTAACAAAACAAAGCTAAAAACCATCTCGATATGGGGTTCAAACCACGGGGTATGAATATGACCCCATAACTATTAGGATAATTACCATTGATCATCATCACAGCCCGTAACAGTCCACTGCAGGACTTAGGGCCTCTCCCACGAAAGGGAGGTTATTGCCATAATCTCCACGCTTGGCAGGCGGGTTGGAGATCGCAGTGTTTAAATACATATAACAATGGAAAATGCTGCTGCCCATTTTCCAGACTACGGAGACTCTTGGTCTTTTGCCTCGAAAACATTAGTCGCCTTGTACGACACCCATGAGTGTAAGGGGTTGGTGCTATTCTACTCTGCCGGACACCACACGGCTTTACCATTGATAGCTAGATTAAATAATTATATTGATAAGTAACAATTATCCCATCCAACCCTGGAACGAAGCAATACCGCGCACGTGCAAGATATGGAATGAGTTCCCCACCAAAGTATTTCCTTTGCACTATGACATGGGGATCTTCAAATGGCATGTCTACAGGTACCTCAAAGGCCAGTACCGGTTTCTTCCCTTGGGTTGCAATGTCCTGTCGACGGTGGCCACTATCCATCAGGTGGCCCGCCAACAACACTCTAAAAACTACTATTTTACTACTATAGTATTGTTTGGTATTCCAAACGATACTCTATTAAATAGTATTGTGTTTCTGCCGGTGAGTAAGGTTTCCAGTGCTCTATGGGGTGGGGATTTAGGAAACCGTGGCTTTGGCAGTGGAGTGGCATTTGCCTTTTTGCTGCCAGAGCAACGTGTTATAGAGGTGGGCAACGCATTAGCGATACTCTTGGTTTTGCTAATGTCTATAGGCAGTGGTGACCACTTTCCATCAGGTGGCCCGCTTGCCTGTTTGCCTACCGTATAACATAAAAAAAAGGTGGACCGTCCGTCCCTATCTGTGCAATAAAAAAGAAAATAAGCACTTACCAGAAACGATATAACATCCATAGGTATCTTGTCCTCCCAGTCGATTTTCACATCCTTCCTCACCGGCTGCTTGTCACACTGCATATCACTAACACCATCACCAACACAATCACTAACACTGTCACTATCACTTTTACGTTTTCTACACATCGAGTCCACTTTCTTTCGCAATATCTGCAAGATATCCTCTCCCAGGTTCTCTGAAGGGTCCGGTGAGTCTAAGCTGTAGTTCATGACATTTGTCAGAGGGGCCGGGACACCTGATAATAAAAAGAAACAGATCAAATCACTATCATGACGACCTGAGGGCCTATCGGCTATCTCAGTGGACAACTGAATTTGACATTAAAAAATCTGACACTACTCTAATTTGGTAGACGCTATTGCCAGTTTTCAACGTAGATGACGTGGTGTAGAATTATCTAGTGTCAAATACAGTTGTAAACTGAGTTAGCCAATAGCCCCGCTGAGTGGTTCAGTGGTCAACACCGGCCGGTCTGCCACGCAAGAGGTCCCGGCTTCGATTCCCGGCCGGGCAGAAATTGTAATGATGAATTTTTAATTTCTGTTACAGGTCTGGGTGTTCTATGTATAATAATTATGTATTTAAAAGTATATAAGTAGTTTATCAGTTATCTAGCACCCATAGCACAAGCTTTGCTTAGTTTGGGGCTAGATGGCGCTGTGTGAATTTGTCCACGATTATTTATTTATTTTATTTTATTTATTGTAAAATATGTGTGTCTCATCCTCACCTCTAGGCTCCAACCCCTCCTCCTGATAATACCCACCAGGCGCCGGCATCCCAGGGAGTGTCGGCGCCGGCATCTGATTCCCCGGTAGCTGGTTCATGGCCGGCACACTCATCGGCACTATAATCGACCCGTTGGGATGATGTAGCAACTGCACAGGGTGGAGTACGAACTTCTGGTCGCCATCTTGAACGATCAGCTGTTGGATGGGATCCGGAATGTTTAGGGGCGAGATGGATAATGGGGGGTTGATCGATGATGGTGACCTGACCTGTGGGAGGAAATAGATTGATTTTATTTATTCAATTTATTTATTTATTTATTCATTTTATTTATTTATTTATTTATTCATTTCATTTATTAGTTCATTTCTCAGTTTAACAGCAATGAAATACGTATAAAATATGGGTACATTTTATAGTTTATTGCACACCAAAAGTGGTAAAATAGATTTTTAATTTATTTCTTATTATTTTCTCAATTTAGTTAATACCTCGAGTCTAAGCATGTGTCCAAAAAACGTATGAGCTAAATGGTATAGGAACATAGCAGCCCAAATAGGCCAGGGCCATGGACATTAGGATATGGCAAAATATCTACGTGACACAAATGGCACTACTTATTTCTAAAAAGAAATTTCTTCCAGCAGGCCTACAGCAAAGAGAACCTTATGTAGAACAGTTGGGCGCTGTCTTAATTAGCAATGGTCGAGCGTCGGGCGGTTTTGAGGTCTCCTATAGGTCGGGCGACGTCCGCCGTACGGCCGTTGCCAATTAGGACAGTGCCCAGCAAGACATAGTTGAGAAAAGGCGGCCATATTATTATTATGTTACACGGCAGACAAACAGGCAAGCGGGCCACCCGATGGGAAGTAATCACCGCCGCCTATGGACATCAGCGACACCAGGGGAGTCACCAATGCGTTGTCCGCCTCTAAGGAAACCTCTGATGTACCCCTTGAACGATCCCACGTCATAGTCCAAAGGAAACACTGTGGCTGGGAGCTCATTCCACACCGCTCCATTCCATATCGCTACAAGCAACTTCTTCAACCTTCAGGCTTATTACAAGGAAACCTCACCGAGATCTTCGGCAGCGGTTGCTCCTCATCATCAGACAGGGTAACCACGTCGCTAGGAAGTGGGTGCTTTATCAGATTCACTTCTGGCCTCTGGGCTGGCTTGGCGGGCTCGGGTTTCTTGGTTAGGCTGGGGGGCTGGGCTGGCCTGGTTTGAAATAATAATACTGTTATAATGCTGTATATAATGCCGTGTGGTGTCCGGTAGAGTAGAATAGCACCAACCCCTTACACGCGTGAGTGTCGTACAAGGCGACTAATGTTTAGAGACAAAAGATCTAGAGTCTCCGTAAACTGGAAAATGGGCAGCAGCGTTTTCCATTGTTATGTTTGCAACACTGCGATCTCCAACCCGCCTGCCAAGCTTTTTTTTTTTTTTTTTTTTATGTCATACTTTAGGCAAACAGGCAAGCGGGCCACCTGATGGAAAGTGGTCACCACTGCCTATAGACATGAGCAACACCAAGAGTATCGCTAATGCGTTGCCCACCTCTATAACACGTTGCTCTGGCAGCAAAAAGCAAATGCCACTCCACTGCCAAAGCCACGGTTCCCCAAATCCCCACCCCATGGAGCACTGGAGACCTTACTCACCGGCAGAAACACAATACTATTGAAAAGAGTATTGTTTTGCTGCGGTATTCTGTAAGGTGTAATTCGGTAAGGTTACAGCAATAACCTCCCCTTTTGTGGGAGAGGCCGAAAGTCCTGCAGTGGACTGTTATGGGCTGTGATGATGAATGCTGTATAATAATTTGGATACTGGTATCATCATCGTCCTAGCGCTCATCCCGGCCTCTGCCAGGGTCCGCTTTCCTACTCAATCTTCTCCACTTCGCCCGGTCCGAGGCATCCCTGCGTCGTAGGCCATTGGCTCTCGCATTCGACTCAGCGATGTCAATCCATCGCTTCTCGGGTCGCCCGTGGGGCCTCTTTCGTGATACCGGCAGACTTGGATACTGGTATGTAATGTAGATGTTTTTTAACTTCCTTTTATTAATGCTATCTGTCTCTTGACATTCAGCATTAGGTATGGGAGATTCAGACTTACAAGAGAAGCCACCAGTGTGCATTCTCTTATATAAATGTACTAGCAGCCGCCCCGGCTTCGCACGGGTACCACTACACTACGGGTATATAGCCTATGTCACCTGGGGATAGTGTAGCTTCCCAAAGAATTTTTGAAATCGGTCCAGTAGTTTCGAAACCTATTCAATACAAACAAACAAACAAACAAAAAATCAAACCTTTCCTCTTTATAATATCAGTATAGATAAAGCTCTAATCAGTGACTAGATCTTAGGGGCAACCTTCCTTTTCAATAGGTTAAAGGTGCTTGGAGGATGTTATGTAGATGACATGAATTGTATCATTTTGACATCTACACCTACATAGTATAAACCAAAGTCCCTTCCCGCCGTCTGTATCTTTGTACGCTCAGATCTTTTAAACTACGCAACGGATTTTAAAGCGGTATTCAAGAGGAAGGTTTATAAGCAAGACAAAAAGGGTAGGTAAGGGTAAAGTAGGTGTGGTGTAGGGTAGGGTAGGGGTAGATGTAGGGGTAGGGATAGGGTAGCGGTAGAGGTAGGGGTAGGGTGGCGTAGGGGTAGGGATTGGGTAGTATTGAGGTAGGGGTAGCAGTAGGGATAGGGTAGGTGTAAGGTAGGGGTAGGGACAGGGTAGGAGTTATTGTAGGGGTGGGGGTAGGCATAGGGTAAAAGTTATTGTAGGTGTAGAGGTAGGGTAGGGGTAGGAGTAGGACGCCACGCGAACGAAGTCGCGCCGGGTACGCTTGTGAAACATAATGAACCGTTGATGATATGGACGACAGTAACCGCTTGCCATCAGTATCTATGGCACAAATGGGGTTGGTGCGAGGCAGCGGCATGCCAGTGCGGATGCCCTGAGCAGTCAGTAAATCATATTATATTTGAATTTGTGGTGTTGCTGATGTCCATAGGCGGTGACCACTTTCCATCAGGTGGCCCGCTTGCCTGTTTGTCTGACGTATAACATTGTGTAGCAGTAGGAACTAAAAAGCCATACGATAAATAAATAAATCAACTGACAGCTGTCAGTGGACAGTGTATCCTTAGAGCTTACCGTGGCTGACTCTTCGGCTCTTCTTCTGTTGTATCCAACTTGTTCAGGTGTACCTGTGGTTGGAGATAGGGCTATAGCATTGCCATTCTATCTTACTTATCAAATAATTAAACGCCAAGGAAAGGATTGGCCATCATTTACACAGTTTAAATACCCTACTTCAGTAGCCGTATTCACAATGGCTCGGAAATCGACTAAGGACCCTGCAAAAGTTCTTAGGAAAATGTGGTTTCAGATAATTTTGATGAAATATTAGAGAGTAGAGTTTCCGTGGAATCTATCGGGATTCTGAATAACAGTCTTCGAATCGATCGATACGGATTCGCCACTCACGAATTTCATGTCGAATCGTTCGGAAACGGTTTCGAATCATTGTGAATACAGTTGTCACGCAGCATGGCGGTGTGGAGAACTTTCTCATAGGGTTATAGGGTAGCGCAGAAAGTGGGGAAGCGTATGTAGCATAAAATAATCACAATCACAAATAATAAATATCGCAATGAGCATCTTCTTGGTGTGGATATGTTTTTGGATACTTTACCAAAGTTTAAAAATAATCGGGTTTGTTACCACGGTTAGTATTGTTTTTACCTCGATATTTCGACGCAGTTGCATGCGTCATGGTCACGAGTTGACTGGTAGTATGTGTAGTGAAAGTGTAGTGAATAACCACGAAAGTCTTAAAACCTATATTTAAAAATAATGTTAAAGAATTATGTATTATATTACTCATCAAATTGTTGTACTTTATTTTTATGATATTTTTATGTACAATGATATAGATCGTTTGGTTTGTATGTATTAATATCGGAAACTATAGGTCTTTAGTTATTGTATGCTTTTAAAATGTTATTCTGTATAAGACTGTGTGTTTCTGATGATAAATATTCAAACTCAAACCCAAAATTTCTTTATTGACTATCGTCAAGGAAGGACGATATAGGAAGGAAGAACACAGTGACACGCTGCAATGGCCGCAGCAAACCCGCCCCACGCCAACCACGACCGGACCGTGCCCGACAATGCCAGGCAGAGCCGGACCGCGCTCGATATATTATAAAGGTATGTCAAGTATAATTAAGAGAAACCACCTAAAACTACAGCAAGAGTAAGCCAGTCCATAATAAATAAATACATGTCGCACTCGGGGAATGCCGCGGTAAAGCTATTGCATAGCATTTTTTATCAACTTATGCAATTATAATTATTTATTTATTTTATTTATGCAGTATTTTTTTTTCTTTGATATTAATTCGTACCATATACAACATACATACACGTTAAGGATCAACTAGTCACGGGCTCGAACTACTCGTGGACGCGGCCAAAAAGCACGCTGTCTCACCTAGCATTGTGTCTAAAAGGGATAGAATCAGTTATGAGCAGTTAGCAGCTAGTCTACACGCATACGTCTAGTCGCACGCACACAAGCACCGTGCCGAAGTCTGCCGAACTGAAACGACGTTAGACGATGCACGGCTTTCAACGCCTACCGCTGTGCCGGTCGGAGTGGGGGGTGTTAGGTTTTTTCGTTACGGAATTTCTTGATTCGGTCGCCGCGCTCAAAGCCCGCGATAAAAGCTATGCAATAGCTTAAAAAAATAAAATAAAAATATATGAAAACGTAAGCGATACTCACCCCAGTGGTGTCAACGACGAGTGTGTCGGTCATGGCGAGTCCGCCGCGGCGCGCCTCCCGCCAGCTGTCACGCGTGTTTGCGAACGCGCCGTACTGGAACAGTTTATGGTAGAAATAAGCACTACATATCGTATAATCGTGGACAAATTCACACAGCGCCATCTAGCCCCAAAGTAAGCAAAGCTTGTGTTATGGGTGCTGGATAACTGATAAACTACTTACATACTTTTTAAATAAATACTTATTATACATAGAACACCCAGACCCGTAACAGAAATTAAAATTCATCATTTCAATTTCTGCCCGGCCGGGAATCGAACCCGGGACCTCTTGCGTGGCAGACCGGCATGTTGACCACTGAACCACTCAGGTCGTCAGGTATTATATTATCTTCCCAACTAGCAAAATCTGCAATTCAAGACATTTACAAGACTATTTTTGTTATACTTTTAATATACTTATAAATTGCTATAAAGCTGGATTTGGGCGCAGTTATAGGATAATTATTTCTTATAACGATCTTATAAGCAACTTGCAGACTGTCACTAAACCCTATAATACACTTACGGAAGCGCAATTGCTCCTATAATGTTCTTAGACAATACAGTTATAAACACAAACACTCTTATTAGTATCTGACATAAGTATCTTACTAACGCTATTTTGTTTATAATGCACTAGTAATTTACTTAGTAATTAGTTATAAGTACGTTTTTTAAAGTTTTGGCATTTGGTTGGTGCGGTTGTTTGTGAAAACAAAATTTTGAAAAACGTGAGTATACTTCCTATTAATGAAACTATGATTTATTTTTATTATTGTAGAACATAAGTATTGTAAAATTATTGTACATATAGTGTGTGAACTCGCCGGGGAAGTCATTTTTATTGTAAATATCTACCAAAATTTAATTAATATGATAACGGGCTTCGAAAAATAGCACATAGCATATTTGTTATTAAAAAAGATTAAGATAATTCTTAAGAACATTCGCCATGTTTTGAAAATAGTCTTAATTAAGTATGTTATGGAACAATTATAGGTAAATTAGTATTTATAGCAGTTTTAATCCAGATAACTCGCCTCCATATTAAAAGAAGCTAGGGTTCCTCACAGAAACTGCCTAAAATAACTTAACTCATCTATAAAATAATTTTGTTAGGATTCAATTACGAGAGGTATAAATTATTAGATTACAGCTTCTTCCCGTCGTTCATGGCAAAGTTTTAGAATTCCTCTGTAACACTTTTTAAAATAAATTCTTTTTGTGTTTTCAGTTTCTTTAGCGATGGTGGTACTTTTAGACGTTGACTGTTTCTTAAGTAAAGATGACTTTATAGCACTCAACTACGAATGTGAATGGCCATGGGCCTTAACACATTTTATTCTATCTGAAAAATGTTATGGTTGTGGACGATTCACTGATTCAATAAATAATAAATAAATAGGATCGATCGAGGATAAAGTGGGATTGAATAAAGGCCTAAACGCATTTGCGTTGCACTGCACTACGTGACTCGGCGCTGTAATGTCATTTGTTGTATTTGATTTTGTTGAATGATTAAACTGTTTACAATTATTAAAAAAGAATTTGTTTATTTTTTGCCAAGTTTATTTTTTAATGTTTATTACTTAATAGTTACAGATAATTAGCATGAAGAGGCATATTAAGATATAGGTAAGCTTTAAAAATGAAAATAATGAAATAATGAAATGTTATGTAAAACGTCATGAATGAGACTGATTTGTTAAATAATTAGATAAATATTTGTGTGTATTTAAATAATTAGATGTTCAACACAATTTCATTGGATTGAATAAAATAACATAATTGTAATAAAGGTTTGTTTTATTTTAAAATACTAATTTATAGAGTATGTAACATGGGAAAAAAATATATCTGTGACTTGTATGTAATACTTACAAGTTTACATTTGATATTTTGAACTTTACATATTACCCACGATTTTTCTATAGCTGCAGCACAATCGCATTTATAAATATTTATAAAAGAAGATTTTATTGGTTCATCAAAAACGTCGTGGATATTATGAAATCGAAATCCTGTAATTTCTATTTCTTTTTCAATGTTGTCTTTTGACATGAGGTATTTGAACTCTACTACATGATTTTCGTCAGTAAGAAACCACTTGTCTTGATCGTTTGAGGATAAAATAAAATTTTCTAGGTGCAACACCATTAAACCGCCTCGCTGGTTCTTTTTTATAAATGGGTTGACTGCTATTTCTTCTTCGAGATGTGTTGTTTCAAATGACTGTTTTTCGATTATTCTTTTTGCTACTTGCTGTAGTGTTTTATTTCTGTCTTTTGTCTGATAGTTCTTTTAATACTATATAATTAATTTTCAAAAGGAAATGCGTTAAACTTTTGTAGAATTCCAAATTTTCTTACTTCGGCCACAACATGTATTAAATTATCTATATTACTAGTAACATAGTCTTGTCCGTAAAAGGTATTAAAACTTGTTACAAAATCTTTTAGCATTATTTCAGCTATCCGCAAGAGTGGAAAATGCTTCTCATTTGAGCAAATCGATATGGCACAAAACAATTTAAAAAAATGATAAAATGGTTCTGGTTTGAGTACTTGTTTTAAAATTATGACACTTAGATAATAAAAAAAACATCGGTACTCGGAACCTTTCCAGTGAGCCAAAACATCTACAGATCTTATTGTTCTGTGTATCTCTTTGGGCATTCGACACTGTAGTAAGAAATTGTTAACAATTTCAATATCTCGACTGCTCCATTTGGTTAGGTACTTTCCTAATTTTCCATCACCCCACCCTATCAACAACCGCTTCATCAAACCAAGGTCTATTAGGTGTAATGAATCTGCAACAGGAAAATCCTCCACCATATCAATGTTTAGCTTCAATAATGGAGAGTCATGTTTGTGGTGTTCCCCATATTTTTTAGCACGAAAGTCTTCATCGTTTCTTGTAGGACAATCGATCTTAGAAAAAAATTCAGTGTTTGATTTATGGGAGTATTCGCCAATAACCGCACATTTCAGACAACCAATTTTATGGCCCAATTTTTTATACCTTCAAGCAATTCATGATTTTTTTGAAACTCAGTGGATTCTTCGAAATCGAAGTCGTATTCTTCTATATAATTTTCAACTTCTTCGCTGTCGAAGTGATGGGCTAAGGGTGAACAAATATTTTTCATTGCGGAACCCTCATTTATATCACCTGTATTTGCACTTGACGCATCAGGTTTACTTTCAAATGCGAATGAAACTACTTTTGAAGAATCTAGCTTTACTGATTTTTTATACTTATTTATTACTTTTCGTCTAAAACCACCGCTCCTTTTAAATCGTTTCCAATCGCTTAAATCCATTTTAAATAATTTGCTAAAGACGAATTGAAACTATTGAAGGAAAACAAAATGACTGCCATTACTAATAAAGTGATTGATCTAGTAGCCTATACGGTTATTTGATCCAATATCGCTCTAATTAAGTACAATTACATTTAAAATATTCTTGAACAAGACTAATAACGATGCAAACTTGTAATAATCTCAGCTTAGTGTATTATAATATCTTTTTCTCTTTCAAAATATTACTATAGGATTAATATATTATTCGAGACTATTTAATCTTTCTGCAAACAATTATAGGATAGCTATCCCTATAAGTATCTTATAAGATATTCTTGTAGATTACTAGAAGACTGTGAAATTAAAACAAATGCTCTTAAGAATATCTACGCTTATGAAATAATACTATTAGTAAAAGTATCCTGTAACTGTTCTGCGTGTTAGTATTATAGTTTACTATAAGACTGAAATATAAAAACTAATGCTCTTGAGTATGTTACAGCTTGACGAATATAATTATAAGTAAATGAGTCTCCACAAAGCTTTTATAAGAACGTTATTAGTAGAGATTTGCTAATAATCTTTCTTTATAGGATTACTTTGCTTGTTGGGTTGTATATAAGTTTATTGAGTCATAACAGATGATTACAATATAAAAATATAAACTAAACATAACGATAAACTCTCATGCCGCGTCTGTCTGTCTGTTCGCGATGAACTCGCACACACACATATGCCTGTGACGCTCATCTTCATCATAAGAATCATCAGCAAAGGGCCGATCGTAGTTTTCCATACATCCTACATCGCGCTAATGAATTGTCATGTGGGTTACTCACGGTCTACGGTTTCCTGAGTATTATAAAGTAGTGGTGGTAGTGGAGTGTGTGTTACCTGAGGATACTCCAATCCCCATGCGGGAGTGAAACATGTGTCGAGTTTACCATGATACTGAAGTAGTAGTGGTGGTGGTGGTGCATTGGTGGCAGTGCAACACATGTCTACGTTTACCATGACACTTAAGTAGTGGTGGCAGAGGTGGCCCTAGTGGTGGTGTAGCGGTGGCAGTGGTGGCATAACCAGTAAAGCTGTCGACGCTGGCGAGCCTCGCCTACCTTACGGCAGCGTGGCAGCGCGCGACGCACCACACACACAGACACACACACATATATGCTTTTGACGCTTTCATCATACGAATACTTAATACAGAAAACGGCCAATAAAACCATTAGTACGGCAAACCGCCGCTAGATGGCGCCGCTGTGCGATCTTAGTTTTTCATACATCCCACATCACGCTATCGAAATGTCGGTCTAGTTTGCCTAACACTTCTGCTTTTCGGTGGTTTTCAGCTCCAATCTCCGTGCAGAAGTGAAACACGTGTCGAGTTTACCACGATACTGAAGTAGTGGTGGTGGTGCAGTGGCGACAGTTGTGACAGTGGTGGCACTGATAAATAAATAAATAAATAATCGTGGACAAATTCACACAACGCCATCTAGCCCCAAACTAAGCAAAGCTTGTACTATGGGTGCTAGCTTACTGATATACTACTTATATACTTTTAAATACATACTTATTATATATAACTAGCTGACCCGGAAAACGTTGTTTTGCCATATAAATAATTTCCTAGGGGTGGACTACCCCTAACATTTAGGGGGATGAAAAACAGATGTTGGCCGATTCTCATAGATACCGGATAAGCACAAAAAATTTCATCAAAATCGGTCAAGCCGTTTCGGAGGAGTACGGCAACGAAAATTGTGACACGAGAATTTTATATATTAGATGTTAGTGTTGTAGTATGATACTAACATAGCCCGTGAAGCTGTCGACGCTGGCCAGTCTCGCCTTCCTCACGGCGCTGTGGCAGCGCGCGGCGGCGCGCACGCCCGCCCCGAACCGGTTGGCGGCGCGCGCGCCCGCCTCGCACCACACGCATACGCTGGGCTGGTTCGCCTTCACCTGGGGATGTGGAGGCCGTTACGGTGGCTACTAACGATCGGTACTACGCCAGGGTCAGTCTAGGAGGCAGCTAGACGGTTTATAATGAAACTAGCAACAGACGTTTCGATTTGGCTGGAGCTGACCAACCGTCAGCTCTGGGGGAGATCTCTGGGGGAGGCCTATGCCCAGCAGTGGGCGTCTACTGGCTGATATGATGATGATGATGATGACCAACCGTCAGTGCAGTCGATACTAATCCTTACGATGTTCAAAATAAAGTCGCTTTTGGATTAATTCGGATGCACGTGTGAACCTTGGTCGGACATCCAACCACGCCCCTCGCAACCTAAGGCGACTTTATTTTATACTGTGTAAGGATTACCTATCATTTGCAACCGACAGTTGGTCGGCTCCAGCCAAAAAGGAATGTCTGTTACTTACTAGTTTTACGCTTACACAGTATAAAATATCAGGTGGTAGGACACTGTCAAGCCTGAGGAGTCCGCTTGGGTGAGTTCCACCGGCTTGTCTATTTCTGCCGACAAGCAACAATACTGGCATTGTTGTGTTCCAGTTTGAAGGATAGCCAGCGAAATTACAAGCATAAGGCACTTCATCTTAGTCCTCACAGTGACAGCGCAAGGTTCTAATTTTGTTACCTGCAAACTAAATGTTTGAATAATTGATGTTATGGGCGACAGTTACCACTGGGAATGCAATCCCGCAAGGTTATTTCAATCCAAGTATTTGCGGGACAGTCCCGCTGGATCTAGGTATTTCCGGGCTCCAGCAGAGGGAACTTAGACCTCAGATATCAATCGTAATAAATTTTTTTTAACCAAAATTAAACAAGCTTTTTGGTATACATTTAAATTGGTTTATTAAGAAGATTATTTTTTAAGTTCTAAATCAATGAATATTTAATGAATTTTATTCATCACTGCCTTGCGTCAAAGTATGTATGTATTGTATGTGGTAAAAAAAATTTAGGTAAACAGGCAAAGGTCGCGGGAGGGGAATAAGGATGACTGAAAAAATTTGTTTAGTACATAAAGTCATCAAAATTAGTATGCAGGATCCCGGTATACCGGTATTGCATTCTTTAGTTACCACTTATCATCAGGTGGGATATCTGGTTGTATCTGGTATACCAATGCTTTTGCAATTAATGATGATTAATGATGATAATCAGAATTTTGAACGTAGCCGCCGTATAATATATACTATTTCATTTACTGAGGTTGACATACAGTAGCACAATACATTTTACTATGACCAGTTTTGTTAATTTTATTGCGATACCAACACCATTAACCACATATTACTAAATGTTTAATGAGGTAATGTGGAACATTAGCAATCAGTAAATAAACAAACATCTATTACGTTATATATTACTTTTTAAACATTGAATCCTAGTCTATTTTTCTAGAGACCCGATACTGCGTTGCTGGGACGTGACAGGTTAATATCTAGGTCTACACTGGACAATCCATCGGTCTGCGCGAGATTTGCTATCCACAATCGTACATCGCAGATAGTTGGATCGTAGACCCGGCTATAAAAGCAACAATGAATGGATCGGACATGACTACAGGTCAAGTATATTAAAGGAGTCTAACTTAATTAAAACAATTAGGCAAATTGGGACTATGAAACCTTCTTTTACATACTGAAATATGTCTGAATATTGCCAGATTACATTACAAGATTTGAATTCCCCTGATAATCTTGAGATTCTGGTCAACCTCTAGCTAGATACATTCACCAGCACAATTATCCACCCACCCAATAATTATCTACATACACATAAATTTCTGGCATTAACTTCATAAACACTTTCTTTTCTCAGTTTCCTAACCAATAAGACAATGTTTACCTCTATTTACTTCAACATGATAGGTGCTAGCTACATTCCATAGATGATTTTTGAATAACAAATAATAATAATATTCATGTGCAAAGGCGGCCTTATCGCTTTAAGCGATCTCTTCCAGACAACTTTTGGGAAGAGGTAATGTTTCGCGTGAGCTAATAGGTATAGAAGAGAAAAATGCCAGTAACAGGTTTTTAATTTTTTTAAATTGCTGATCAGAATATAGGAAAGGGGGCCACAGAAGCTTTTGACGCACTATGAGTCTAACAGATAAAGTTCCAGAGTCAAGAGTGTCATCTTATATATAGTACACATATATAGAATACCATAGCAGTTTCTTATTGGATATAACCTTAGTTGGCAGAAACTATTATAGTCACTTTGACTCACCGATTGTGTAAAAATAGCAGGACTGTTGAACATTTGCTTCAAAAACAACTTTAAATGTTTTGGACGAATCAGAACCGCGTCAGTTTTGAAACATAGAAGGCAATGTGGTTTCGAATTTGTAAATGTTTCATTGTAATACTCCCACAAACTCTCCGCCATGGCTGAGTTATGAACTCAAATTCTGAATACACTTTTAATTAACACATTTTTTGTTTGTTATATAAAATAAGCACTCTTTTAATCAGATATTATGGTTATATACAGAAAATAAGTCGTGATACTTGTGATCACAATTCACAATAAACAACCAAACCTAACAAACAAAACAATTTGACATTTCGAAGATTTAAAATGTCAAGGGGTTTGGAACAATTACCTATTATAATACCAGTTAATTCCAAAGTTTTGGAGAGTTCTTTGTTCGGTTCGGTGCTTCATTGGTATGATATTTATTGGTCGGTGGTCGGCTTTGTTTTGGTTCGGTTTCGATTTGGCTTTTTCCCATTTTTTCTATAAAAATGTAGTATTTTTATAGAAGTCGAAACAATTTTAGTGCTTACAGTTTATATAAATTCAGTAATCTTATATACTTACTCTTTTTATCACATAGTTTTTTTAAAACTTGCTGCATGTTTTAGCCCCGTAACTTTTTTCACTTCCTTCACAAGAATGGAAGATTACAAAGATTTGTGTACGGCATGTTTGTGCACCGGCAGAAACTTGTGCTTTATCCAGGATACGGAGTACCAGGAACTGTTCATGCAGATCTTACATGATATTCCGGTGAGTATATTTGTTATTTTTCTAAGGCGACTGAATGTGTAACCATGACCCAGTCAGCGTCAGCCTGCTCAGTCAGAGTCGTCTGTTATTACAGAACTTTTTTCTAGAGTTCCAGAAAAAGTAGTGTATGTGATATTTCAGATCCTTATCTAGCTACCTACAAAATTTCATCCAAATCTGTTTATCCATTTAGGCGTGAAGAGGTCACAAACATGGACAGTAACACACAAAGTTTGTCATTATTTAGGGTTAGAGGATACCAAAGGGTGCAACTCAAAAAGACTTGTTTTTACATAGTGCATAGTCAACATCATCCTTCTGCTCCTGTAAAATCTCGGTTTTGCTCTCAGGAGCATCTGGAGTCTGCCTTTACATTCCGCTTTTTCCACTTTGGTCGGCCTTTGGCATCCTTGGTGGTGAGGTTATTGGCATGCACGAGTTTCTTGTGCCAACCTTTCCTTCCCATGCCTGGCTTACCAGGATTCAAAGTGACAAAATTGAATATTTGGATAAAATTAAATATAATAATTGATAAACATGTGGATAAAATATTGCTTTACGGATATGCAACAACAATTTGCCACTTTAGAGTGTATGTAAGTTAATTTTCAAAAAGGACACTTTGTTACCAAAGATTAATGTCATGTTTGGACTTCCAGTGGATTACAACAACAAAAACAACAGTTAGTGAACAAAATCCAAGCAAGAAAGTGTAGAGATACTTGTCTGATAAATATCCTAGAAAATAGATGTCTTGTCAAGTATCAATATCTTTAAAAATCAATTGGATAAATATTTTAACAAAAAAAAATTTAATTAATTGAGAATGTCAAATAAGCGAAGGATACTGCGAAACAGACACCAGTTGTACCAACTGCCTGTCTGTTTAGGCATAATAATAATAATAATTTCGAACGCTGGTGCCAACCAATGGATATGTAGCGACATCTATCGCTCCACTAGGGAAACTCAACGATACTCACATTACGAGTATACGAACACAAGGTTGGCAAGCATCCGCACATAGATGGCGCTAACAATCCTACATCGCGCTAGAGAAATGTGCCAACTTCCACGGCATATATATATACAACTTCCGACGATCAACTGTCGGGCCCTTGGTCCCCTGGTCACAACACCAGGCCAGGTGGGTAATTACCCTTTTCTACCTTCACCTCACCATCTTCGCTTGCCAACATTGGCGGCTATCTTATCCCGCACCGCCAAAGATATTTTATTCAAAAACTATTGCACAACAACATAATTAAAGCCGTTAAGGCTTTATCTTCCAGTCAACCAGTAGCCCATGCAGATAGTGATATGTGATAAGCGGTATCCCCCAGGTACGGCCCCGGGTCTGCTGGGAGTGCTTAGCGTCGCTGCGGCGACTGCGGCGGTTCGCGACGCGCGCGCACCGCGCCGCGGCAGTGTTACGGCGGGCACAGCAGGTATGGGGGATAATAATGATAAATTAATTCTTTATTTAATTAATAAAAAGTACCTATGGTTGCTGGAGACTCCTTTTAAGCTTAACCTGTGTCAGGAGGCACCTTATCTACTTCTATAGGAATAGGTACGTATATAATAATTATTCCAGTTACAATCAGGGAATATAAAAACAATTGACGACCTGAGTGGTTCAATGGTCTGCCACGCAAGAGGTCCCGGGTTCGATTCCCGGCCGGGCAGAAATTGAAATGATAAATTTTAATTTCTGTTACGGGTCTGGGTGTTCTATGTATAATAAGTATTTATTTAAAAAAGTATTTAAGTAGTAAATCAGTTATCTAGCACCCATAGTACAAGCTTTGCTTAGTTTGGGGCTAGATGGCTCTGTGTGAATTTGTCCACGAATATTTATTTATTATTAATTTATTTAATGAAAGATGATGATGATGAAAGTTACGTAACTTAAAAATTAATATATTTTGTTTAATAAAGGTTTAAAAAATGTCTGTGTGCGTGTGCGTCTGCGTGCGCGACACTTTGTCAGCCAATAGTATGAGACCGGTGGTCTGTGGTGCCGCCACTTAGAGTAGCACCACCCCGTCTCTTCCCGTGGGTGTCGTAAGAGGCGACTAAGGGACAAATTCGGGAGATGGAAAGAAAGAAAGAAAGAAAGAAAATATTTATTACAAAGGACGCCACTACATGATAATTTACATTTAACACAAAAAAAAAAGTACATAAAACACGGAGACAATTATAGGGTTCCCAGTGGCATTTTTCGTGGGCATCCAGCGTAAATGGACCCTCCTCAGCAAAATGTTATGGCCGCTTGCCGCAAACCACAACGCTGGTTTTCAGTGGGCCCCGTCATATCCCACCGACACTGCACCGTCAAGCAAGCAATACCCACATCAAATAAATACCTACTATCTAAACAATAAAATGAATTTATAAATAACATATTGCTATTAACCAAATGTCGCAATATATCTTCACTTCACTACATAGTATAAAACAAAGTCGCTTTCTCCGTCCCTATGTCCCTTTGTATGCTTAAATCTTTGAAACTACGCAACGGATTTTGATGCGGTTTTTTTTAATAGATAGAGTGATTTAAGAGGAAGGTTTTTAAGTAAGAAAAAAAGGGTAGGTAAGGGTAAAATAGGTGTACGCGTACGAAGTCGCGCCGGGTCCACTAGTTATATATATAATTCTTCTGTGAGTGTGTATGTCACTGAACTTCTCTCAAACGACTGGACCGATTTTGATGAAATTTTTTGTGTGTGTTCAAGGGGATCTGGGAATGGTTTAGATTCACAATTTTGTAAAAAAAGTTTGAAATTTTCAAATTAAAGACGTGTAGACAGGACAACGTCTGTCGGGTCCGCTAGTATATATATAAAACCCTATCCTTCTGGGCAGCTAAACATCTACTGCGATCGGAGACCCGCCTGCCAAGCGTGGCGATAATGGCAATCATGACAAATAGACACAGGCCACGACCCCCAGTACCCGCCGGCCCCACTGTACCAGCTGGAAGCGGAAGGCACAGGACCGGCCTTTGTGGAGATCTCTGGGAGAGGCCTATGCCCAGCAGTGATGTGTTTCCCGCTTAAAAATGACACTAGTTCGTCGAGTTAGGGAGAATGCCCGCGTATATCTAATCTAATCTGATCTAGTATGAGAAATGGGATTTTCGGGAAGGAGCGTCGGTGGCCTAGTGGTTAACGTATCCGACTCGTACGCGAGAGGTACCGGATTCGTATCCCACTGTCGCCATGTACCGATGACTCTTTTCTGAGTTATATACATCAGCTGAATACTGACCGATGCTCTCACGGTGCGGGAAACATCGTGATGAAACATTCTGATTCGATCATGGTGACTTAATGTGTCACCATGATCGAATCTGGCCAGGTTCCCCTGTTAACAAAGTGACGGAGGTCAGACGTCAGTTGCTCCACTGTCATTACCTGATCTGCCAAATCCTGGACCATGGTCAAGGCGGACCACGGGCCCTCGCGTTCGTTAGCACAACCGGGATATTTACGCCAAGATGATTATTTTTATTAAAGTGAGATATGGGGTTTTGATTTTGATAATAACATCCACAGGTATCAACGACACCGGAGCCCGCCCTCTCTGACCTTCGAATCCATAAACTTGACTCGATAAGCATAAGCATGCTTCAGGCTTCAGGTGTAGCTGAACCCATAAAAACTGAGTACACCGACGCGATAGACGATGGTTATAGCGTCGTGGCTACTGCTGACGCTATCGACAAATATGATATACACGATGATGATAAAGTTGTTTATGCCAATGCGAGAAGATTCACAGTCGCAGAAGATCGGACTTTTGGTAATATCGATGCACGATTGGTAGGCGTTGAACCGCGAAGTTTGGGCGAAGTTGAGGCGAGGTCTTTCGAAGACTTCGAGCCAAGGGGTTTTGAAGTCGTCGATGCGTCGAGGCATACGTTTGGCGATGTCGAGGCACGGTCTTTGGACGAGGAGGCGCGGAGTTTTGTCGACGTTGAGGCACAGAGTTTGGGCGCAGTTGAGGCGCGGAGTTTGGACGACGTTGAGGCGCGGAGTTTGGACCCGGGGACGTTTGTGGACGTGTCCGGTGTGGATGACGATGTGTATAGTGAGACGGGAGAGCATCGGGAGCCGGAGAGCTTTGTCAACGACTTCGTTATGAGCGAGGATAAGGCTGCGAAGTCGGAGAAGAGAAGGGTTGGTACCGCGTTATTATAATGCTCTTTTTCATTCCGTTAGGTAGATTTAAAAAAAGAATGATGCATTGGTTTTATTTTGTTACTGTAACAAAAATAACGCCGAAACACCGCGTTGAAATGTTGCGCGACGTCAAGCCTGGGGTCAAATTTTACTCAGAAGTGACCCCACCAGCTCCGAAACTTTGATACGCTTTATTTTAGGAGGAGGAATAGGAGTATAAAGTACATGAGAAGAGATTTTCTTGAATCTTGATTGAAGACTGCATATCAACTCGCTTATCGCAACTACTGTTAATATACAGTTACATGGTAGCCAGCGCAATTACAGGCATGAGGCATTTCATCTTAGTCCTCACAACAACACACCTGCGGTTCTGCGTTTTTATTGCAACCTCAATACATGGATCGTAGATGTTATGGTCGATAGTTAACCGCTTACCATCCGATTTGATGTCTGCTATTTCATCACTGCGTAGAATAAAAGAAAAACAGTTCTTTAAGAGCGTCGGTGACCTAATGATTAAGGGTTCCGACTCGTTCCCCGAGGTACAGCGATCGAGCCCCATTGCCACCATGTATCAATGACTCTTTTCTGAGTTATGTAGGTACATTAGTTGAATACTAACCAATGCTCTTACGATGAGTGAAACCATAGTGATGAAACCTGCACATTCAGGCGACTGAATGTGTATTTGTTTCAAACTAAACTTGCGTTCTTTACACATATTATCACATTTATTACGGTGGCACTCGCCCACGCGGACTTCTCAGGCTTGACAGAGCCCTACCACCTGAAGAAATGTACATACAGTGTATTTTATGTACTTATAATTTATTTTCCAGACAAGCAAAGAAAAGAAGAAGAAATCTAAAGTGAAAAAGAAAGGCAAGAGTAAGAAATCAGAGCCTAAAGAGCTAGACACAGCAGAAGATGATGGCTTGAGTGACAGAGAAGTTCCTTTAGAGCCCAGTGAGAATGTAGTGTCGAATAAGAAAACTTCCACAAGACAGAAGAAGGCAAAAGAAGATTGTGAGGAAAAAGAAGTGGAGAAGATAAAGGTAGGTCTTTTTTGCTTGATTGCACTAGACCTAGGCGCGTCGGGAGCCGGGTGGTTGAGTATCCAACTCGTAAGCGAAAGGTACCGGGTTCTAATCCCGCTGCGGCCATGTACCAATGACTCTTTTCTGAGTGATGTGCATTAGTTGAATTCTATCCGATGCTGTTACGGTGAGGGAAAACATTGTGATGAAACCTGCAAATTCAGGCAACTGAATTTGTGACCATGATCCGATTTAATCAGGTTCCCCTGGTAGCAAGGTTACGGAGGTCAGATGGTAGTCCCTCCACTGCAATTACCTGATCGCCAAATCCTGGATCATGGTCAAAGCGGACCCCGGGCTCTCGTTGTCGAGAGCACACCCGGGACATTAGCGCCAAGATGATTATTTTTTATTACACTAGGCCTAGGCGACGTCCCCTTAAAAAAGCATTGCACCAACATCAACCTTAAGAGAAATCTCTGAGCGCGCCGCATACAAACGCCGCTTCGCTGACGCACTGGTTTGGCCGGACCTTAAGCATAAAGGCGTCACAAAAGCGGTGTCCTAAAGTTAACGAGTTACTTTCTTAGGTTTCACTTAAGGCTGGCCTCCATCGAGCGAGTTCCATACGAACGTAGTTTTATAATATTTTCAATATTACGCTATCAAAGCCGATGTAATTTTGCCAACCCGTGTTTTTTAGTAATATGTCACTGAAGCCGCGCTGTGGTCGCTTCGGGTGCAAGGCGCCAGGGGCCTAATTCTCGCGCTGTGACATCTCGAATTCGACATTTTTATTCCTAAATATCTCTATAAAAATGAAATTTAAAACGATCTTCGACAATATAGGATTTGCGAAAATCGTTAAGAGGTAAGTTTTTGCTTGCATTAGAGATTCAATTACTTTTTAATAGATATTGAAGGCTAGAGTAAAATTTGAATTCTAATGTCGAAAGCGCGAGTATCGCCCCCCAGAAGATAACACGGGCAGCGTTCGACGCGCGACTGACGCTCCCACTTCGCAGTCGCTCTGTACGGCTAGCACAAGTTGCTCTCGCGCGCGATAAGCAAGAAAAGGCGCGACATAGATACTGCTATCTCTTTCATCTTAGTATTGAGAGAAGGAAACAAACGCTCTCTCGTTGCGCGAGCTGTGTCGCGGACACACTTGCGATAGCCGTGCTGGTCGCGCCAGTTTGGATGCAGCTTTATTAGTTAGCTTTACATTCTTATTTGGAATATCGTAAGCGTCGCCAGTTTAGTGCAATGGGAGATTTTCCAAGAACCGATTAAAATGAAAAAAAAAAAATAGTTCAAATAATGCGTCAATTAAACACGATTCTCTCTAAAATAAATCAAAACAAGAAAGGTAGATTTTTTTTTCTATATCACTAACTTGGCAAAAAGCTTGCGGCCTGCCTGATGGTAAGCAGTCACGGCAGCCTATGGACGATTGCAATACCAGGGGCATCACCCATGCGTTGCCGACCCCGTAACAACCTTTAACCCCTTTCTTGAAGAACTCCATGTTGTACTCTCCAGGGAAAACCAAAAGTATATCAAAACGAGAAAGTAAGATGTTTAAAAATGTAGAAATTTTGCGCCTTTTTCTCAGAGAAAGTACTAAAACTAAAGTATCTTTCCACGAAACACCTTTCCGAGTAACTTCGGTTACCAATTTCAATACTTGAGAATCCTGAGCAGCGCCACGCCGAACTACACTTTTAACTTTTTGAAGTAGCAGAAAATCCCCCATTGGCATTATTATTATAGACAATAAATAGTATAAAAATTACGAAGCAAATTGTCATATGATCAAGCAATAGTCCATTCATATAAAATAGTTTGCTTGCCTCAAAAAATAATCGTCATTACGATGATCGTAATTCTAAACCTAATAATGAAATAATTTTATTTTCCATAATCGCCAGACACAGTAATTAAAATGAACGTAATTCTAAATGATCATTTTAATTATTGTACATATTTGGTGAATTTTTTATCACATGACAACTGCTCGTACTATTGCTGGGCACATTCGTTAGCGCGAGCTATCTAGCGACCAGCGCCCTCTCTGGAATACGTTACGTACTGATTGAGACTAGCCAGCTGCAAGTTATTATACACTCGATGATTCAAATGCTCGGATTTTGTATGGATCCAATTTGGTCAGGTTCCCCTGGTAGCAGGGTCTCGGAGGTCAGATGGTAGTTGCTCTACTGTATTTACCTGTTCGCCAAATTCTGGATCACGGTCAAGCTGGACCCCGGGCCCTCGTTCTCGAGAGCACAACTGGGACATAACGCCGCCCAAGGCGCGTAGTCCCCCCCCTGGCCGCCGGGGAGCGGGTTATGTTTTATGTTGGGTTCTTCCTTACCTATGTATAATAAGTATGTATTTAAAAAAAAGTATTTAAGTAGTATATCACTTATCTAGCACCCATAGCACAAGCTTTGCTTAGTTTGGGGCTAGATGGCGCTGTGTGAATTTGTCCACGAATATTTATTTATTTATTTATTTATGAAATCGGCGCTTTTTTAAAATATTTTTAAGTATTTAATAGGTTATCATTTCATAGGTAATGACCTGATAATTATTGTTCTTATTAACTAGCCAATAGCCAGGCATTTATCGGCTATCTTGTTTGATGGAGTGTGCCTGTCTAGGAACAGCCTATCCAGCCTATATCGATTGAGCGGTGTACCCCATTAGCGCGATGTAAAAGTCTTACAGCGACATCTAGTGTGTACGTTTGCCTTCCAGCCAGCCAAGAAGCCGGCCAAGGCCCGCAGTCCTCCCTTGGCCGCCGGCGAGAGACCGACTTGCGCCGAGTGCGGGAAAGTGTTCAGCTCAAGGAAGACTTACAAGTATCATCTCAAGTGAGTATTTCTTTTTTATACACAAACGTGCAGGCAGCCTATTTGGTGATGGTGAGCGGTAACTGTCGCCCATAACATGCCCATAACCGGTTTTTAAATAACGAAAATCGCATGGAAATCCGTCCATCCGTTAGCGCCCAGACAGACACACAGATTAAATTACGATGTGAAGAGCTGTCCTTATTGGCAACGGTCGTGCGACGGGCGGTTTTCAGGTCTCCTATTGGTCGGCCGACTTCCGGCGTACGATTATGGTCGCACGAATGTTGCCAACTAGGATAGCGCCTCAGGATGCCGAAGATCAAAGCAAGCTTCCCATCAGGTGGCCCGTATGCCTGTTTGCCTGCCGGATAAGATAAAAAGAAAAGAAAAAAAGCGGGGTAAAGTGGAGAGGAAAGAGCAGGAAAGCGGAAAGATTTAAATTATAATTTATTGCCAGTGAAATTTAAAGTTTATGTTGAGAGGATGCCGATATTTTTTGCTAAAGCTTTTGCTTTAGCTTTGATACCGGCTGAAGTTGAGATTGGGCGTTAGTTCAACGCCGAGGCTGTGACACAGTTGGAACAACATGCAGCCTATGGCCGTTTGCAATGCCAGGGGCATCACCCACGCGTTGCCGACCCCGTAAAAGCCTTTTCACCCCTTTCTTGAAGAACTCCATTTTGTACACTCCAGGGAAAACCTCTCCAGGTAGTTCATTTATTAGTAAGCGTGGGAGATAGTCACCTTGTTTGTTATCTCTAGTACGTTTCTCCCCAGCGTCCTTCACAAAGGCCAGAATCGCTATGAGTGCGCGCGTTGTGGGAAAGTCTACCAGTGGAAGAGCAATCTCGGACGGCATATGCGGACGCATCGGGTGAGCATACATACATACATTTTAGTAGGTGGTAGGACCCTGTCAAGCCTGAGGAGTCCGCCTGGGTAAGTAGCTTATCTATTTCTGTCGCCACGCTAAAATAAAAATTAAACCTATTTATGCACAAATACTTTCTTTATCTGTCACTGAAATGATTGAGTTTGAAAGAAAATACCGAAACATATTTTAGCTAAAATATTTTTATTCATCTCTAAAGTGGTTGTGTGTGGTGCCGCCACCTCAAAGAATAGCACCACCCCATCTCTTCCCGTGGGTGTCGTAAGAGGCGACTAAGGGACGAATCCGAAAGGTGGGCAGCAGCATCTTTCTGGGTAGATTTACATCAACTGCACTGCGATCTCCAACGCGCCTGCCGAGCGTGGAGATTATGGCAATGACCTCCCCTTTCGTGGGAGAGGCCCGAAGTCCTGCAGTGGATTGTTATGGGCTGTGGTGATGATGATGATCTCTAAAGTGGCATCTCGGGTTCTGCGCTTTTGTTGTCTCGATTGTTCTTTTGTGCCAGGTTGTGCTCGAGCAGACCAACGTTTCTAAACCTCTGCTATCGCTGCAAAGTTGCATTTTTGACGTAGGTGAAAATACGGCGCTCTCACTGTCTAATACATTTTATCCGTAATAATAAATTTGTAGTCAAAAATTAAAAGTTAATATCAAAATAATATTCGAAATCCATTTGTAATTATGAATTATATTATTTACGTAATATAATTGGAAACGACGTCGCGGCAGACCCAAAAAAAGGTGGACAGATGAGCTGAGGGCCTTCGAAAGTGACTGGCAGACAATGGCACTTGATCGCGAAGAGTCAGAATCAGGGGGAGGCCTTTGCCCAGCAGTAGGATGATTTTTTTTTTATACGATAGGCAAACAGGCAAGCGGGCCACCTGATGGAAAGTGGTCACCACTGCCTATAGACATTAGCAACACCGAGACTATCGCCAATGCGTTGCCCACCTCTATAACACGTTACTCTGGCAGCAAAAAGGCAAATATCCCTCCACTGCCAAAGCCACGGTTCCCCAAATCCCCACCCCATGGAGCTCTGGAAACCTTACTCACCGGCAGAAACACAATCCTATTTAAAAGAGTAATGTTTAGCTGCGGTATTCTGTAAGGTGGAGGTACTTCCCCAGTTGGGCGGCTCTAATTCGAACGGGATACCCCGCTATGCCCTACCTCTCTTAATTGTGGCTAATATTAAAATATAGCAATGGAAAACGCTGCTGCCCATTTTCTAGCCTTCGGAGACTCTAGATCTTTTGCCTCGAGAACATTAGTCGCCTCGTTCGACACCCACGAGTGCTATTCTACTCTGCCGGACACCGCACGGTCTTACGTTACTTACAGAGTCCATAGGCTGCGGTGACTGCTTACCATCAGGCAGGCCGTAAGCTTCTTTGCCTTGGTGGTATAAAAAATACTTACAAAGTATTACTTGTTACTCGCGGCGTACTCAGGCGGTGGACTCGGGCGAGTTGTACTGCGCGCTGTGCGACAAGCGGTTCGCGTCCGTCGCCACCTTCCGGCAGCACCTGCGCGGCGCGCGGAGCCATCTCAGCGAGGAACAGTTCGGGTGAGGGTGCCATGATGTAGATATAGGAATCATCGTGACACACACACACACAGACACAGACACACACACACACACACACACACACACACACACACACACACACACACACACACACACACACACACACACACACACACACACGCAGGCCTACACGCATTCTCACGCTGTTAATTCAGTCTAAATTCAGAAGGGAAAAGCGGAAGACCAAGTCAAAGTGGAATGTGTTGCTTATAAAATAAGGTCCATTTTGTAGCATTTATATGCTACCAATGACTCTTTTCTGAGTTATGTATAACCCGCGTCACGAAAAAAGAGACTTGTCAAATGGCAGTGGAGGGGATTTCGCGCAGGCAATCGTATGCAGCACAAGTCGAGCCACGTGACCCGCCAAGTCTCTTCTTGTTTGACACTAGCTATATATTAGTTGAATACATAACACATGCCAATGCTCTTACGGTGAGGGAAAACGTCGTGATGGAACCTGGCACATTCAGGCAACTGAATGTGTAACCATGATCCAATCTGGTCAGGTCAAGATGGTTTTGTTTGTCGTCTTCGGCATCCTCGCGTCGTAAGCCGTTGGCTGTGCGATGACCATTTTGAGTGAGGATATCATCGCTGGATGACTAAGATCATCATCACACACACACGCACACGTACACACACTCACTTTGTTAATATAATGACATAGGAGGTTGGGAGCCTGGAGATCCGTAACAGGTTTTATAACCTAGCACTGTCTGTTTCCTGTTTATTTTTCACTTATAACACTAGGTACTGTTGCCTTTGTGAGAAAAATGAACTGAATAAAAGAGTATTGTATTGTATCATCGGCATCTATCGTCTGTGCATGATCGTGGCATGACCAGTCATGTCTTCAGAGTCCAGAACCGTATTAAAGAAATCCTTAAAAAAAAGATCAATTAATCTGTGGTTGTGCGGCTACAATTAATGGACATAACTCAGAAAAGAGTCATTGGACCATAGTGGGTTTCGAATCCGATACTTCTCGCTTACGAGTTGCACACCTTAATTACTAGGCAACCGACGGTCGCGCCTAATAAGTCTATTCCATACTGAACATCTCTTTCCCCTTAGATTCACGTGCGAGGTGTGCGGCAAAAAGTTCGCGAACAAGACCCGTTTGCGCGACCATCGCGACTGGGAGCATCTCAATAAGATCAAGTTCCGCTGCCAGCTGTGCGATAAGGTCAGATTTATATGCGAGTTTTGTACTAAACGAGATAGCAGAGGACCCAGTATACTTCCTTGTGATACACCTGATAATAGCTTAAACGAGTAAGGGTCCCAGTATACTGCCCTGTGGTACTCCCGACTATAGCCAATAAACGAAATAGCAATGGTCTTAGTATACTGCCTTGTGATACTCCTGACTATAGCCAATAAACAAAATAGCAATGGTCCCAGTATACTGCCTTGTGATACTCCTGACTAAAGCCAATAAACGAAATAGCAATGTTCCCAGTATACTGCCTTGTGATACTCCTGACTATAGCCAATAAACGAGATAGCAGAGGACCCAGTATACTTCCTTGTGATACACCTGATAATAGCTTAAACGAGTAAGGGTCCCAGTATACTGCCCTGTGGTACTCCCGACTATAGCCAATAAACGAAATAGCAATGGTCCCAGTATACTGCCTTGTGATACTCCTGACTATGGCCAATAAACGAAATAGCAATGGTCCCAGTATACTGCCTTGTGATACTCCTGACTATGGCCAATAAACGAAATAGCAATGGTCCCAGTATACTGCCTTGTGATACTCCTGACTATGGCCAATAAACGAAATAGCAATGGTCCCAGTATACTGCCTTGTGATACTCCTGACTATGGCCAATAAACGAAATAGCAATGGTCCCAGTATACTGCCTTGTGATACTCCTGACTATGGCCAATAAACGAAATAGCAATGGTCCCAGTATACTGCCTTGTGATACTCCTGACTATGGCCAATAAACGAAATAGCAATGGTCCCAGTATACTGCCTTGTGGTACTCCTGACTATAGCCAATAAACGATATTATAAAAGTGCCACAGGGTTTTATACTGGGGTCAGTAATAATACTTGTAGGAGTGCCACAGGAATGTGTACTGGGCCCGGTATTAAACTTGTAGGAGTGCCGCAAGGTGTATTCCGGGCCCAGTAATAGTACTTGTAGGAGTGCCGCAGGAATATACTTGTAGGAGTACCACAAGGAAGTATGCTGGGTCCAGTACTGTACTTATAGGGAGTGGCACAGGGAAGTACATTGGACCCAGTACTACTTGGGTACAGTATTTGTTCTTTACTGTTAACTTGCCAATGGAAGCTAATATATATCATACGGTAGGCAAGCGGTCCACCTTATGGAATGTGGTCACCGCTGCTTATAGGCATTAGCCACACCAAGGGTATACTAGCCAATGCGTTGCCCACTTTTATAACATGTTGCATTGTTGTTTCAGCCGTTCAAGTGCCACACGTCGTTGTACGTGCATCTTCAGAACGTGCATCGGAATAAGGAGAAAAAGGACAACCTCTGCCACGTATGCGGGAAGTCATATCAGGTAAGCGGGCGGTTGGGTATTTATTAACCGACTAGGCGTTTCCAGCGGCTTTTACCCGCGCGCAGTACGGATTTCTGTAAACATTCGGCTTACTCGCAGGACCCTTTTATTTTCCCCGGATAAAAAGTGGCCTATGTTACTCAGTGATAATAGGACTCTGTCCACGCCTGAAGAGTCCGCTTGGGCTCACCCACTCTACTGCCACCACCACTCTACCAATACCACCGGCTTATCCATTTCTGCCGCCAAGCAACAATTTTTTTTTTATACCACTAGGTGGCAAACAAGCTTACGGCCTGTCAAGCAGTCACCGCAGGCTATAGACGTTTGCGTAGTTGTGTTTCGAATTGGAGGGTAAGATAGCCATCGAAATTACAGGCATGAGGCATTATATCCATATAGTGACAATGCACCTGCGACTCTTTATTTTTATTGCCTTCGACCTAATTACAGGAATCGTAGATATTATGGGCGACAGTTACCGCTTACCATCAGAACCTCTAGCACAAGTGTGCCCGCGACACAGACCCCGCCGCGAGAGAGAGAGCATTTGTTTCCTTCTCCTAATACTAAGATGAAAGAGATCGCAGTATGCGTGTCGCGCTTTCTTTCTTATCGCGCGCGAGAGCACTTTCCGCTAGTCGTGCAGGTCTGCTCTTTAGTCACTGCGTAGAATAGGAAAAATACATTTTGACGTGACAACGTCTTCTAATTCGATGGAGCCGGCTGCACGCACGAAAAACAAGACTCATGCGGCGTTACCTCTCTCTGAGGCGTTCCATTTAAGGCTTGAAGTGCAAGCGAGAGCGCGGAACGAGCGACAAAGAGGCACAATCGGCCTCCGCGTTCGGCAGCGTTCGACATCTGTCTCTCTCCTACTTGAGTGAGCGATGCGTCCGCGTGGACAGCTGCTATACAATAATACATAATTGTATTTATGCGTACAAATAAATGTAACTTGATCAATTCAATTGTGATTTCCATTTACCTCCTTTTCTATATCCATACAAAATATCGATCAAACAAATAAAATTAAAATTTTCTTTTGAAAAATGCAACCATTCCATCAGTATTCTCTTATGACGTTGTCACGTTCAACTATCGTCAGTAAACCGACTTTACAGACAACCGATTTTTTTTCCTTAAACAGTAGAATGGTAAAAAATATATCCCCCCCAACAGAACGCAGCAAAGCTAAAGTACCACATAGTGGCGACGCACACGTCGGCCACGCCCTACCGCTGCGGCCGCTGCGGCGCCGCCTTCGGCTGGTACAGCTCGCTGTACCGCCACGCCCGGGAGGTGCATTGTAAGGTGGGTACTACTGGCAATAAGGTGCCCCAGGGATGTGTACTGGACTCGCTACGCTTATAGATATTTGTAGGAGTCCCGCAGGGGTGTATACTGGCCCCATACTATTATAGAGGTTGGTAGGAGTGCCGCAGGGTTGTATACTGGACCCAGTACTATTATTAACCTAAAAGGGTGTCCGCAGGGATGTATAATGGGCTCAGTAATATTAAAGATACATGTAGTAGTGCCTCAGGGGTGTGTACTAGGCCCAGTATTAGTAGGAGTGCCACAGGGGTGTGTATTGGGGCCAGTAATATTATTCATGTAGGAGTCCCGCAGGGTTGTATACTAGGCCTCGTACTATTATATAGACTAGTAGGAGTGCCGCAGGGAAATGCACTGGGGCCATTGCATTATAGATACCTGTAGGAGTGCCGCAGAAGTGTATACTTGACTTACCACAATACAATGGTGGTACAGCTCCCTGTATCGGCACGCCAGGGAGGTGCATTGTAAGGTGGGCACTACTGGTAAAAATGTGCCCCAGGGATGCGTACTGGACTCGATACGCTTATAGATATTTGTAGAAATGCCGCAGGGGTGTATACTGGCCCCGTACTATTATAGAGGTTAGTAGGAGTACCACAGGGATGTATACTGGACTCGATACGCTTATAAATATTTGTAGGAGTGCCGCAGGGGTGTGTTTTGGGGCCAGTAATATTATAACTGTAGGTGTGCCGCAGGGATGTATACTGGGCCCGGTATTAGTAGGAGTGCCGCAGGGTTGTGTACTAGGCCCAGTACTTTAATAAGACTAGTAGGAGTACCACAGGGATGTATACTGGGCTCGATACTCTTATAGATATTTGTAGGAGTGTCACAGGAATGTATACTGGACCCAGTACTATTATGAACCTAAAAGGGTGCCGCAGGGATGTATAATGGGCTCAGTAATATTAAAGATGGGGTGTGTACTAGGCCCAGTATTAGTAGGAGTGCCACAGGGGTGTGTATTGGGGCCAGTAATATTATACATGTCGGAGTCCCGCAGGGTTGTATACTAGGCCTCGTACTATTATATAGACTAGTAGGAGTGCCGCAGGGAAATGCACTGGGCCATTGCATTATAGATACCTGTAGGAGTGCCGCAGAAGTGTATACTTGTCTTACCACAATACAATGGTGGTACAGCTCCTTGTATCAGCACGCCAGGGAGGTGCAAACTAGGAGCAACTAGGAGTACCACAGGGATGTATACTGGGCTCAGTGCTATTATAGATATTTGTAGGAGTCCCGCAGGGGTGTATACTGGCCCCGTACTATTATAGAGGTTGGTAGGAGATCCGCAAGGATGTATACTAGGCCCAGTATTAGTAGGAGTGCCGCAGGGTTGTATACTGGCCTAGTGCTTATTATATATACTTGAAGGAGTGCCACAGGGATGCGTACTGAGCCCAGTATTATTAGGATTACCGCAGAGTTGTATCTTGGGCCCAGTACTTTTATAGAGACTTAGCCTTGTATAATTATAGATACTTGTAGGAGTGCCGCAGGGGTATGTACTGGGGCCAGTACATTATAGATACCTGTAGGAGTGCCACAGGGCTGTATACTTGACCCGCCACAATACAATGCACAGCTCGCTGGTACAGCGCCTTAGATCAACACGCAAGGGAGGTGCATTGTAAGGTGAGTACTACTGACAATTGAGTACCACAGGGATGTGTACTGGGACCAGTACTTTTATAGAGAGTAATAGGAGTGCCGCAGGGTTGTGTACTAGGCCCAGTACTTTAATAAGAGACTAGTAGGAGTGCCACAAGGATGTATACTAGGGATCCACCGTAATATTCGATGATGACCTTTCTTGCGTCATTGTACTCTACATGTTTGCTTTGCCCAACAAACCTTTAAAACTTCACAGATAAAGCTGCAACCGAACAAGAAAACCAAGAAAGGCCGGAAGGACGACGCAGCGTTGATGCCGCCGCCCGAGGCGGAAGTAATGCCTTTGTGAAGAGAGGAGAGTGGAGATAGAGAGAGATGAAGGGGAGGTTGGGAATATGGGAGGGAAGAAGTAGGTTAGGAGTAGGCTGAATACCATTGGCCGACGCGCGGTTGAGAAGTCTTTATGTTGCGTAGGATGATAGCGCCTAAAGCACTGTCCTAATTGGCAACGGTCGTGCTACTATGGCCGTACGACCATTGCCAATTAGGACAGCGCCTGATTCTTCACGATAGCTACCCTGGGACCCTACTGTCGAAGTCTACGATAGCATTTGTCATAGCTTTATAACTTCATCTCGCTTGTTCCATTCGCTTAGCCTTTCGCGAGCGAGCGAAAAACATGTCAGAGCACTAAAAAGATGTCAGTTTTGATCTGTATATGCCAAAAGGATACATATTTTGTCAGCAGCCTGATAATAGATTTTCTAAATGGCCCTCATACAAAAATCATAAATGTTTAAATTGCTTTGATTTTTTAAGACTAGACTCTGACTCTTACAAACTTATGCCTCGAGGAATTTTACGAGAATTCCCCTAATAAAATGACATTTAAAGATCTCTATTCGATAAACGAATTGTATCTCGAAATATGTAAAGAAAAGTATTATTGTGCAAAACATTAATGTCCGATTGCACTAAACTTTGACGCTTTGATTGCGCTTAAGTTGCCTTAAGATGTTCTTAAGCAGTTTTCCAAGAGGTATTTATAGCATTCTTAAGCACTCACTAGATAGCGCAGTCGACAGTTTTGGTAATATCCAAAAAAACGGGATTACAAACTTCAAATTTTTTTTTTATTATTAATCAAGCTTAAGGCCTGTTTGAGTAGTTGTAGAAAAGCTGCCTATTTATACACAATGGGAGATTTTTGTGTGACAAAAATAAATAAAGCTGTGAAATTCTTAGCATATAGGTAAATTTATTAAAATCCAAATATTTTACGGCGTTTATTTTAAAGGAGTTTTATTAAATAGCTGTATTTTAAAATGAAATATTTATTTTGAAATTAAATAAGGACCCTGTACCTACTGGAAAACTGCTTACTGAAGGTTCAACATAAGCCTAGCTTAAATTTTTTTGCAATCGGACTTTAGAGTACTTACATTTATAGATATATAAGATAATTGTTAGAAATGTAAGATTATTGTTATAGAAAAATCAGTTATAATTAAGGATGCAACGATTACTATGTGATGCATCGATAATCTACTAGTAATTGCCTTTTCAAGATTATTTTCGATACATCGACAAGGAGTTCATCCTCCTTGGAGCCAAATTGGTCGCGAACTATGCGGGTCCAAAGGAACTTTCTCCCACGCACACTAAGATTGTGGAATGAGCTCCCTGGATAGGTTTTTCCTGATGAGTATGACATGGAGTTCTTCAAGAAAGGAGTGAAAATGTTTTTATTGGGTCGGCAGCGTGGGATTTAAGACCCTGGTAAAAACCTTAACGAGGTATAATTAAAATTAAATTAAAATCTCTATTAATTTTATTTCAATTTAAGCGAAATTTGCGTAAAAATGTGTTTTAAATTATCAGATAATTTAAAAATTATTGTTTTTAATATAATATGTTAATTTTGAATTTTAAATCATTCTTGTGAAATTTTCTACTTAATGGTAAAGCATTTGTAATCGTCATGGCCGATCGTGCATCCCTAGTTGTGATTGTATCAGAACAAGAATTTGTATTAAAGTAATAGTTTTATGTAAGTTTATTTGTTTTATTTTTCCTGCACCTAGACAAGTTTTACAATACGTGAGGCTATTAAGTGACTTCTGACATTTTGCTTCGTAAAGATTGTCAGCAGGTGCGGCGATAGCCCAGTGGTAAAGGTATCAGACTCGTAAGCGAGTGGTACCGGGTTCGAATCCCACTGCCGCTATGTACCAATGACTCCTTTCTAAGTTATGTACATTAGTTAAACACTAACCGTTGCTCTTACGGTGAGGGAAAACATCATAATGAAACCTGCACATTCAGGTGACTGAATGTGTAACCATGATCTAACCTGATCGGGTTCCTCTAGTAACAGGGTAGCGGAGGTCAGATGGTAGTCGCTCCACTGTAATTACCTGATCGCCAAATCCTGGATCATGGTCAAGGCGGACACCGGGCCCTCGTCCTCGTCCTTAATAATGACGACCTGAGTGGTTCAGTGGTCAACATGCTGGTCTGCCACGCAAGAGGTCCCGGGTTCGATTCCCGGCCGGGCAGAAATTGAAATGATGAATTTTAATTTCTGTTATGGGTCTGGGTTTTCTATGTAATAATAAGTATGTATTAAAAAAAATTTATATAAGTAGTTTATCAGTTACTAGCACCCATAACACAAGCTTTGCTTACTTTGGGGCTAGATGGCGCTGTGTGAATTTGTCCACGATTATTTATTTATTTTTAATGGACTGTTGTTTGAGATATTGTTATATGCAGGTGTTTGAGGTATTGTTATCAACTGCTTGTACTTTTAGTTGAAAAAAATATACCTACCTTCAAGTACATATCGATCACTGTGACAACATAACAAGATTCTACTTAATTTTGGCCAAATTGAGCATGAGAGAAAATCATAGTGGAATGTAGTTTTATCACTACATAGTATAAAACAAAGTCGCTTTCTCTGTCCCTATGTCCCTTTGTATGCTTAAATCTTTGAAACTACGCAACGGATTTTGATGCGGTTTTTTTTAATAGATAGAGTGATTCAAGAGGAAGGTTTTTAAGTAAGAAAAAAAGGGTAGGTAAGGGTAAAATAGGTGTACGCGTACGAAGTCGCGCCGGGTCCACTAGTACAGTATAAAACACAGTCGCTTCCCGCCTTAGTACGCTTATATCTTTTAAACTACGAGACGGATCTTAATGTGGTTTTCAACAATATATGGAGAGATTCAAGAGGAAGGTTTATAAGCAACTTTTAAGAGAGGTAGGGCATAGCGGGGTATCTCGTTCGAATTGGAGCCGCCCGACTGGGGAAGTACCTCCACCTTACAGAATATCGCAGCTAAATAATACTCTTTTAAATAGTATTGTGTTTCTGCCGGTGAGTAAGGTTTCCAGTGCTCCATGGGGTGGGGATTTGGGGAACCGTGGCTTTGGCAGTGGAGTGGCATTTGCTTTTTGCTGCCAGAGCAACGTGTTATGGAGGTGGGCAACGCATTAGCGATACTCTTGGTGTTGCTAATGTCTATAGGCAGTGGTGACCACTTTCCATCAGGTGGCCCGCTTGCCTGTTTGCCTAACGTATGACATAAAAAAAAAAGCAAGAAAAAAGGGTAGGTAGCGGTAAAGTATTAATAGTAAGGTAAGTAAAGTAAAGATCCATTTCTTGTATTACTTATGTTATACGACGCTCATCTTTTCAAAAGGTGCCACACAAAAATGGACCTTATTATTTAAACAATACATTCCACTTTGACTTGCTCTCACGCTTTTTGACTTCTAAGCTTCTTTCTTCTAGATTTTTTTTTCGCTTCTGAGTTTGGACGACTGAATGCAGCCAAATGTAATAAGCGCAAGCCTACCTACGTATTTAATCTATTTTCAGCATGTTGTAACAGCTTTACCATGTTGATGATAATAATTAGATAATTATCATTTGGATGATATTAATTAGATAGGGACATACAAATGTATGACTAATCTACGTTTACAATATCTACTGCAGTATTAAAATTGTCCTTGACAGTCGTTTTCTTATCGGATTTAGGTATAATTTTGTTATCGAACGGATGCTATACATTAATTTGTAATCGATACTCTGATTTGAGAAACAAACCATAAATGTTTTATTAGGTAAATAAGCGAATAGATTAATGTAGGTAGCTTACCCGTGGCCGTGTGGTGTCCGGCGGAGTAGAATAGACCAACCCCTTATACTCGTGGGTGTCGTACAAGGCAACTAATGTTTTGAAGGCATAAGATATAGTCTCATAGCATTAAAAATGGGCAGCAGCTTTTACCATTGTTATATTTATAATACTGCGATCTCCAACCCGCCGGCCAAGCAAAAGCATAGAGATTATGGTAATAACCTCCCCTTTTGTGGCCCTTAGTCCTGCTGTGGACTAACATAGCGTTCCGGCTCTGCCTGGCATTGTCGAGCACGGTTCGGTCGTGGTTGACGAGGGATACGTTTATCTACGGCCATAGGGCGGTCAGCGTGTCACTGTGTGTTTCCATCCTACTTTCCTACCCCCCTCCTTTTTGACGATTGAAAGAGATATTTAATGTCCTAATCAATAAAGAAATTTTGAATTTTGAATTTTTTAATTTTGGACTGTTATAGGCTGTGATGATGATGATTGATGATGATGCTTATCAGTGCTGCCATTTTAGCGCTTTCGGCGCTAGATCTAGCGGAATTTCAGGACAATCAACTCCCATCATATCTTAGAAATGGTTATAGTTCGAATATGTGTAGTGACGACCTGAGTGATTCAGTGGTCAACATGCCGTCTGCCACGCAAGAGGTCCCGGGTTCGATTCCCGGCCGGGCAGAAATTGAAATGATGAATTTTAATTTCTGTTACGAGTCTGGGTGTTCTATGTATAATAAGTATGTATTTAAAAGTATTTAAGTAGTTTATCAGTTATCGAGCACCCATAGCACAAGCTTTGCTTAGTTTGGGGCTAGATGGCGCTGTGTGAATTTGTCTACTATTATTTATTTATTTATGTTACCTAAAATATAACAAAAATATGCCGAAATATGTCGAAGATTAGCTCAAAAGACCTTGGGTGAATATGATATAGGTACCTTCTTACTTACAAGGTCACCGACATAGCTCTAAGGTTGCCAGGCTGTGGGCAGGGCACATAGCTCTAAGAAGAGATGGCTGATGGGACAATAAAGTTCTCGAGTGGCCACCACGTACCGGAAGACGCAGCGTGGGTATGCCTCCCACAAGGTGGACCGACGAAGTCCTTTATCAGGTGGCAAATATCGCAGGTACCAGCTGGATGCGGTAAGCACAGGACCGCCCTTTGTGGATATCTCTGTGGGAGGCCTATGCCCAGCAGTGGGCGTCTTCTGCCTAATATGATGACCTACTTACTTACGGAACATGAACCACGGACTGAGCGAGCGGAACGAGCTCCTGTTTGTGCCGTTCTAGTATATAGAAGCCAACTAATTAATTTATTGGTCCGTCAAACACTAGGTGTAGTTGTGGAACGTACCAATCTTATAAAAAAGCACTACTATCTAGCGTATTTTTTAATCACTTGTTCAGCGGTATCGTGTGGATTTTTTGAACTGATCTAGCGCCCAAATCTCAATCAGACCTGGCAGTACTGACTTACCTAGGTACCTACAGTTATCAGTCAGGCAGTCCACCTAGACCATGACCCAAGATATGGCAGATCAACTGAGTTACTACAGTGGAGCGACTACCATCTGACCTCCGTGCCTGCTACCAGGGGAACCTGACCAGATTGGATCATGGTTACACATTCAGTCGCCTGAATGTGCAGGTTTTATCACGAAGTTTTCCCTCGCCGTAAGAGCAGAGGTTGCCATCATAATCGGAGCTGTTGAAGCGCCTGTGTTTATGTAAGTAATTATATTCAGAACGCACTGTGTTATGCATGAGCAAGTTGGAAAGTTCCTTTGCTCGATTCGTAAAATCATCCCGTACGATATTTGGATGCCTTGTGGATGCTCTTACGGTGAAGGAAAACGCGATGAAACCGAAATTTAGGCGACTGAATGTGTAACCATGATCTACCAACTACAGAAGGAACACCTTTCTATTGCTAGCAATGAATAATTTTAATGTTTTATCCAGGAAAAATGATCTTGATTTATTTAACACCAGTTGTGAGTCAGCGAGAAACCACATACTCAAGTATTACTTCGACTCGTTGTAGCAGTTTTTCAAACTAGATTATAATGAAATTGACTATTGTTGCATTACTTTAGAGTATTGTAGGTATATTTTAGTTAAAATTTGAAATTGTAAAGTCTTGTAGACTGTTCGGTATGCATAACGATTAGTTAAGTATGTATTAGTTTAAATAGTTTATATCAGTGGAAACCTGTAATTGGCTCTGTGCTGCCAGTATTATTTCATATACTGGCAGCAAAGAGCCAATTACAGGATTCCACTCCAAAATAAAAATAAATGATCCAATCTAGTCAGGTTCCCCTGGTGGCAAGGTCATGGAGCTCCACTGTAATTATCTGATCTGCCAAATCCTGGATCATGGTCAAGGCGGACCCCGGGCCCTCGTGCGCGAGAGCATAACCGGGACGTTAACGCCATGATGGTGAAGGTATCTAGATGATGTGGATGAAACCTCATCGTCGGAGGCTGTGGTGGCGGAAAAGTGACGGTGGCCCAAACTGAACAGATTTCGGAACATTTCCCGTGACACAGACAGTAGAGAACACGTTACACATAGGTACCTAACTTCACATACCTATCGTAGTATTCAGGGAAGCTCCGTGAGTAGAGGTAATACCGACCGTCATAATATACGAACATATTAGTGAAATTGCATGCTTATACAGGTTATCAGGAAAGGAAATACGAGCAACTTTTATCATGAGGCCAACCCTGACATTGCGACAAAAGAAAATCCGATCAGAATCAGGAAACCGTTCTAAGAATTTATTACAGCACGGTGAACGCATGGAACAATAGATTTTCTGATTGACACTCAACTCTTTGGCCGTGTGGTGTCTGGCAAAGTAGAATAGTACCAACCGCTTACACTCGTGGGTGTCGTAAAAGGCGGCATGTTATCTAGGCAAAAGATCTAGAGTCTCTGTAGGATGGAAAATGGGCAGCAGCGTTTTCCATTGTTGTATTATAACACTGCGATCCCCAACCCGCCTGCGATTATGGCAATAACCTCCCCTTTCGTGGGAGAGGCCGTAAGTCCTGCACACACTTTTACACTTTGACCTTTGGACCGTTTTTATACCGACGTAATAGAGACTGTTTATGCAGTGCTTGTGTTACGTTCCGTGTGCTGACTGTACCTATGATATATGGTTAATTTATTGTTTTAATTAATTCGAGCATCTACAAAAATACATTAAACTATTTGAGTACTATCTAGGGACTATGGATTCTTCTGAGAGGCAACGAGGCAAGAGGTTCAAAAGGGTAAAGCTTGCTTTGTTGAACATTTCTGTTATGAGGCTGTCTTTGTTTAAACTAAGTATCTGCTTTAAAAGAATACGTTTCGGAGACTGCAATGGAACTGTTCTAATAGCCCTATCTTCGTTCCACCACCAAACGAGGAGAGCCTCTGCGAAATGACACTGTTTTACAGTCGAAATTAAAAACTAAAAGTTAAGTTCTCGCACGAACCAAAGCTTCATCATTTATTGTGCGAATCAATCACAACCTCATTTCGCCGGCCCCTTTCCGCCATCGGGAGAAGGCCGGGCGAGGGCTTTATCCTTATCTTGTGGTTTTTCCAGCTATCAGCAATATTTATCAGCCGCTTTAGTTCTATTTTTGTAATGCGTATGGGCAAGGAATACGCGTTACCTGTGAGTGTGTTCCCTGATCATTATAATCTAGATGCCTTCAAGGCTAGAGTGAATAGGCTGTTCTTAGACAGGCATGCTCCATCATCGGCCGCATCGTCAGTCACCACCAGGTCAGGTGGCGGTCAAATGCCTGGCTAGTACAATTATAAAAAAAGATATGGAATCCCGACGGAACTCTATACCTGACTTACTGTCTTTTACAACCTTGAAGTTTTCAAAATTCATAGTAAAAAGCTACTATATTGATAAGAGTGCTTCACCGCAAACTGCAAGACATACCAAACTTCCTGTAGTCCACGCGAACTAAGTCGCAGGCACAGCAATTAAAATAAAACGAATTCAAACGAATGGGATGGTATGACATCGGATCGGATCGGCATTTTATTTCATTATATTACAATAGGTACAATACAAAACACTTGCACACCAAAGGACACACACACGGATACAAAATATATATTAAGCAGTACAAAGGTCGGTCTTATTACTAATGTGATCTCTTCCAGACAACCTTGAAATTTGGGTAATCTAATCGATCATGACCAATTTGGACTTTTGAATCTCGAAATCAAATTAACTTTCTGTCGTGTCACGCCAGGCAAGTCACCAATAAGGATACTCCAAAGAGATTAGTGTGTATGTTTACATACGACGCCCTTCTGTCTCTGCAGGGTCTGTTGTCACTATGGGGGTCCCACAGGGGATAATTCTGGGTCTGTTTTTGTTTCTTATTTATGTAAATGATTTGCCGTACTTTGTAAAAGATACCTACCAACTCACGAAATTGGTTTGTTCGCTGATTATACATATTTTGTGTTTAAAATTAAAAAACAACAATTAACATATGACAAAGTGAACAAAGTTATTTCAGAAGTGGTTAACTGGTTTACGGTTAATAATTTATTACTGAATGGCAAAAAGACAAAATGTTTAAATTTCTCCTTGCCAAATGTTAGATCAGTATCCTCCAATAGCAAATTTGAATCTTTTTGATTCCACAGTATTTTCAGGCTTTACTCTAGATACCAATTGAGACCTAGATCTTCACTAAGAGATAAAGAATATTGACATTATGACAATGCCGTCACAATACATATATGAGAACTTGATCTATGTTTATAAAAATTTATGAAGAACAGTGATGTTCATAATATGAATACTAGAAATAAAGACAAACTTGTTACTAGTGCTTGTCGTCTGGCTAAAGCCCACAAATAATTTATGGGTCAATATAATAAAGTTCCAACAGATATACAGAATTTACCATTGAATAAATTTAAAGTCACTATAAAAAATCGCGTTGCTCATAAGTTAGGTACAAAGTTTAGTGTAATCGTAAACTTCTAGAGTTGGCTATAACATTCACAGGAATGCTTTGTTATGACAGCAGAACTGCTGCTTGTACAGTGTGTGGAAGGGAACCTCTGCTCGCATATAAAAATGGAACTAAATATAACAGACAGATCTATAACAAGAACAACTCGTGACAACTCCCAACAATAACCTAACCGACAGAGAAAGTCGAACAACCGCTGCCCAAGTTTACTTAAACTCTAATATTTTCTCAGCTGCTAAACCGATGTTAATGAATCAAAGCTAAGACCCATCTTGATTAAACTGGCTTTTATGCAGAGACACCCGCATCGAAATCGGTCCATCCGTTCAGGAACTGCAATGCTTCAAACAGATACACAAAGCCACAGAAACACACTCTGATTTATAACGCCCTTCATTTTCGTCGGTGATAAAAAGAAGAACAGGAATGCAAGAACCTATGTGCAGACTTATTTTGCGCCCACTTTACCTAGACACATTATTATTTTATTTACACAGTGTGTTACTTAATATATGTATGAAGCCGTGAACTGGATGGAGAGCTAAACATATTAAAACGATAGGTACAATTATTTCTGTCGTACGTGGAATTTTTGTACCTATCGTTTTCATACATTTAGCACTCCATCTGGTTCACGACTTCATATATATAATATGTAACACCCTGTATAATTAACAACAGATTATAGATAATTACTGATACTTTTATCCACTGCAATGACCTTGAAGCCTTGTGTCTGACAATAATTATCATATCATATCAGTTTAGTTTGAAACATGCATTTAGTAAAGATAGTATAGAAGAATACCTGATTGTTAAATCCTGTATTGTAGAACTGTTTCTCTGAAGCGCTATGTAAAATTATTTTTGTGCTACCTCTTTTTATAAGGAGACCAAGAGGTTGGCAGTCAGGAAAGAGGAGTAGCGATTGCTGCACCGACAAGAGTCATAATCTAAAATATATTATAACGACCTCTTTTCTCAGAGACAAACGAGCCGAAGCATAGCGATGGAAAGCAGTAACCCGTAGGGTCCGTTTATTACGTTAGGTTTAAAGCTCATTTATTCTCATTACAGACATAATTAGTCACTTATATGAGAATCCAAAACAGGTAAATAGGTAGCAATTTGAACACATCGCACAGAACATAAGTAAGGTACTGTAGCAATGTTTGCTATATTGAGTTTAAATAAAAATGCAAAGGATTAATTGATACTGTATTGATCAGTTTGGTTTAAAGAATGATATAAAATACATATAATACCTTAGATCTAATTCAAATGGAATACATTTGAATTACCACCTAGCCAGTGCTATGTGTGCCCATAGACGCAAGCTAATAGCTTGCGTCCTACTTGCTCCGACCTATCTAAACCTACACGCCTATATCCTATTTGCTCTAACCTACTTAACCGACTAGAGCCCCGGTTACCCTATAGGAGCAGCAGGCCAACCCGAATGCCTACCTAACTTAGAGCCCGTTCGAACATACGGCCTCCGACACCTACCTGTCCTAGAACCCGTCCTTACCTAAGGCCTGCATGAGCACACACGCTACATCTACCCCCGCCCCAAATAAAGAAATTAAGTAGTAATTTCTTAAAATAATTTAGTATATTCTTAATCCCCTCGAATACAATGATTAAATCCTAATATCGGATTAATAACTACTTACTAAGACTTAAATTATTCTACCTAAACGGGGAATCAATCTAACTACCGGCATTGTGCAGAAGAACCCTGCTACGGATTTTGCTTTTGGGAGCCATCTCCCAAAAGCAAGGCTGGGCAAAACCCCGTAAAAAACCATGCCAATCTGCACAAGGCCTACAGAACCTTATCATAAAAATGTCTTGACTTATTTACTTCTTCAAAGCAAAATTCAAATAATCCTTTAACAATGCAAAGTTCTAACCATAATCTGCCCTAACCTTATACATGTATGAAGAAAAATATTTTTCACCGCAGAATGGCCATATTTTCATAAATAAATACTTTAACATTAATCAAATATTGTCATAATAACCATAGTTTATCTGTATATTATAGTTGACTTGTCCATTATCAATTAAACAATATGGCCTTCCTTCGATCCTTAATAGTAACTTATCTTTAAACATCTTTATATGAAATCCATAAAAAGAAATAATACAACAATATGTACGAGCCATGCAAACAGAACGAAAATCAGCAAGTTGTAGTTAGAGCAAAAAATAATTGCTGTAAAACTGCACATTACGACTTCCTACAATCTGCAAACCAAGAACACCTTCCCATATCAAATCATTCAATGAAATATTCCTACTATAAAATAACTTATAATGTCAATGTCAGGTTAATATACCAAACCCACGCAATTTTAATATTATATAACCTATTTCAGAAAACTGGTTGGTCCACGACCGTGTCTGTGAACCGACCTGGTACACAGATAAACAAAAAGATTAATTGGTCTGTGGACAAACGAGACATTGACAACCTTCCTAAATTAGTAATTGGTCCCTGACCGAATCTGTGACCCCATTGATACCAAAGAGATATTGTAAGTCTATGGTCAACCCAAGAAGAGCTTACTATAAAGATGTCCCTTAAATTCATATGCCAACTTTATGCTCCTACTCAATCCAAATCTCTGGTCAGACTATAAATGACAGCTGTGACACAACACATGTCGCACCATATCCCATATGGGAATTAGAATGGTTGCCTACAAAAATAAGTGTGACCTATCAAGCCCCTAAGTCGGCATATTCCTAGGACAAATGCGTACAAGCACTCGTGAACGGGTGAACCGGTTGGATCACCCCTTCACTTCATCAGGTATGGACCGCGAATTTATTTCCTTTGAAAAATAAAAAAAATCCAAAGCGATCGTCCATATACTGAAGAAGTAATTGTACCCAAAGAGACGAATACAAAGTATACCCCTTTCTTTCTAAATGGAGAAATAAACCCCAAGAACTTTCCCTATTGTTCATATTGATTATAAAAAATTTCTTATTGAAACTTAAATATTTATAAATCATTCTCTTAAATATTTGATATTAAACTTGCTGATTTTCTTTTAGCCGAATAACAATAAAGCTGGTGAACGACCAGCGAAGAGATGTCACGTTCGGAACATCTCGCATTTGGCTCTCGTTTACGATTGGTGTAGCGCACCACAGTAGTGGCCCGCTCACCAACCGCGACATCGTGAAGAAATCGCCACATGGGAAACACAAGACATACATTAAAAATTATACATTAAAATAAAAGGTAGGGAGAGAAACATACACCATACACGATTAAATATCCTTGAGATCAACTCAAACAAATCTTTTCATTTTATTCCCAGTATAAATCTGAACTATCTATAACTCGTTTATAATATCTAAAGGCTTATCCTTTCCATAAACTAAATAGCTTCCCGACCACCTAAGTGGATCACACACTGGGAACCATAGGAACTTCTAACGTCAGACCCAATATAACATGACTCCAACTTGATGATGACTAAAACTCAATTAAAAAATATACGTATCTTACAACACCTAACCTCTATCCAATTTACTTTACCTCATTGATAAACAATGAATCTTTAAAGTGCTTGACCAAAAATGATAAAATTTACCCTAATGGATAAGCATAAATATCTCTGATCTTGTATGGAATTTGAGAATCATCATTAGACCATCAGTATACAGAGTTACTCCAGTTGTATTCTCTCGCTGTCAAGAAAAAATATTTATTAACCTACCACGAAAATCAGGAGGGTTATGAAATTTTTCCTCATGGAAGAAGAGAAGAACGAAAACTCTCCTTGTAAACACTGCAAGCTCTTCGGACTATACCAATGAACAATACAATACCTATGACTAGTTTCCACCATAGAACTTACTGACCGGTAGGAAATAATAGAAAAGCAATATCCACTGCTTATCTTCGGACGCTGCCTATACCACCCTCGGGCGAACATGGAACTTCTTCATTCTGTTGACATGCACCACCTGCGGTCTGGCTGGCCTTCTACCCAACTTTCTGACTATATAATTTCTGTTGTTTATACACCTAACCACCACATATGGTCCCTTATATAACCTACACAACTTAAACGTTTTACCGGAAAGACGTCTGGGTGTATATAGTAATACGAGGTCATCAACCTCGAAACGCACCGAACTCGCCTTCCGATCATACAGCTGCTTCTGTTTCAATTGTGCTCTGGAAATATTTGCAATCACGGTATTAGTTAAAGCACGCATTTTTATAACCTTCTGAGATAACGTTTCACCGACATTGCCTAAATTGTTCCGCAACTCCGCGTCAGATGGCGTTAGTGGTTCTCTGCCGTAAACCAACATATACGGGGAAACCTTCACACTACCATTATAAGCGAACATTATCAAAAGGAATACAATGCATTCATCACGTAGCATGACTCTACGACGAGCCCGTTTACGCAAGAGCTTATTATGTTTAATATCGCGAACCCAACCTGCACACCTAGTACAAACTTCATCGGCACGCCTAGCAAAAACTTTACTATGAGTTTGACTCTCGGCCCTCGTGAACAAATCTAGCCCATCTGGAGAAATAGTATTCATCACCGGAGCCGGATTATCTTCAGCTAAACGATTTTTACTAAGAAAATGTGTGATGACCTTTTCACGACCTGCACAACTCTCGCTCTGCACCTGCGAAACACGACTCGGAAAACTACGAATAGGAACCTTATCACACGTTCCCACGTCCGTAGTCACCACGTTTGACCGACTAAAATTAGAACTATCAAATGCTAATCTATCCAAGAGTTCATTCGACGGGTTCCTTGACTCCTCTCGATCCTGACCAGGCAAACCATCATTTAACGAGGACAAATGCTTGTCCTTTGGAAGCTGTGGAGAGGTAACGGTATTTATTAATTTTGGAGACGCAGCCCTTTTGTTTAAGGACGCATAATAAATATAATCAAATTGCTCCTGGTGCCCTAATGAATCTAGAGAACCCTGGTATAAATTCCCATTATCATTAGATATATTTCTCCTCAATAAAAAGTTAACGTGATGGTTCTTTCCCAATGTCACGCACTTTTGAGAAAAATCTATACTTGCCATGTGGCGATATAAAAAATCTTGGCCAATTATGACCTCACACCCTAGGTGCTCCACTACGACTAGGGGTAATACATATTCCCTACTATCTATATTAATTATTTCGCTACATTTTCCCAAAATGTTAATTTTTGCGCCATTCACGGCTTTGACATAAATATCATCACAGCTCATCATATTTAAGCCTATTCTATCCACAACACTTTTCGATACACAAGAGATAGATGCTCCTGTATCGACTAACGCAGGAATATCCTGGCTACTTCCAAATCTACATAAGATATATGGTCTGACCGTATCAAAATTAGCCGAAGAAGGCTGTGGCATCATAGGTGCGTTCTGCGTGGCAAATGCACCTCTGATATGATGTTGCACAAAGTCTCCCTGCTGCTGCGGCTGCTGAGGTTGCGCCCGCTGGCGTGTATGCGGTTGTTGCCGCTCAAAGTATCCCTGCTGTTGTGGCTGCTGAGGCAGCTGCTGTTGGCGTATATATGATCTTAGCGGATATCTTGGTTCCCTCGGCCTTTGAGGTGTGTCGCTATGTACATTAGGCGGGGTTTGAAAGATTGGTGACCCCTGAACTGGATCATTGAAATGAACTGGAACGCTTTGATGGGTATCCATGGCGTATGGAAGGCTCGAAGATTTTACTTTGGGATTCGTGTCTACGGGTTTCCCGTAAACCATAATTAATTGCTTTATGAGCGCTTTTAACTGCTCTTTTGATGTTATTAGCGAGGAGTTTACTTTATGTGCATAAAATCCTCTGGCTTTTTTAAGAAAGCAGCTAATAAATATTTTCTCGTCAACAATCTTCGCCCTTGTAGCCATCTCTGAGAGGTTATAGTAGAAGGTTAAGATATCCTCGCCCGGCAAATGTTGGCGAGAGTAGAATTGTTCTACATAATTAACGGTGGGTAAAAATTCTTCTGACAGGGCAGATATTATATCATCAAACGAGAAAGTTTCATTTATTCCTTCGTATTCATTCACAAACGCCGCTGCCGGGCCGCATAGGTAGGCCGGCAGCGTTGCAATCTTTTCCTCTTCAGTGAGGCGTTTACTAATAAAATGACGCTTGATGCGTGAAATAAAATTATTGACATCGTTTATACCGGAAAATAGTTCTTCCCCATTCATTCTATTTAATTCTAGTAAATAATTACACAACGATACTGTTTTAACTTCCAGCGTTGGTGCGTCTTTTCTTATAGGCTTCTTCCAATAGCCTTTCCTTTACTTTCTTTAGCCTTTTCTTGACCCTTTTTATCTTCGATATCTTTTCTGACAATCGGAAAAGAATTGACTAGTTCTGACAACTTTGTCATAAATTTCTTGTTTCGAACTTTTTTCTAGTTCTCTCTGAACAAAATATTTTGTAGGTACGACTTCTTCGTACCCGGCGCCTCCACCACTGTAGCAATGTTTGCTATATTGAGTTTAAATAAAAATGCAAAGGATTAATTGATACTGTATTGATCAGTTTGGTTTAAAGAATGATATAAAATACATATAATACCTTAGATCTAATTCAAATGGAATACATTTGAATTACCACCTAGCCAGTGCTATGTGTGCCCATAGACGCAAGCTAATAGCTTGCGTCCTACTTGCTCCGACCTATCTAAACCTACACGCCTATATCCTATTTGCTCTAACCTACTTAACCGACTAGAGCCCCGGTTACCCTATAGGAGCAGCAGGCCAACCCGAATGCCTACCTAACTTAGAGCCCGTTCGAACATACGGCCTCCGACACCTACCTGTCCTAGAACCCGTCCTTACCTAAGGCCTGCATGAGCACACACGCTACAGTACTCACAAAGTATGCAATCTTGAGATAAGTACTAGATTGCCACTTCACATTACGTTATCAACAGTCACTAAGTAAGAACCAACGTTCACAATTTCCAATGCTTAACTAATACTACGAGCTAAGTATAGCTTCAATTCAATTAGATAGGATAAACTCAGCCCATTTATGTCTTTGCCTCTACCGCTCGCTAAAGCTCCTTCCGGCTTGTCTAAGGTTAGCTGGAAGAGATTCCGTTGTGGGATAAGTTCGCTTTTGCTTTGTAAGTGTTTTCTTTTGAAATGTACTATGTTGTTGCAATATATACATACTCAGCTCATTTATGTTTAAAATTATCCAACGATATTAAGAGTGTAGGATATCTATAAGGAGGTAGGTTATTATAAAGTTACCGCTTACATACCGCGGAAGCTTCGGTTCCGCGTAGCCACCGCGTAACGACCGCTCAGGAAACGCAGAGCCAACCCTATGCAGACACGACGCAGTAACTATAACACTTCGGAAGAAGGTACCTAACTAGTTTTCTTTCTGTAATTCAAAGAATTTTCGAAATCGGTCCAGTACTTCCAGAGATTAGGTGCGTTGTGCGTAGGGAGCGTCGGTGGCTGAGCGGTTTAGTATCCGACTCGTAAGCTAGAGGTACCGGGTTCGAATCCCGCTAAGGCCATGTACCAATGACTATTTGACTCTGAGTTATGTACATTAGTTGAATTCTAACCGATGCTCTTACGGTGAGGGAAAACATCGTGATGAAACCTGCAAATTCAGGCTACTGAATTTTTGACTATGATCCAATTTGGTCAGGTTCAATTGGTAGCAGGGTCACGAAGGTCAGAAGGTAGTCGATCCACTACAATTAAATGATCGCCAATTCCTGGATCGTGGTCAAGGCGGACCCCGGCCCCTCGTGCTCGAGAGCACAACCGGGACATTAACGCCAAGATGATGATCACGATGACTTCCAGAGATCCTATCGTAATATACCACATTACACATACTTAACATATTATTGCATTCCTAAATGATTAGGTAGAACAGCGATCACATAATTTTTTATCAATACACCCATAAAATATTTTCAAAAATAGAGACACCCCTTATTTTATTACTAGAAAGGTCCAGAATTCTGATCGAACCATCGTCACTACAAGTCATTGTCAGCGGCTATGCTTGCTCATCAGGCTTCAATATCATGGTCATCAGGCTTTAATATAGCCTAGTTTTATGGGAATAACCGTTTCCCATAGCACAGGATTTTCCTAGTTTGGGAAGCAGGGACTCCACTATAGACTAATTACAACCAGTATTTAATTGTATAAAAAAAAAGTAATATTTCGATCATAATGTGTAGTACCTGTTATGTCAATCTATTTTTGGTTGTATCCTGATGTAAAAATAAAGATTATTATTATTATAATAGTATATTTTTTTTTATCATACAAGACAAGCATTTGACCGACGTCTCACCTGTTGGTAAGTGACGATGCGGCCGAAGATGGAGCATGCCCCTCTTGGAACAGCCTAGCCTTAAAGACATCCAGATTATATTGATCAGGGAACACACTCGCAGGCAACGCGTTCCACTCCATAGCCGTACGAATGATAAAAGTCGAGCCAAAGCGGCTCGTGTTGATAGCTGGAAGATCCATGGTCATGCTCTCACGCGTAGGTTTGGCAGATCAAGTAATTACAGTAACGCAACTACAATCTGACCTCCTTGATCCTGCTATAGATAATAAATTCTAAATGTTTTATTCAACACACTAGTCATCATCATCATCACAGCTCGTTACAGTCCACTGCAGGATTTAGGGCCTCTCCCACGAAAGGGGAGGTTATGGCCATAATCTCCACGCTTGGCAGGCGGGTTTGAGATCGCTGTGTTTAAATATAACAATGGAAAATGCTGCTGCCCATTTTCCAGACTTCGGAGACTCTTGATCTTTTGCCTTGAAACCATTAGTCACCTTGTACGACACCCATGAGTGTAAGGGGTTAGTGCTATTCTACTCTGCCGGCCACAACACGGCCAACACACACTAGTAGTGTAGGTACATTCAAGATATACTTATTGAAAGCAGAATGCTAACCAGATTGGATCATGGTTACAGAGTCCGTCGCCTGTTGCAGGTTTCCTCACGATGTTTTCCCTCATCGTAGAGGCGTACTCGTATAGCATCGGTTAGTGTTGAGCTAATGTACATTATACATTTAATAGGAAGCCCAACAGCTTTTTAATACAAATGTTATTCATATTAGAAATAGAATGCCAATTATTAAGGTCTTCACAGATAGGTATCAAATTAACACAGATAATACAACACAACAAGAAAAACGGAGAACCTAATGAGGAGTTTTCCAGTAGGAATTGATTGTTTGTTTCAAAAAGCATCAATAGATGGCGCTCCTACAATTTTAGTAATCTTCTTTAAATCTGTATGATGGTAGCAGTGATTTCATGCAGCCAAGTAATACTAAACTTGAAAATAAAGTGTTTATTAATATAAATATAACTGTTAAAGGTTGAACGAAGTGTAAAAAGAAATATTTATAGAAGTTGGCACTATGTTCCATTATTATTACAACCTCTAAAATGGTTGAAAACTATTGACAAGTATAATATTATCTAATACAACGTACCTAGTGTTTATATCCTGTTTGCTAAGAATTATTATCAATTACCAAAATTGTCGGGGCGCCATCTAGTGAGTGGTTAGGAATGCCTTAAATACCTATTGGAAAACTCCTCATTAACATAAAAAAGACAGATATCGGTCTATCTTTCTTTAAGTACATAGCTGTAAGATAAACTTTACATTTTTGCCAATTATAAACTTCAATATAATTTTAAAAAACACTCATTGCTTGATAAAAATCTTGTTTCACAACAAACGTGCTAATGTTGAACAAATTAAAATCAAGTTCAATACTTGCCATATTGAAAACATCGATTGCACGACAAACGTAGGAATTAAGTCTGTAATTGGTGGATGCACTCTCCAGACTGATGGATACGTTAATTCTTAATACCTCAGAAAAGTCTAGGTACTTGACGGTACAGGGGTTTGAACCCAGTACCTCTCGTGAACGAGTCTGACACGCTAGCCATTATGTCATCAACGCTCCATAATAATACTAAATTATTTGCCAAAGTAGGGTGGGTCCTAAGGCGGGCCTGTCCACTAGGCGAAGAGGAACGGACCGGAATTGCATAAAGTGGTAAAGCGTCCGTGGAAGTAGATACGAATCCGAAACTAGCACATGTGAATTATTTATCGAATACTGTGGAAATGGACAGATTGTCTGTCCATCTTCACAAAATAGAAACAAGTTGACGACACACCGGCTAATCCGTGTGCCCAAATCAATAAAAAAACCAAATTAAGATACCGTCCGATTCATCAAAGGGAAGCCAATTTAATCTGACACGTAAATTCCGATTACAATACCAAAATCATTGAGAGATAACGCACTGAGTATATAACCACTGGCAAAGCTGTTGCGGCACCCGACACTGTTACTTTCCATAATGAAGCTGCTAGTCGTTCTCTGCCTGCTGGGCGCGGCTCTGGCCGAGGAGGGGCAGTTCGAGCCCATCACCACCTTCTACCACGAGACCATCGGCATCCAGGAGGCGGCGGCCATCAAGGCGGCGGAGGAGGCCACCGACTTCGGCGGCTCCCGCATCGTCGGCGGCTCGGCGACCAACCTCGGACAGTACCCATGGCTGGTGAGCATACTTCTGAGATAATTTGTTACGCTTCAAAGTAATTCCTCTAAGGCTTTCTGCTACTCAAGGGCTCTTTATGTCCTCGCTGAGGGTCTGATGGTTGGCTCTGCTTCAACTACCGTTTTATCAGGATCTATTCTGGTAACGAAGAGACGCTGAATATTATCTTCACACATCTCCGTTTATTCTTACCACTTTGGACCTCAGGCGTTTTCAGAACATTATACGCACTAATTTTGTTGAAGCTTGTGAAATACTCTTCGATATCGACATTGTAATATTTTTAAAAATAATATCTCCCTCAAGATATTAGACACACATTCGACCGATATCTCATCCATGGTAACTGGGGCCGGTCTATATTCACTCTTGCTTTTAAGGTATCCAGATTTTCAGTGACAGACGTAGACGTAGGCAAAGAGATAGCTGATAGATCATCATAATTTCAGAGTTTAATCAGATCAGCGTAGCTGCTCTGACTCCCCATTCTGTTCGAAAGGTTCAACGCTCCTTAACACATTTTTCAATGCTCCATAGGGTGGTTTGGTGATCACTCTGACCAGTGGCGCTACCTCAGTATGCGGCTCTTCTCTGCTGTCCAACACCCGCGCCGTGACCGCAGCTCACTGCTGGTGGGACGGCCGCAGCCAGGCGAGGCAGTTCGTCGTGGTGCTCGGATCCCTCACCCTGTTCTCAGGAGGCACCAGAGTCACCACCAGCTCCGTCACCATGCACGGCAGCTGGAACCCCAATACCATCACCAACGACGTTGCCGTCATCAACCTTAGCTTTGTCACTTACAACAGTGAGTATTGATTGTTGTTTATAAATATCAATAGATCTTTTAGGTTATCGAAAATAACACTCATAGAAAAATTTTAAATTTTAAAAATTCTGTTTCCTACTCTGGAGATCTGTTTGACCCACATTGTAGAAAAATGTTATTCGATCCATCGGTAACAGTGGGTACTGGATCAGTTCTAGTCCAACGTATAGGGTTAGCCATCCAGCGGGCAAATGCTGTTTGCCACCAACCCCAGTGGCAGCGATCTGTGTGACATAATAGATTTTTTATTGTACTATTTGCGTGTTTCATAACATATAAGAAATTTTGTAGGTATGGTTTTTAACATCAACTCTGCTCATATTCATTGCTCCTTCAGGACTGGACGTGAGGATTTCATAACAAAATTAGTACCTATAGCAAGTGAAGAACTCATATCATACTTAACTGCCACAGGCTAATGCTGAGGATGGACCTCAACAGCGTAATGACAAATAATTTGAACCTGATTTTAAGCGTAAGACCTTGATCCACAGACAACATCCGCAACATCCCCTTGGCCTCCGGCACCGCCAACTTCGCGGGCGTGTGGGCCTGGGCCGCCGGCTTCGGCAGACAGAGCGACTGTGAGTATGCGCGTCTTTCTCTACTTTCCTCTAATCTTCTTATTCAGGAAAAATATCAATACAAATATTGCTGTTTAAAAACAGTAATTTTCTTATAAATTGTTTATTTAAACCATATATTTCAGACCAAGTTACAGTAAATAATGTATTAATACAGTATCCTGAAATCTATAGGCGAAAGGTTTGATTCGCCCATCGTTGAACACTTCGTCCTGCGAGTAATTGGGCACTCCGTATAAATGTGCTTTCTTGTCTGATCTCAGCCTGGCGGAGTGTTTGATGATGAGGGTTTCAACCTGTGCCTAAGTATACTTACTTAATTTTTATAAATTTGTATTACTAACATAGTGGTATAAGATAATATTGATACTAACATTTTGGATTACATAATCATCTGATAAATAAATATATTGAATTGAATTGAATAAACTAGTTAAGTTGCAACAATTTTGGTGGTTTAGGTTACTTACCACTTACTTGTTTACATTCTTCAACATCATCATCGTCCGATCGGCCAATCGCAACTCTTTTATATACTTTTTCTTCTACTTCGCAAATCTGACGCTCTTATGTCCTAGGCCTACAGCGGAACTAATTTTTCTGATACCGGCAGGCTTACGCACTATTTTCAAACGTATCTATGGCTCATCTATTTCTAATCTTCATACATTTTTCCCACGTATTTCTGGCTTGCCTATCTCTAATCTTTTTACCTATTGCAGCTGCGGGTATCGGTAACAACCAACGCCAACACCATGTGAACCTGCAAGTCATCACCAACGCCGTCTGCCAGCAAACCTACGGCTCCAGCTCCGTCATCGCGTCAACCATCTGCACCAGCGGCGCCAACGGCCGCGGCACCTGCGGCGGGGACTCCGGTGGCCCGCTCGACGCCACCTCGGGCGGACAGCGTGTCCTGGTCAGTGTTATCACTAGTTTATAATACAATACTCAACATAACTCTCCCAGATTAAACTAGTTTACTGAACATATGCCTCCCATTGCACCTCGGCTTACGCATCTAGCAACCACCTGTAGCCTTTTTGGGATGCTTAGTCATTAGATCAGAATCATTTTGAGTATTGAATTTAAAGTCTTGAAACTTGATCTTAGATTCCATATTCCTGACCATGGTTTTGTTCCAGATCGGTATCACGTCGTTCGGCGCGGCGGCCGGCTGCCAGCGCGGCTTCCCCGCGGCCTTCGCCAGGGTCAGCAACTTTAACGCCTGGATCAGCCAGCGGCTGTAAATTGTCTCTTCCTCACAACGACTAGTCAGCGAAGCAACATGACAACGATTTAGTTTAAGTCAATAAATGAATTAAGTTAACTTACACGTTTTCGTTTGTTTGACAAAGTACCTAAAGTAGATTCTGCAATTGTCCAATTTTGCTCAAGAAGGGTAAATTAGTAAAATTGCATACATAAAAGTGGTAGACATTGTGATATGAGTAGACCGTAACAACGTAAAGGTTCGAAATAAGTAGTGCCTGTAAGTAAGTAAGTAAATCGATTGTATGTAGCTAAGATCCATCAATAGACACGAATTACTAGCTTAGATCCCCTACTAGTCAAGCCAGTCTCGTTGAACAGAGGAAGGAACCATGTACATCAGAATTGGTTTTCATTGGGCCGAATGCATGACCTTCGCCCATTGCACGAAGCGAACATTCCCTCAGATTAGCGAAGAAAAAGTAAATGAAAGAAAGTCACTTGTTTATGAGTCATGTCAGACCCGGTCGAAAGCCTTAGAGAAATCCACGAATACAGCAATTGCTTTGCCGTTGTTCTTAAGTTGTGTATCCTAGATTGCATGCAACGTAAATGCATTAATCGTAGATGTTATGGGCGACAGCTACCATCTGCTACCGCTTACCATCAGGTGGGCTGACTGCACGCTAGGCACCCTTCTTGAAGAACACTATTTTATTCTCGAGAAACGGCAAGAAGCTAATTCCACAATCATGGGTGCACACAGGTGCATACAACTTTATCTGAAACCACCTAGCACCTTGACCCCGAACAGTAAGTGCAACGTCTATAGGCTGCGGTGACTGCTTACCACCAGACAGGCCGCAAACTTTTTTGCCACATAAGTGTTATAAAAAAAAATGTTTTGTTGAAATAACATGGCACCGATTTAGAAAAGTAACTGATTTCAAACTTCAAAAATCGGTGCGACCTCGCTGCTACTACCGTTTAGCTATCTTTTTTCTTTTTTTATGTAATACGGCAGACAAACGGTCCACCTGATGGAAAGTGGTTTCCGCTGCCTATGGACATTAGCAACACCAGGGGTGCCAGTAATGCGTTGCCCGTCTCTAAGGAAACCTCTAATATACCTCTTGAATGATGTCATGTGATAGTCCAAAGGAAACACTGTGACTGGGAGCTCATCCCACATTCGAATCGTACAAGCGAGAAACGTTCTAGCGAATCTTCGCGTGGACACCACTAGAGAGTCCACGTAATGGGGATGAGTACCCAGCCCACGGCGAGTGGTGCTACAACAATTACAACAACCATTAAGTTGACCTAACATACGAATTGGATTTTGGTGTTGCTAATGTCTATAGGCAGTTGTGACCACTTTCCATCAGGTGGCCCTTTTGCATGTTTGCCTAACGTATGACCCAAAAAAAATTTAAAATTGCCATTAATCGTCGTCACATTCCGTTTACTTATGACAAAGAGTTTTATAGGAGAGCTATTTTAAATTGCAATATCTTTATTTATAATCGCGGTGTTGTCAGCTGTGGAAACATCCTGCTCCTTTAGAGTTCCTAGACAACACCGTGAAACAAACCCTCTATTCTGTTACAAATATAAATTTTGACAAATCCTCCTGGGACCAGGCATCATTACCTATTCGATATGGTGGTCTGGGCATTCGAAAAGTGTCGAATGTTTCTCTGCCAGCCTTTTTGTCCTCGGTGAATAGCTCGCAGTCCCTAGTAAATAAGATTTTGTTAAAACTGGGGACGTTTGAGTCGGCATTCTCCACCGAGGCCAAAAATGCTTGGCAGTTGGCTTGCCCGGAGTCGGACCCTCCGGCTAATTCTTGCTCGCAGCGGCTTTGGGACGAGCCGCTCTGCAGATTGGTGCAAAACAACCTTTTGAGCGCATCAACTAATTCTGCAGAGCGTGCTCGCCTCCTGGCAGCTGGCGAGTGGGAGTCGGGTCTCTGGCTACAGGCAATGCTCTCAAAAACATTGGCACTTTAGTCGACCGTACCACGTTTAAGATTGCCACGGCCCTTCGTCTCGGTGCACCCTGTAGCGCTCCTCATCAATTCCGTTGTGGTCGTCCTGTAGCCACTCGGCCACCACGGCTTGTCTTTACCACCGCTGGTGCACCCGCGGTGCTGTAACCGATTGGTTTAGCCCGCGATTACGGTAAGAGGCCCGACGGAATGACACTCACTCCGTGGAAGCTGGGACGGCCTCTGGTATGGGATGCTACTTGCATCGATACCCTTGCGCCGTCTCATCTTCCAGTGACAGCGTGTCAGGCTGCGACGGGTGCTGCCGCAGCTGAGAACGCCAATCGGCGCAAAGTATCAGTGGCGATTACTATTATTAAAGTATTATTTGCGCCATTTGGCATTGAAACACTTGGGCCGTGGAGACCAGGCGCACATTCCTTATTTCGGGAGTTATCTAAGCACCTGGTCCAAATTACAAATCACCAGACGGCTGGCCTCTTTTTGGGTCAGCGTTTAAGCCTCGCTATTCAGTGGGGCAACGTGGCCAGCCTTCTGGGGACTTTTCCAAATTCGGGGGACCTGCGTCAAGTTTTTTATCCGTAGTTTAGTTAGAATTAAGGTTAGTGTTAGAGTAAGACTTTTTCATTAAATGATGATAATTAAAAATTGTAAATAAAAAAATTATAAGTAAATCTATTAGTATATGTATAATAGTAACATAATCTTGTTCATTATTTCTAATATGCGTTATTTACGTGCTCTATATTTTGCCGCAAGGTGAATTTTATCGCGAATTTCGTCTTTCTTCTAGATATTTGTGATATTATGACAGTTATTATATCCGTGTGCGTTAAGCAAATACGTACTACGATTTAAGTAAAACCCTTATTTACTTCTGCTTGGGAAGGCCCAAAAATAAAATCTATAATATTAATTATCAAACAATAGTATTTTCGGGATATGTAAACAAATCTGATTGCAGTGCAAAGCAAAATCTAAAAGAAAAACAGGAATGATAGTGGGTAATACAAATAAATTGCATCAATACCATCAATAAGCCCGCGATAATATTGCGAGAGATTCAAAAGTAGATAGGTAGATAATTACGTATCCATTTGTATCACTTAAGTTTTGTTTTGAATTGGGAAACCCAGATAAACGTAACCATATTAATCTGTCCATTTTTAAGTATTATGTCGTCGAGCTACATATACCTCATGCCTCTTTCCTCTGGAGCTAGGCTTCATTCCACTCTGTCACGGTGCCACCTTCTGCCAACAGTTGGCCTGGAGTTCCAACAGGTCTCTTTCTACTCCGTCCGTCCAGTACTAGTATCAGTCCCTCTAGATACATTGGTCGTGAAAAGGGGCTTCGAAATATCGTTAGCCCAGTACCAGAAACTTTAGATCTTGCCCTGCCTGTCAATTTTGGACACGGTCTGGCTCAATGCAATCCGGCTTTGCTTTGGATTTTCTGATGCGGTCCCGCTTTAGTGTGGTACTCTCGTCACCCCTCTGTAGCTAATATAAGCAACTGCACCCAATGTAATCACATCCATCGGATCCAATATACGTGTGTAACTCAACCGTTGCGTATTATTTAAATCTCCTATTGCATGGCGACCCCGGCAGTGCTGCCTCGCGGCAGCGCTGCTCATACTGCATAGCAGTATGCTCAGTAGGCTCTACCGCCTAGCATTGTTGGACGTGGTCCGGCTCTGCCGTTTTGTTCTCCCAGCCATCGCCGTTATCGGTGTCCATAGCGCCATTATGTAACCTCATACTACTTTACTGTATTTCGCCTTCTTGTCCATGATTATAGTTTTAAACACCGAAAATTTATTTAAACTCAAACGTTAACAATATTTATTGTAATAGGATTAATTAATCTCTTAACAATTGTCAAAAGCTAGAATCACTTGTAAGCATTATCAGATTTTTATTACATCGTAATATTCTGTTTCTATTGGTCTGGGGTTTGACGATATGTAGATAAAGTATTAGAATTATTATGTTATGATTATTATAAACGCTTATTTAAGTATGTTTATTTTTGTAGTTGTTTGTATGTTGTTTATCGTTTTACATGATGAGAGACATTATTGAAGTTCATTAAAAAACACAATATAATCTGGCCCATATATTTATATTTATTTATTTATAGTATTATACATACATCGTCATAACAATAAGTGATATAAAATTATCAACAGTTAATTTCAGCAATCAAAATACAATTGAAATAATTAGATTAGATGACGAATAACAATCATTGGCATGTCAAATTAAAACATTCAAGTAATTATTATATCAATGTCAAAATAATATTTGTATAGATAATAAAGTCAAATTAAAAAATATTAAAATAATTATGAAATAAATGTAATCAATTACAATAAAATGTAAAAAAAAAACAACATAATAGAACATAAAAAAAAAGAATATGTCAAATAATATAATCGATTTCAATAGATGTCAACACAATCACAAAGCCATTACAGCGGAGGAGAATGAAGGGCATCACTCATCAATGAACTCTTTTACAGAATAGTATGCTTTTTCAATTAACATAGTTTTTAATCTTTTGAGGAAGCCGTACTCAGTTTTGCTCCCGCGTATATCTATCGGTAGTTTATTAAAGACTCGCGGTCCCATTATTTCTAACGATCGAGTAGTTTTATCAAGGCGGTGAGTCGGTATGGGGAGATCGTGTTGCCTCCTAGAGGAGCTTCGTAGTGCGATCGTTTGAAACTCCTTTAGATTCTGTCTCACATGTTTGGCTACCTGGTAAATGTACAGAGAAGGTAGGGTGAGTATGTTTAAATTGATAAACAATTGTCTCGCGGGCGTATCGAGCGCCACACCGGACAAAACACGCACCACCCTCTTCTGTAATAAAAATGGCCGATTTCGATCTGCTGCCTGCCCCAACAGGTCTATACCATAGGCCAGGTGGGAGTGGAAGTAAGCATAATAAGCCGATAGATTTTTTTGTGTTAGTGTTCGTGATAGTCGTATAATAGCAAAAACAGCCGAGTTCAGTCTGATACATATTTTATCAATATGATCATGCCACTGGAGGTAACGATCAAACTCGAAACCGACAAAACGAGCGCAATCAACACTGGGAACAGGCACATCATCCACCCGCACTGACACTGTTGCCTCCGCACCTCGCTTCAACGAAAACTCTACCAGGTTAGTCTTAGCAATATTCAGCTGCATGCTGTTTGCCTGGGCCCAAGACGCGATCGTATGCGTTACTGTTTCAACGTTTTGACCTAGCTCGTGCTCATCGCTGGCGTGTACAATAGCACAAATGTCGTCCGCGTACATGATGAATTCGACAAAGTCAGAATCGAACGGCAGATCGTTCATCATTAACAAGAATATGCAATTTCCGACATTTGATCCTTGTGGGACAGATCTGTCACCTATTAAGTCAGGTTCAGACCTACTACTACCTACGTCAGTTACTTGTGTACGGTCAGACAGGAACGTTTTAATTAGCTGTAGCGGAACACCACGAACACCGTAATGCTCAAGTTTAGATAAGATTAGCTGATGGTCTACTAAGTCAAAAGCACGAGATAGGTCAAAGAATACGGCCGCGACGCGTCTCCTGGCCTCCAGCTGACGCAGCACGGTGCGCTGCAGTAGCCGCGCCGCGCCCGCCGTGGAGCGGCCCGCCGCAGTAGGCGTGCTGCTGCCGGCACATTGAATTATTGCTGGCGAGGAATTCGGAGAGACGTGAACATATACCAATTTCAAAATTTTTTGAAAAAGCCGGTACCAATGAGATCGGTCGATGACTTTTTAGATCAGTCCTCTTACCCCTGCCCTTGTAAACTGGGATGACCTTGACCAATTTTAAGTAATCAGGGTAATTACCGTGGCACACCGCTTCATTGAACAAATTACACATAGTGACCATAAATTCGCGGGGTAATTTATGCAGAATGTACGTGGGAACGTCATAAATGTCTTTCGTCCGTTTAGGTTTAATTTTCCTAATAATTTTGTGAAGCTCATCCACTGTAAATGGATTAAAAAACATAGTGCGATGTACCGGTGGGACATTGTCGCGCAATAATTTCAAAGCAACAGTGATGTCGGACCGCAGCGGCGTATCCTTTACCACGGATACGTAGTGCGCATTTAGCGCACTCGCTAGGCGCTGCCGCCCCGCCTCGCCCGGGCCGCCTACTGCGTGTTGCAATATCTCCATTCCATTGATTTGAAGATTTTTATTTGTCTCAGACTTTATCATGGTCCATAAAGCCCGCCCTGGATTAACATTAGTAGAAACCAATTCATTTAGAAACTTCTTTCTAGTCTGTGCGAGCAAACTAATATGCCTACTTTTAAAACCTAAGTAAAACAGCTTTAATTCTACGTTATTTGGGAAGTGTTGTACATACATTATCATCATTCGCAACAACTCTGTGGAATGTTTAGTGTTCTCATTGCACCATAGCTGTTGTATTGTACGACACTGAACCTTCTTACGCTTACAGAAATTATCAAACAATGCAGTGAAAGTGCCCAATATGTCATTGGTTCCAGACCAGTCGTAATGTGTAATCGACATTATGAAACGATTGATGTTATAATCCGATGTCAGTCTTTTAGTAACATGTCGAGTGGTTGTAATTAGTCGGGAGACCGTTACCTTGGCACATACAGCGATATGGTCACTAATTGCCAATTGCAATGCTGATGTCTTTATGTCCTCAAGATCAGAGTATACATGATCTAGGCAGGTCTGAGATTCGCCTTGTATGCGCGTAGGAAAACGAACCAATGATTTTAATTTATATGAGTTAAGTAGGTCGAAAAGATCCTTTGTTTGTTTACACGATTTTAATAAGTCAACATTAATATCACCCATAATTAATATTTGGGCATTTTCACGGACAATATCTATACCATAATCTATATACACAAATTACAATTATGTTCAAGTCAATCACTTCGATAGCGGCAATTTCTATATGCATCTCAATAGAAAAGGCGCAAATATCACTTCTATCTAGGTATGTTACATCTTTATGGACAAAAATGCAAGTACCTCCATGTCGCCGCGAGGGCCTACAATAATGCGATGCTAAATTATAATTTATAATACTGCATACATTAATTTCATCCGCGGTCATCCAGTGCTCCGTAAGCAATAGGAGATCGTAACGACAGTCACTCTGAGTAAAGGATTCGATGCGATGAGTCTTGTTCCGTAAACACTGTACATTTTGAACTACGGCATACAAAGAACGGCGACACGTAGTGTCAATGCGGCTAGCGTTTGGCGACTGCGGCGCACTGTGGTTCGTAAATCGAGCTCCATACTCAAAGAAACTTACTGTGAGATATTAAAAAAAAAAAAATAGTAACGTCGTCAGTGTACCTTCCTCTATCCAGCATGGAAGTATAAACGACACAAGTTACTCCGTTCGTGAGAAAAAAAATGTTTTGTTTTTTTTTGTATGGGAAAAAACACTTAAAGTACATTTACTCGAAACTTGATGGAACTGAAGGGCTGGTGCTCACATGAACTTTTGTATCATACACGGCGAACAAGATGACATACAATTCATGCACCTTTCGATGCCGCTTTGCATGTACCAAATATTTGCAGTTTCGAATTTCAGCTGTGTTATAATTAAAATCATAAACGTAAAATAAGTAAACTTACCGACCGATTACTTTATATTGTCACTAGTTATCAGACTGCTAATGACTTTAGTTGAAAAACGGTATGGATTATGTACTTTTGTTTTTTAAAATAACAAATAATTATTTCAAAGAAACTGGCGATCGCTTTGTTTACATTGTCTTTAAATTTTTTTAAACTGTAGACATAAAAACGTACCGACTTATTTTTTAAAAGAATCACAGAAATTGCCTTCCGCTTTATTCCTATTGTCATTATGCCGACCGCTTTGTTAACATTGTCGTTGGTTAATGACCTTTTACTGACATATAATAATAATAATAATAATAATATAATAATATCTTTATTTCGGACTCGTGGTCCATAGGTACAATAGTACTTATAATTAAATTAAAAATGAAAAAAAAAATACAATAATATAATAAAATACAATAAATTGTGAATAAAATAAAATAAAATAATTCAGTCTATACCAAGTCACAAGTGCACTTAGCATGCTATGGTCAGCCAACGTTTATACATACACGAAGTGTGTAATCTGTCTGCCAGTTCTCTTATAATAGAGTTGGTACACGCGCCAACCCTGGACAGGAATGAAGCAATACGCTTCCTCTGAATGGCATTAAATGTGTCCAGTCGTGCTTCTGCGAACATTCCAGATGCACTACAATGGTATTTCAGTCCCATCAGGTGTCTGTAAATGTTGTTATACTGGACACGGATGCCGTTCAGGGAAGCGACCGTGTACTCGGTCCATAGTTGACACGTGTAGAAACTCTGGCAGTACGTCCTAAACAAATGGATCTTTACATTTTCATTTGCTTTAAAAAACTTCCTAGCTATCATGTTACCTACCACCGAGAGTGACCTACGTTGACGCTCGATATCGGCATTGTCCTTTAAATCTGAGGTAAGGATATGGCCAAGGTACCTGAACTTGTCCACTATTTTTACAGTCTGACCACAGACACTAACATTTGGAATATGCTGGGGGCCCCTTCCCGATCTGAAAACCAGAAGTTCAGTTTTTTTCGCATTATACTTTAGGTTATGTGACTCAGCATAGCCTTCGCATATTTTTAACAATCGTCTAATGCCTTTGATAGAGGGGCTGAGCAGGACCATGTCATCAGCATAACTAAGATTGTTAACATAACGTTCACCCAACCTCAGACCAACTGGGGTCCTGCTCAGCTCCACTATCAACTCATTGACGTATAAATTAAACAGATCGGGAGAGGTAAGCCCACCCTGCCTAACACCACAGGACAACCTGAAGTCATTGGACACAGCACCACCCCACCTAACAGCATTGGTCTGATTTCGATACCAATATAGTATCAGCCCAACCACTCCATTTGGAATGTTTTGTCTTTCCATTTTCTCCCATAGCAGGTCATGATCTAAAGTGTCAAAGGCATGACTAAGGTCTAAAAAACATGCGTATACGCTAGTTTTCTGACCGACATAGTGTTTGACGACCTGTTTCAGAGAAAAAATGGCCATGTCAGTAGAGACTTCCTGTCTAAACCCAAACTGTCCATCATCGATGTTCAGTGACGGAGCCAGTTTCTGGTGTATAAGGCGCTCAAGTACCTTGGCCACAATCGTCGCCAGTGAGATAGGCCTATAATTACTTAAACTCGATACGTCACCGGTCTTACTCTTAGGAATAGGCACCACCAGCGTGCGAATCATACTAGTTGGCAAATAACAATGCTGCGCGCAGAGATTAAAGAACCTTGCCAGCACTTCGCATACATGATCACCCCCGTATATCAAATGCTCAATACTGAGGCCGTCGTGGCCCGGAGACTTTCCACGCTTCATACTCTTTAACACTAATAACACATCCTCGGTAGATATATGGAAACCCTCCGCGCCACTCTTCGTCTCCACAGCATGCGCGCAATTTCTGGTTTTGAGAGGACTCATTTCGAAATATTGTCTAAACTTATCCGCTATGCCAGTCAGGTCAGTCTCACCCTCCACACTAATTGGCATGCTAGTCTTAGGATTTAACTTTTTAACCTCTTTCCAATAACTAATAAAATTCTTATTCTCTATTTGACGAGTCAATACTTCTAATTTAATTTTTTCTTGATTATTTTGTACGTACTTCATGGCATATTTAAAATCCCTGCGCGCCGCTGACATCTGTTCATAATAAAAACCTGAGCTAGGTTTACCGAATTCAACCCACTGAATAAACTTTTGTCTAGCAAGTGTATGATATTTTTTGACATTGCAATTCCAACCAGTGACTTTATGTTTCTTTAGGTTTTTATTGTAAAACGTACATTCGGCTGCCGATTGCAAAGTAAGAACTATATCACAGTACAGTGAGTCGATTAGATTAATATGTTTAGAATTAGTGCAAAAATCATAATTACAAGAATAATCAAAATATTTACCATTTAACAATAATTTAAATTTCTCATTACATAAATTATAATAATTGTCTATTTGTTTATTGTCACGGATACCCCATAAATATTTCAAGTTATCTATTGAACTAACATTTTCAATTTTAGGTCTAATTGAGTCAAAAGACACACACACTGCAAGCGGAAAATGGTCCGATAGGTACGCATCTTGCAATACGCACATACTCTTCACAGTCGACTCAGCCACCGCGGAGACTACGCAGTGATCGAGCCACCTGCACGCGCCATTCGCTTCACTTACATAGGTGTAGGTATTTACATCCAGTAACTTAAGATCCAGACACGATAGCGAAGCTTCCGAACAGTAGTCCAATAATTCTTTCCCGAAAAGGGTACCAGGGTGGGAGTTGAAGTCACCCATTATAAAAACTGATTCCGTCTCCGAACTTTCAATAATCGCGCTGATGTTAGATAAACAATGAATGAATTCCGGTAAGTTGTCTTGGCAGTCGGTAGGCATGTAGATGCTAAACACCAATACACTGCGGTCCCCGCGACCCAACTTTATTGCAGCTATTCGTTTATTGTAGCACGGGACTATTTCCGTGTGTGGAAACACTTCCTTATCCCAAATGAGCGCAACACCACCGTAAGGCCTTCCTCTTATCAATCCTTCTTCCACGTCGATCGCCGAAACTCCATGGGCTGCAAAACGGTCATGTACTGTATTCAAGAGTCCTAAATCATGAGGAAACAGCCATGTTTCTTGTAAAGCGATTAGGTGATAATCCTTACAGAATGACCTAATTTGCTCTATAGATCGCTTGAATGAACGGCAGTTATAAGATAAAAGATTCACTGTTGTGTTATCCATAATTAACTAATATTGTTTTGTGACTTTGAAATATCTTTCGGGATTTTCTTATGTATGTGTGTTCGCTCTCTGAATCTCCTAAACACAATATCGGTAGGCCATAACTGGTTACTTTTGCCGCTGAGAAATATATCAATATCCCTCATCGGCACAGTAACCTTGTAGGCATTAAATTCATTCTCTATCGTATTGATTTTGACGACCTTAACCGTAAGTTTAGTCTTGTATTTAATATAATCTTCTATATCTTGTGGCGTCGTGTCCTTATGCACCCTTGATACATATAGGGATGCTGTCCTCTCAATTGCCTTAAAATTAAACCGATGAAGAGGTTCCGCTTCACCCCGTCGGTTCATAATTTTACGTCGCTTATTTTGCACCGTAGTCCAGCCGTTCTCCGTCTGTTTACATTGAGCCGCTTGCCCGCTTTGTCCTCTAACTGCATCGGCCATAGTCCGCGTCTGTGCATTCATCGCGATGTCAGCTGACTCGTTAGTACGATTTTCATTCATGCTTGCGTCTCGCGGGGCCGGTGTAGGCATCGTCGGCCCCTCCACGTCGTTGCTGGCGCACTCCACGCTCCGCCCGCACTCCGCACCCGCACCCGGGTGTATTACGCTCCCTTCTATCGACTCCGTAGGCATCGGCCACTGTGTGACGCGTTCAACTAGAACAGTATCACTAGCCACTTTTTTCCTTTGTACCCGCCTTCCAGTATTCTTATCATTACGATTAGACATAGGAGGCGAGTTTGTCAATGGTGATGCGGCTACGTTCTGGCGTGAACACTCGCTAATTTCTTTGATTAGACCTTTTATAATGGTGATTTCACTCTTAAGAGTCTCTAGTTCTAGCAAATGAGTCTCTGGCGGAGCAGAATTTGTTTGTAAAGTAGCTACCTCTTGTTTCAACAACGTCATTTCTTTCAAGAAAGTCGTCACATCGATGTTGTCGAACGTTACTGGAGGTAACTTATTTAAATCTTTGGCCGCAAATACTGGCAAAGAATCCGGATCCGTGTCCTTAATTATTTTGATTATCTCTTGGATGCATTTCTGCTCGCCTCCTTCCTTTCTTCGGACTAGTCTCTTATTAGGTGCAAGCAACGAGTAAACAATTTGTCGAGCATTTTCGAGTTCTTCAATAGCGTATGCACTCGTACAAATTTGGAGGATTGCTGTTTCCGAAAGCGTGTCCACCTTATTGTTAACAAAAGCTAAAACTTCGTTTAAGACAACATTGCAATTGGTGCACTTATAAACACTTTTTGTATCACTATTTTCGCGAGTTGTAATATTTTTTGCACTAGACAATGGCGAGCGTATCATAGTGATACGTGCGTCGCGTACGACGTTCGCGGACCCTCCTAATAACATTAACAAATCCGAAATAAATGTCTAGGCATCACGATTGATGCAAAGCTCCACTAACTCCTAACTGAGAGTATCTTCACCATCATCAGAGTCCTCTAAATCCGAGTCCATCATTGATGCACTAACATCGACAAATTCAATGTTCTCCTTGTCTACACCAGAATCATCATCAATAATAAGAAGAGGTTTCATATTGTCAGTGATACTTCTTTTTGTTTTATTTCTTAGTACAGGTCTGATGCTGGACAAGTAGGGATCTGAGGATACAAGGAGACCATTGAAAATGTCTTCGTTTATCGCTTTACGACAAAATTTACGCGAATGATGTTCTCGGATTTTCTTGAAATCTTTGTTTCTGGCTTCCGATGCTTCTTCAGACAATTTACCAATGGGCATGATATTGTAATGCTTGATAATTGCAGCACCATGCAGTAAAAGTTTGTGGACACTCGATGGCATATAATACCAGCCATAGAGCTCCACATACATTTCAGCAGTGAGGCGTGAAAAGTTTGCAAACGCGTCAACATTAACAGGCTCCCCACAAGTAATCACACGTAGAAGTGTTGCAAATCTTTGGATCAAACGGGAATCCAATCCAGTGATAGATGCTGTTTTTACAGGATCTTCTAAAAAATTCCGAGCTGTGTTCCCATCATTTGTAGTCCCTGAACCTGGAATAAAAAACCATGAAGACTTTGCAAAGGAAAAGTTCGCTTAAAACAGAATTTAAACAAGAACTGTTTCTATAACTCATAATTATTTGTTATTTAAAAAAAACAAAAGTACATATTCCATACCGTTTTTCAACTAAAGTCATTAGCAGTCTGATAACTAGTGACAATATAAAGTAATCGGTCGGTAAGTTTACTTATTTTACGTTTATGATTTTAATTATAACACAGCTGAAATTCGAAACTGCAAATATTTGGTACATGCAAAGCGGCATCGAAAGGTGCATGAATTGTATGTCATCTTGTTCGCCGTGTATGATACAAAAGTTCATGTGAGCACCAGCCCTTCAGTTCCATTAAGTTTCGAGAAAATGTACTTTAAAGGCCTTGCCACACACAAAGCTCGGCGCGAGCGCGGCTCGGGCGCGGCGCGATGCCGGCGCGTTGCCTAGGCAACTATCGCACCGCGCTCGCGCCGCGCTATAGTTGCCTAGCAACTATCGCGCCGCGCTTTAGTTGTCTAGCAACTATCGCACCGCGCTCGCACCGAGCTCACGCCACGCCGGCATCGCGCCGCCAGGGGTGGACTAACGAACAAAGCGGGAAAGGCGGCCTGCCCCGGGCCTCTGGTTCAGGGGGGCCTCCAAACGTCTCCAAGTTGCCTTGATCAAATCCTATACAAGACTTTAAAATATGCTTAGAACATATCGAAGAGGTGGTTCGGAGTTGTGACAGGGGCGTAGCTATCGCCGTATCACTATTCAAACAGAATTAAGATCAGGGTCGAGGACCCCCTCCGCCAAAGAAGTAATTTTAACTAAATAAATAAAAACACTTAACCATACAAATGTGAACTGAATAAAAAGCTTGTAAAATTACATCAAACTTCTTAAACTGGGGTCCTTATAAAGGTTGTCCGCCCTGGGCCTCTGATGGACTTAGTCCGGTACTGCCGGCGTCGCGCCAACAAAGTGTTGCCAATGTAGGCTATTTATCGCCATTAGGGGTATTCGAGATTAAAATTGGCGACGAAAAAATTGTAATGGCGAATTGTTTAGGCTATCTCAGGCATTGGGCCAAGGTACATAAATAAACATAAACTTAAGAGAGAAAACCCGACGGTTTCGCGGATGATTGTGGGTTCCATGTACATTTACCTACTACTGCTCTTGCTGACACTAGCCCCATAGAGATATACATCTTGATGCGGTTGAACGACCAAATAACTCTGACTCTATAAATATATAAAATATAAACATATAAATTACTAAAAAATTCTACCATAAATATTTAAAAAACTCCAAAAAAGTTCTACCATAAATATTTAATAATTTCACCTGGCAAGTGCGTTTTGACAAATGTCAAAGACACAAATACGTAAGAGTGGGTTACTTAAGCCCGCGGGGACTATTCTAGCGACAAATCCCGGTTCAGCCGCTAGCGATAAATCTGTTAGAAAAAAGTCGAATTTGATTCTGTATGGCGGTAAGTCAATTGTTTACGAATAAGAAGAACTACGATCCATGGCCATGAAGTAAGCTTTGGGCAATTGTTCGTCTATTTTATACTGAACATTAGCGAAATTGAAATCTTAATAAATAAATCATAATCACCTTGGCGTTAATGTCCCGATTGTGCTTTTGCGCCCGAAGGCCTGGGATCCGCCATGACCATGATCCAGGTTTTCGCAGATCAGGTAATTACAGTGGAGCGACTGCAATCTGACCTCCGTGACCCTGCTACAAGGGGTCCCTGACAGATGGTTTCATCACGATGTTTTCCCTCACCGTAAGAGCATCATTGGTACATGGCCGCAGCGGGATTCGAACCCGGTACCTCTCTCTTACTAGTCGAATACCCTAACCGCTCGGCCACCGAGGCTCTCCAGAAATTGAAATGTAAATATTATGGCAATACTTGCATACCATAAACGATTTCTTATTATATTACCATCTATTACTACTTATCATCTGGTAGGCCGAAAGATTGTCAAATGAAATGTAATTTGGTATTAATGTGTTTTGTACCTTTGTGGTGGATAAGATTGAGCGCAATTTTATGTGCACTGTGGCGGGTACTTAAACAGAACATCTATATCAGCGTTAGACTCTAGTCACCGAATTTTTGCCCTGTAGAATACATAGTGGAGGGGAATAAAAAGTAGCCTATATTCGTCCTCAGGTTCTAAATTATCTGCGTAATGCACCAGTCAAATTAGGAGGAAAGATTCGGACTGTTGGTAAAAAGAAACGAGTAATTAACCCGCTATTACGACATGTGGGAGTATTACCATCCTAAAAATTCAATTCCCCGAATAATGGAGCAGCCACTCTATGTGTGCCGATTGTCATAGAAACGCGGTGTCCAAAACTGGAACTGCGGAAAAATATCGACACTTACTTTTGAAATGTATTTGAACTGACATGTCAATCCCAAAACAGCGCCGCCGGTACTAGGTCTGATAAGTTTGTGGCACTGCACAGCGCAGGCGCGGCGTCGCGCTCACGCCGGCGTGAGCGCGGCCTGAGCGCGGCGCGAGCGCGGCGCGATGCTGGCGCGTTGCCTAGGCAACGATCACACCGCGCTCGCGCCACGCTCGCGTCGAGCTTTGTTTGTGGCAGGGCCTTAAGTGTTTTTTCCCATACAAAAAAAACAAAACATTTTTTTTCTCACGAACGGAGTAACTTGTGTCGTTTATACTTCCATGCTGGATAGTGAAAGGTACACTGACGACGTCACAATTTTTTTTTTTTTAATATCTTACAGTAAGTTTCTATGAGTATGGAGCTCGATTTACGAACCACAGTGGCGGCGGCGGCGACTGGCGCAACTGCGCTGGCGTCGGCTTCGGTCCCACGGCACTCGCGGGGGCGCGCGAGAAACCAGTTGCTATAGCGCACACCTTGTGGCCATACAGTCGGCGAATTTATTTGATCGAATAAACTTTCTGAAATCCCTATTATAAAGGAAGAATGCCTATCGGTCTTGAGTATACGTTTTTCAACGTGATAGTCTTCCGATTTAGCGATTCCATTGAGGAAATCTCGAATTTGTTGAGTTGTTGTTTCGGGTCTGAATGACCAGGCCTGCACATATTTCAGTCTCTCTACAGTTTGTAGATTGTGAAATGGTTTACCGGATCCTACAGTGACGTGCAAGCGAGGTTTCTTGCTTTTTCTGTTTTTCACCTTGGTCCAATCCGAGCCCGCATCCAAAGTTCTCGGTATTGCCGCCGATTTCGTGGCCTCCGCAGAGATAGTATCAGTCGGTCGGGTCACATCGACAGATTTCGGTCGATCAGGTGCTGCCGGCGAATCACTAGTCGATGCGCTTACCCCGGTAGCGTTGCCGCGCTTTCCAGCGGTTGCTGTTCGTCCGATAGCATCCATAGCCCTTAGACGGGCTTGGCATTGTGGTCGCTGCAGCGCTTCTGGTTCAGGTGCCGTCGCTCCAATTTTCGATATGTCGGGGGTAGATGTTGCACAAGTCCGATTGAGCACTAGTGTAGCGATTTGACTAGATTGATAGCTAATTATCGATTCTAGAGCACTAATTCGTGACACCAGGTTGGTCACCGATTTCGACAGATCGCGAACTAAGTTTTCTAGCACTTTGGTTGACATTATGTGCAAAATTAATTACACAAGCCAAGAGCACACTCTGTTTACTATTGACCTCTCAGGGGGTGAGGGGGTATAAAATACAGTCATAATTAAGATAACCAATAAGATAGTATAGTACAGTCGAACCATCTCTTTTGTAATAGAAGCAGGCAAACGAGAAAGCGCGACCTGGTGGTATTAAGTTATTACTGCTGCTATTAAAATAATGCGTTCCACAAAGATTTGCAATAGAACAATTCCCGTTAAAATAATTAGTTTAGGGTCTGCCTTGAAACCATTTATGTTAGAATAATGGGTCCCACAATTAATTTACTGTCTTAAGACAAGTCCTGTTAAAATAATGCTTCCTACAAGGATCTGCCCTGGGACCATTCCTGTTAAAACAATGAGTCCCACATGGATCTGGCATGGGACCATTACAATTAAAATAATGAGTCCCACAAGGATTTACCAATTGCCATCCCTGTTAAAAAAATGCGTCCTACAAGGATTTGGCATGGGACCATTCATGTTAAAATAATAAGTCCCACGAGGATCTGTCCTGGGACCATTTCTGTTTAATTAATGCTTCTCACAAGGATCTGCATTAGAACCTTTCCTGTTCGAACAATTGGTCCCACAAGAATCTGCATTGGAACTATTCTGTATTATACTGGTATAATATAGGTACCTATAAACAAGACCGTGTCGAACCAACATCATCTTTACACTGTTTCTCACAGTGTATTGGTTTCAGAATTATATCCACTGTGATATCTTCGAATAATGTATGTTTGTCATTGTAAAACGAACCCCGGGCCCGGGCTTTTGGCTTTCCACCTAGTCTCCTGCAGAAACGCCACTGTCACCTTACACCTGGCGAGTACGTTGACCAGCTCACGAGCACGCCCGGTCAGCGTGCTAAGATTTCAACTGGCAAGGTAGACTTTTCTTTGAGCTAATGTCTTTAACCGGGTTCGACTTTGGCCCGGTAGCACTTAGCCATTTATCACAGAGGTAGGGCGATCCCTCTGTGCGTCGTTTCGCGGCGACGCCCTATCTGTATCGGGTATCTGTTCTTGACCTTCCATTATTTGTTCCATCAACTTTCACCCGACACGCAAAACCCGTTAGGGAGAAGCGGGTTCGCCAGAGCCTCGCAGACTGCCAGCAGGGGGACCACGAGCAGTAAGGTTGTAATGGGCCCCTGAGATGGTGGTGGGACCCCATTACCCCCTACTAGATATTTAAAACGTACTTTATAGAATTTATGATGTCAACAGATTTATATTATGATGTCAGTAGGATTAAAAATATTACATGCTGATGATCTAGCAATAAAGTTGCTATAATAAGTCAATAAATGTAATAAATTATAAAATACGTGTGGTACTCGGGGACTGCCGCGGTAAAGCTATTGCATAGCATTTTTCATCAACTTATGCAATTATAATTATTTATTTATTTTATTTATGCAGTATTTTTTTTTATATTAATTCGAGCTAATTAATGCGAGCTTCGCACAGTCGTACCATATACATACACGTTAAGGTTCAACTAGTCGCGGGCTCAAACTTACTCGTGGACGCGGCCAAAAAGCACACTGTCTCACCTAGGATTCTGTCTAAAAGAGATAGAATCAGTTATGAGCAGTAAGCAGCTAGTCACACGCATACGTCTAGTCGCACGCACACAAACTCCGTGCCGAAGTCTGTCGAACTGAAACGACGTTAGACGATGCACGGCTTTCAACGCCGCACCGCTGTGCCGGTCGGAGTGTGTAACAGTCTGTCCCTTAGGCCAAAATATTTCACGCGAAAAATATCCCACAAATATGTACTTCGAGTTCGGAAGTCGATACCTTTTCTTAAATAGATTATAGGATTAAGTTAAAATTAAACGGCTTCGTTCAAAACTGATCGCCAGTGCTGCTAGAGTTTCGAAATGATATTATTCGTAAATATTTTGTTGATTGAAGTCCATCGAGAGCGAATCTTTCTAAATTGAAACCAACGCCACCTGTAGAATTTATGACGAAGTTTCACAATATTACGTTACGTTAGCAGCGTCATGTAACAGTTTGACCCCTAGGCCAAATTATTTCACGCGAAAAATATTCCACAATTACGAACATCGAATTTGGGAGATGATACCTTTTTTTAAATAGATTATAGGATCAAGTTATAATTAAACGGCTTTGTTCAAAACTGATCGATCACTGACGAGTTGCGAGAAATTCGTAATTATTTTGTTAGTTGGTGTCCATTAGGCGAATCTTTCCGATCTGTTCCGCAACTAACGCCATCTGTAGATTTCGATGGATACGATTTGACGAGGTCGCTCAATATCACGTTAACAACGTCATCTATGTGCGGAGTATGGTAACTGTTATACAGTTCTCTCATGTTTGAAATGTGTTTATCTATTATTTGAGTGTTCTAAAATTATCTATGTTTTAATACTTATAGGTTTAAATATTTATAGGGTTGTTGAAATCAAAAGAAATCATGTCAATGTGTATGGCTGTATGAATATAATTTGTGGCCACAAAGCTTAGAGAAAGAAAAAACTAAGCATGAGGCCTACCTCCTAAGGTGGGGTGGATTGATAGGCAAGGTCGAGTCGACACGAACCGCCGGGTTCCGTAGCTGTCTTTCACTATCCATAATTTAAAAGACGAGTAGTTTATGCTGTATTTAAAATATATTTTAGGACAATAATTGCATCTAATTTCGATGTCATTCAATAGGTACCACTAGGTAGGGTTACTGCGCATGGGTATGCATACATATTTGACACAAACTCGTACTTACATCTTAATGAAACAGTATTCAATGGTGTTACAGGTTTTCTAAGTGATTCCGGATTGCGTACTTTTTTCAAACACCTAAATGAGGGAGTTAATAGTTAGGGAGTTAGGAAGTGGGTCAGTAAAAATTTGGATAATAGTAAACATGACTCTATAAGTAAAAACGCAAATAATATCGGTGACAAATCTACTGTTTTAATGAATAACTCGCTTGCTAAATGCCCTGATAATTTAACTCAAAAAAAGATTTCAGACTATTTTACAAAACCTAAACCTACCACGTTTTTTCGTACCAACTGAGGAAGTAGGGAACCGGGGCACGCGTTTGAATATCTTTCATCATAACATACAGGGCATAAAATCAAAAATTGACCAAATTGAAATATTATCAAAAGAGAAAGAGCTTCACGTGTGCTGTTTTAGCGAAGTATTTCTTAAGAAAGAAGAAGCGAACATCTTACAAATATGTGGATACAGCTTAGGAGAATTTTTTAATGACTCACTTCGTTGTTAATTGAATTTTATTGACATGTTAAGTATTTAATTAATGATAATTTCTGACATTTCTTTTTTGTTCTATTTTATTTTAATGATTTATTTGTGATAATTAAATAAGTGTACCTACTCTAATTTTATATTGTATGCCTAAAGGTAGACCACAGCGCTCTAATCTCTATTTATATAAGACCTGCATTTAATGTATAACCTGTGTGTCACAATAAATGTATTTGATTGATTTATTGACAAATTAGGGGCTTTCTATTGTAGGCAAAACAGATCGAGAGGCGGAGTTGCAATTTATGTACAAAATTCGATTGCGTATCGGGAACTACAGTGGGTCGCTAAAATGTCGATTGAAAAACACTTTGAATGCTGCGCGATTGAACTTCAGGATTTGGGTTGCGTTATTGTGTGTATGTACCGAACTCCAGACGGTAATTTTGACCTATTTATAAACAATGCCGAATTATTATTTCATCAATTGACTATCAAGAATACCCACAAATCAAAGAAGTTAATTTTATTAGGTGACTTCAATGTCAATATTTTGGAAAAAAACCCGAGGTCTGAAACGTTTCTGAACACTCTAGAATCTTTTAAACTGAAAGCTACTATTAACCAGCCAACTAGAATTACTTCCCACTCGGAAACATGTATTGACAATATAATAACTAATATAGGGTCATATAGTACTGAAGTTCTGAATACTGGACTGTCCGATCATACAGGGCAAATTATATCAATTAAATGTACTTTGGGTTTTCGGGAGCGTTTTTGGTTTATTTACAGGAGGAATACGAATAAGTACTTAGAAATATTCATAAAATATCTATCACAAGTAAATTTTACTAGTGTATTCTTACAAACGGATCCAAATAAAGCATATAAAGAATTTATAGAACTTTTCTGCTTAATATTCAAATTGTGTATACCTGTACAAAAAATGAGAGTAACCTATAAACGGAAACCGTCGTGGAAAACTAAAGGCATATTTGTATCCAGTAAAATAAAGAGAAAAATGTATACTGAGAGTCAAAGAAAGGGTTGTCTCAGCAACCTAACAAAATATAAAAAGTATTGTGCGGTGATGAAATCAGTCACAAAATGCTCAAAAAGAATATCTAACATCAATTATATAAGGAAGAGTTCTAATAAATGTAAAGCCACATGGAACCTTATAAAACAAAATACGACACAAACAAATAATATTAAAAATACAATTGACCATATAAATAATGGAAATCAAGTAATATCGGACCCAGCTTGCATAGCGCAAAAATTAAATGATTATTTTGTTAACCTTAATAAACCTGACTATGCACATAAAAATAACTTCAAACCCAGCACGAACAAAAATTGTTCCAGCATGTTTTTGACTCCAGTAGATTCATGTGAATTGAAAAAGGTTGTAAGAAGTTTTAAAAATAAAAAATCTTGTGGTTATGACGGTATTCCAATGCCATTAATTAAGGCTTGCATTGATTATATAGTAGAACCTTTAGTCTATATAATTAATTTATCATTTGAGTCAGGCTGTTTCCCTGATAACCTCAAAATAGCGATGATTAAACCATTGCATAAAAAAGGCCCAAAAACCGACATGAGTAACTATAGACCAATTGCACTTTTGTCGAGTTTCTCTAAAATATTTGAGAAAGTTATATATAATAGGTTAATTTGCTTTTTAGATAAAAATAATATATTAAGTAAAGATCAGTATGGGTTCCGCAAAGGCCGTAATACAACTTTGGCAACTTTCAATCTCCTTAAACAGATTTGTACAAATATGTCCAATAAAGTACTCTGTGCCGGGCTTTTTATTGACCTCTCAAAGGCATTTGACTGCGTGGATCATGGCGTGCTCTTTAAACAGCTGGAACATATTGGAATCAGAGGGAATGTTCTAAAATTAATGGAGTCCTACATGTATAAAAGACAGCAGTCCGTAATCATTGACGCCTACAACAAAGAATCCAAAACCATTGCGCAAATTAACTCTGACTTTGAAACTGTTTTATTAGGAGTTCCTCAGGGAAGTATCCTTGGTCCTCTATTTTTTCTTATTTACATTAATGAACTTCCTAGGATTGTCGATCACTTATGTTTGCTTTATGCCGATGACGCCTCAATTTTTGTGTCGAGTGAAAACTTAAGTCACTCTGAATTTGAACGAGAGATCAGTGATACATTAGACAAGATAAAGGTTTGGTTAGCATCTATTAACTTAAAAATAAATATAGCTAAAACTAAAATACTGACATTTAAAAATTACAATAAGAATACTAATCGTTTAAATGTTGTAAGCAATGGACAAGTTATTGAAGAAGTGACTGATACAAATTTTCTTGGCTTGACCATTGACACTTATCTTAATTGGAAAGCACATATAAGTGCTCTCAACAGAAGACTATCAAGTAGCTGTTATGCCTTATCAATCTTAGCAGCCGTAGCATCGACTGAGGTCGCTAAGAGCGCATATTATGGTACTGTTTATCCTTCACTTACCTATGGAGTTATCTTTTGGGGTAACTCTGTAAATGCCCAATCCACTTTTATATTACAGAAGAAATGTATCAAGTTTATTTTTAATATATATAAAAGGGAATCTCTGCGCAATATATTTAAGAAAAATAATCTACTAACATTGACTGGTATTTACATATTAGAAATATGTGTATTTTTGAAAAATAATAATGAATATTTTGTTAAAAATTCAGCACATCGCAGCAACTTACGTAGCAATTACAGCCATGATTATTGCATCCCTAAGTCAAATGGCTCAGTAATGTTTAAAAGTGTTTTTGTCTCCGCTGTAAGAATTTTCAATTGTTTGCCTCTCGACATTAAAATGCTTGATGGCAACGCATTCAAAACTAAATTAAAGGCATGGTTAATTGACAGAGAATTTTATAGTTTAAGTGAATTTTTCAATCTGTGACAATAATTGGATATTATGATGACATTATTACTTGTAATTGAATTGACATAATCTAAATATTGTTATGACATTATTAGTTTAATAGTAATGGAAATTGTAATATTATAATATAATATTGTACACCCAAATTTGGGTAAACTGTTATAGTTCTGTTATAAATAAAATATCACCTACAATGTACACTACAGTTACACAATAAATGATTTCTGATTTCTGATTTCTGATTTCTGATTTACCGATTAAAGGAATGACTGGTTATCAAATGGGTACGTCGCGAGTAAGCATTGTTGATTGAGGGGTTTTCATGTTTCGCTGAAGGAACCCTGCAGGGTGGCGTGATCGCTGTGTTGTTTTTGTTCTCGAAAGATCGACAGATTTTTGGAATCGATATATAAGGGAGTGGAAGGTTCGATGGGGGCTTTTTTCTGTTCAACAGTCGACGAAGGCGGACGTCCGGGCTTCTACTCGATACATTTGGGGATTTTCCACTCAAGCTTTAGCTTTGGGGCAGTAGAAGACGAGAAAGAAGAACAATCGGGGTTATTTTATAACGGGTCTTTGAGTTAGATTCAGGACCCCTTGGCAAGGCATTGCACACCGCCCTTGCTTATGCTTTCAGGTCCTACTAAGGTTGAAGACCTTAGGCCGTTTGATTCGGACAGCAAACGGCTGGATGTTACATAATATTCCATTATTAACCTTTTGTTCCGATTGGAATTAAGTAATTGCCTAGTACCTTTCTCTGGAATTTTTGTGTGAAATTCATAGATCGTCTGACTTGGAATTTAGGCACTACGAAAGGATCTGGGATTCGTCAAGTGTTTCCACGCAAGGTTGCAAGGCCCTCGCCTTCGCTTCCCAACAGTAAGCCCCGTAGTGTCGAGGTACCGAGGTCTTAGCACACAATGTATTCGGCATGTCCCCAGGCAGTATCATGTCGGATATTCTTAGGAATAGGAACACCTTCTGGCTACACTGGTCAGACCCACCACTGACTGGCCCAGGAGACGATAGGGAATACACCTTAGTACTTGGTTGAGCGATCTCGGTCGCTATTCCAGTGCTGAAAGTTAGGTTTAGCTAGTCTTTATTCTATATATGCATATGATTTATGTATGGGACACTTACATCACACTTACACAGTAAACGGGGAATTTATTTGCACAAGGATATGCTTAGGCTTCGACTATTGGGATAAAGAAAGGGGTAGGCCCAAAAGTAGTTCACTCAGGTTATCTTTTAAATGAGCAAAAATCAGTTCATCAAGTATTGTAGGAAGTTAGGCAGGAAATAATATATTCATATTTCGTTATATACCCCCTGAATAATCATTAAATCTGTAAAATAATACGGAATTCATGAAGAGTTTGGGTTTCGGAGAATTTTATGAAATACGACCGATCTAATAGTGGTAGCATATTTCGCCGCGCGTTCAATAGTTAAAGTTGCTAGTCTAGCGAGCGTTCGACTTTACCGCGGAGTCAACCGATGGTCACGGGTTCGATCCTCAGGGCGGAACATCATAAGTTTTTGAAATTTTAGCCGCGTCACATTTAATACGGTTATTAATAATCGCTTATACGTACTTCAATCTTAGATTGACCTTTACTAAATTATCTAAAAGTAACGCGGTAGACGGCTTCTGTTTTATACTATGTACAGTTATTATAACCCATTAATTGAAAAGGATCGAAGCAATTACCGTATAAATCAATGTAATAAAGGAATATATTTGAGAGAGATAAAGAGAGATGAGCGAGAGTGAGTGCGTTAGATGTACTAAAGATTTTCTAGTCCGAACGGTTTTAGGGGCGAGAAATTAATTTCATACATTCCTTCGTTGTCAATCAGTATGTACCTACGTGAGAAAGACAGAGCGTGTGTTTTTGGTCTATAGTGTAGATGATGTTAGTGAGTATGTTGTGTGTATGAGTGCGTGTCAGTATTTGTTAGTTGCCTTTAAGTAAATTAATAAAGTTGTAGGCCATTATTTGTATTAAAACAAGTAGGCTATTAGGAGTTGATGTGATCTCACATCTTGAGAATAAATTTATAACGAGTATTTATTAATTCGCTATTTTGAACGTTTATGGCTGTTTGGAATGAAATACTTTAGAAGTGGGATGACTTCATTGAGCATTGTAATTTGGATTTTAAATCCTTAAATTATTTACTTTGTAACTGTAATGTGTAGATATTACTTTAAGATATTTAGTAGAGACGGCATGGAACATGATTTTGATAAAATAATATTTAGTATCTTTCTTTCGGGTAGCATACGTGACAGATCGGGTTTTATGATTGGGGTCCTGTTGGAACCTGGTGTTCCAACAGGACCCCAGAAGTATTTTAGGGCTTAGTCCGCGCAATCCATTTATGGGTGAGTTGGTGTTATGGTGATGTGGAGAGATTACGGTCTTGAGATATCATTATAGCAGCTAACCTATCTGAATCTAAGGTATGTTGCGAAGACGTCCTAAAATCAGCCTCTTCTCTTCTAAATCATCTTAGAGCTTAGTCCGCGCAAGTCAATTTTTGGGCGAGTTGGTGTTATCGCGATGTTAATAGATTGCGGTCTTGAGACATCTGGATAGCAGCTGACCAGTCTAAACCTAATGCATGTTGCGAAAAGGTTCTAAAATGTATTGACAAAGCTGGAGTCCGCATAGACAAACTTTTGGGTGTACCGTTGTTATCGTGATATTGAGGGACTTCGGTCTTAAGATGTCCGGATAGCAGTCTGTCAATCCAAATTTATTGCACATAGCGAAAACAGCGATGTTAATGTTTGTTTATTTCCCTTGGACATAATATCCCTTACACGTAATATCTGTTTGTTTCCCTTGGACATAATATCTGTTTGTTTCCCTTGGACATAATATCTGTTTATTTTCCCTTAGACAAAATATCTGTTTGTTTCCCTTAGACCTAATATATGATTCTGATTTTTAATTTAGCTATAAAACTCTTGGCAAATTAATCTCTAGTCTAATTATCTCTTGTATTTATTCAATTATATAATTTTATACCTGTTTATACTTCTCCACTCTAAAAGCATCGGGGTTACTAACATCACAACGTAGAGTTCTATAGACGATCACAAATGGCCTTATTTAGTTTAAAACGTCGATAAAAGATTCTATACTCTTACGGTTTAGAAATAGTAGTTTTAGAGCTTAGATTTCAGTGTGAATGAGCGTGTGTGTGAAAGTATGAGAGAGTCCGTTTTGCTGAAAGGGCGAACGTTACAAGTGGGGGGTGTTAGGTTTTTTCGTTACGGAATTTCTTGATTCGGTCGCCGCGCTCAAAGCCCGCGATAAAAGCTATGCAATTAAAAAAATATTTATAAGTTATTTATTTTGATATTTTGCACTGTACTAAATAAAGCTTTCAGTGTAAGGAAATGAACACAATATGATTTTTCCAATATTCTTGATATTGGTCAAAAATTCGTAAAAACGACATAAATCTGGCAAAGAAGAACATAGTGTTATTATTAATTAGTTAATTCTTTTGTACAACATTTCACCTTAAAACTAATGCGTTGCACAAATGCAATTAATGTATAATTTAGGCCAAATATCAATTAAACTTGCCCAATTTATAACATTAAGGATCTGTGATAATAGCTGGATTGAGTTAAATCAAGTAATAGCATACTTATATTTTTGCTGTATACAGTGTAACCTAAAACTGCTGTGTGAAGATCATTTGATGTTGGTGGTAATTTTATCATCATACAAATGACCCATTCCGGTCTAATTAATATAGAACAAGGATTCCTACTTAAATCAGCTGTTTTCTTTGTATATTCTCATAGAAAGTGTTGAATGCTATATGTGGAAGTTTATTCATATGTTTTAAATAAAAATACACAGACACTAGATGTCCTTGATTAAGATTGGGCAATATCACACAATTTGTTTTGGAAAGTGGAACATCTGATATACAAACAAAATAGACCAGCTAAACTATAAGAAATATGGAATTTACACCTATTGGATTTTGATGAGTTTTTAGATTAGATACAGTTTAGTAAAAAAGATAATTGCCTTAAAAACAATTTACACGTGGATGAAATTGCGGACAAATGCTAGTTATAAATAATCAGTATTTTAGCAGTTTATCAGTGTCTATAATTTATCAGCCAATAGTGAGGATAAATTCTGTACATATTACGCTCATTATTGGAATACCCAGAATTGTGGTCGAACCATTATAACTACAACTCATTGTTAGCGACTATGCTTGCTCCATAATATCTCGTACTTGAGGAAATTATAAATCATCAGGCGACAATATCACGGTTGGGCTTTCGCGAGCGGATTTGACAGATCAAGTATTTACAGTAGAGCTACTGCAATCTGACCTCCGTGATCCTACTAATTAGACTGGGTCATTGTCAAATATTTAGTCACCTGATGCAGGATTCCTCGCGATATTTTCCCTCACCGTAGAAACGTGAAGCATCGGTTAGTGTTCAACTAATATAAATAACTCAAAAAAGTCACAGGTACTTGACGGTACTGAGGTTTGGTCCGGCACCTCTCACTTACTAGCCATTAGGCTGGCGACGCTCCTAAGTAATCGTAATAGGGTCATAAGGCCGCCTGATCACTGTAGCAGCGAAGAGCGAATTGGAGCTGTGCCAATATTAACCAATGAAATTGCGTAAAATATTAACGCATCCGTGTAATACAACTTCGAAATTAGTACATGTACTACTATATAAATAATTGTCTGTCCATCTTCACAAAGTAGAAACAAGTTGACGACACACCGGCTAATCCGTGTGCCCAAAACAATAAAAAACCAAATTAAGATACCGTCCGATTCATCAAAGAGAAGCCAATTTAATCTGACACGTAAATTCCGATTACAATACCAAAATCATTGAGAGATAACGCACTGAGTATATAACCACTGGCAAAGCTGTTGCGGCACCCGACACTGTTACTTTCCATAATGAAGCTGCTAGTCGTTCTCTGCCTGCTGGGCGCGGCTCTGGCCGAGGAGGGGCAGTTTGAGCCCATCACCACCTTCTACCACGAGACCATCGGCATCCAGGAGGCGGCGGCTATCAAGGCGGCGGAGGAGGCCACCGACTTCGGCGGCTCCCGCATCGTCGGCGGCTCGGCGACCAACCTCGGACAGTACCCATGGCTGGTGAGCATACTTCTGAGATAATTTGTTACGCTTCAAAATATTTCCTCTAAGGCTTTTTGCTACTCAAGGGCTCTTTATGTCCTCGCTGAGGGTCTGATGATTGGCTCTGCTTCAACTACCGTTTTATCAGGATCTATTCTGGTAACGAAGAGACGCTGAATATTATCTTCACACATCTCCGTTTATTCTTACCACTTCGGACCTCAGGCGTTTTCAGAACATTATACGCACTAATTTTGTTGAAGCTTGTGAAATACTCTTCGATATCAACATTGTAATATTAAAAAAAATAATATCTCTCTCAAGATATTAGACACACATTCGACCGATATCTCATCCATGGTAACTGGGGCCGGTCTATATTCACTCTTGCTTTTAAGGTATCCAGATTTTCAGTGACAGACGTAGATGTAGGCAAAGAGATAGCTGATAGATCATCATAATTTCAGAGTTTAATCAGATCAGCGTAGCTGCTCTGACTCCCCATTCTGTTCGGAAGGTTCAACGCTCCTTAATACATTTTTCAACGCTCCATAGGGTGGTTTGGTGATCACTCTGACCAGTGGCGCTACCTCAGTATGCGGCTCTTCTCTGCTGTCCAACACCCGCGCCGTGACCGCAGCTCACTGCTGGTGGGATGGCCGCAGCCAGGCGAGGCAGTTCGTCGTGGTGCTCGGATCCCTCACACTGTTCTCAGGAGGCACCAGAGTCACCACCAGCTCCGTCACCATGCACGGCAGCTGGAACCCCAATACCATCACCAACGATGTTGCCGTCATCAACCTTAGCTTTGTCACTTACAACAGTGAGTATTGATTGTTGTTTATAAATATCAATAGATCTTTTAGGTTATCGAAAATAACACTCATAGAAAAATTTTAAATTTTTAAAATTCTGTTTCCTACTCTGGAGATCTGTTTGACCCACATTGTAGAAAAATGTTATTCGATCCATCGGTAACAGTGGGTACTGGATCAGTTCTAGTCCAACGTATAGGGTTAGCCATCCAGCGGGCAAATGCTGTTTGCCACCAACCCCAGTGGCAGCGATCTGTGTGACATAATAGATTTTTTATTGTACTATTTGCGTGTTTCATAACATATAAGAAATTTTGTAGGTATGGTTTTTAACATCAACTCTGCTCATATTCATTGCTCCTTCAGGACTGGACGTGAGGATTTCATATCAAAATTAGTACCTATAGCAAGTGAAGAACTGATATCATTCTTAACTGTCACAGGCTGATGCTGAGGTTGGATTCCAAAAGCGTAATGACAAATAATTTGAACCTGATTTTAACCTTGAGACCTTGATCCACAGACAACATCCGCAACATCCCCCTGGCCTCCGGCAGCGCCAACTTCGCGGGCGTGTGGGCCTGGGCCGCTGGCTTCGGCAGACAGAGCGACTGTGAGTATGCGCGTCTTTCTCTACTTTCCTCTTATCTTTTTATTCAGGAAAAATATCAATACAAATATTGCTGTTTAAAAACAGTAATTTTTTTATAAATTGTTTATTTATGGGCTGCTGCTGAGGTAGATTAAATATTGGCCAACAAACCATATATTTCAGACCAAGTTACAGTAAATAATGTATTAACTAGTTAAGTTGCAACAATTTTGGTGGTTTAGGTTACTTACCACTTACTTGTTTACATCCTTCAACATCATCATCGTTCGATTGGCCAATCGCAGCTCTTTTATATACTTTTTCTTCTACTTCGCGAATCTGACGCTCTTATGTCCTAGGCCTACCGCGGGACTAATTTTTCTGATACCGGCAGGCTTACGCACTATTTCCCAACGTATCTATGGCTCATCAGTTTCTAATCTTCATACATTTTTTCCACGTATTTCTAGCTTGCCTCTCTCTAATCTTTATACCTATTACAGCTGCGGGTATCGGTAACAACCAACGCCAACACCATGTGAACCTGCAAGTCATCACCAACGCCGTCTGCCAGCAAACCTACGGCTCCAGCTCCGTCATCGCGTCCACCATCTGCACCAGCGGCGCCAACGGCCGCGGCACCTGCGGCGGGGACTCCGGTGGCCCGCTCGACGCCACCTCGGGCGGACAGCGTGTCCTGGTCAGTGTTATCACTAGTTTATAATACAATACTCAACATAACTCTCCCAGATTAAACTAGTATACTGAACATAGGCCTCACATCGCACCTCGGATTACGCATCTAGCAACCACCTGTGGCCTTTTTGGGATGCTACACTACGCTTGCCGAGTCATTAGATCAAAATCATTTTGAGTATTGAATTTAAAGTCTTGAAACTTGGTTTTAGGTTCCATATTCCTGACCATGGTTTTGTTCCAGATCGGTATTACGTCATTCGGCGCGGCGGCCGGCTGCCAGCGCGGCTTCCCCGCAGCCTTCGCCAGGGTCAGCAGCTTCAACGCCTGGATCAGCCAGCGGCTGTAAATTGTCTCTTCCTCACAAGGACTAGTCAGCGAAGCAACATGACAACGATTTAGTTTAAGTCAATAAATGAATTAAGTTAACTTACACGTTTTCGTTTTTGTTTGACAAAGAACCTAAAGTAGATTCTGCAATAGTGCAATTTTGCTCAAGAAGGGCAAATTAGTAAAATTGCATTCATAAAAGTGGTAGACATTGTGATATGAGTAGACCGTAACAACGTAAAGGTTTGAAATAAGTAGTGCCTGTAAGTTAGTAAATCGATTGTATGTAGCTAAGATCCATCAATAGACACGAATCTCTAGCTTAGATCCCCTACTAGTCAAGCCAGTGTCGTTGAACAGAGGAAGGAACTATGTACATCAGAATTGATTTTCATTGGGCCGTATGCATGACCTTCGCCCATTGCACGAAGCGAACATTCCCTCAGATTTGCGAAGAAAGAGTTTTATGAGTCATGTCAGACTCGGTCGAAAGCCTTGGAGAAATCCATGAATACAGCAATTGATTTGCCGTTGTGCTTAAGTTGTGTATCTTAGATTGCATGCAACGTAAATGCATTAATCGTTGATGTTATGGGCGATAGCTACCATCTGCTACCGCTTACCATCAGGTGGGCTGACTGCTCGCTAGCCACCCTTCTTGAATAACTCTATTTAAACTCAAACTCAAACTCATATACGTATATTCAGTTTAGGTTTTCACAAACACTTATAAACGTCATAATCATAAAAATAATATGAAATGAACGCTAGGAACCACGGTACCATCGAGCGGACAACGGTTTCTTGGCTAGTATGTAGGGCCATATAAAAAAGAAAACAGAATAGAGACTTCGCGGTCAAAGATTTTATTCTTTGTCCGCGACACTGTGACATTGACAGACACGTAATGTCATTTGATATGTCACCCCGCCACCGAGCGCATCGATGATGCCGTTCGCCTGTAATGTGATTTACCAATACAATGACTCTGAAAATATCATTATTTACGAAATATGTAAATAGATACTGAATTTAGTAAGTTAAAAACAAACAGTAACGTACCCTATGGTAAGTACATACTCCTTTACGATAAGTACAATGCAAAGAAATGTATAAAGAGCAGTCACAATTTCAGTTTAATAACCTAACTTTCTCTTTATAGGTTATTTTATACAAAGTTAATTACTCGACAATACAGTAATTCAAGCAGAAAACACTAAGGAATACAGAGTACAAAGAAATACAAAAAGCTGGAACATATAATTCCCTCTAAATACGCATTTATGTTGAAAGTGAAATGTCCGCTGGTAAGTATCATGTATTATGTAAATATCATTGAATATAGTCCCTAAGTGTATACTGTTATTAAATTCCTAATTATCATTTCAGCTCACGCTAGGATCATGTCCAGGGATTTTTGTCCTCGATGAAGTCGGCAATGTTGTAGTATGATTTCTTAAGCAGTTTGCTCTTAAGCCAAGATTTGTACTTATGAAGAGGCAATTCCTGGATGTCCTGCGGTAGGAATTGATTTCAAGTGAAATTATAAGTGATGTGCAAGAATGAAATATAATAAATACAGTGGAGTAAATGTGAACCTTTTCTTCAATTTATCTGGACGAATACGATCTTATACTGATATCACCACCCTGATGACAATGATCCTGATACAACCCTTTCCTTCACGCGACGACATCAGAAGTGGGATGACGAACGTAACGCCCAAGAGATGGTATGATGAAAAGCGACAAAGAAAATGCAGATACGCTTCGTGGAAGCATAATAATAAAAGGAAATTGATTACTCGATCCAGTTGAGTTGCCTACATTAAAACATAAGATGATTAAACACGTTCAAAGCGCAGCCAAGAGTTCAAACACCCCGAGATATAAGACAAAGACTTCATCAGAGAGATTGGGGGATTTATAAAGTAAACAACAAATCATCTGTACCAAATGGGCTATGGTCAAGGCAGACCCCGGGCCTTCGAGAGCACCACAGGGATATTGACACCATTATTAAAAATCGAGTGAAAATTACTATGGACGGCACTTTGGTATGGTTTCTTTGTTTTTGCGAAATTTAATTTAGATTACTCATGTAAAATATGATCCTCTTTATAAAAAAAATAGTGTTAGTTCAATCATTTGCGTAGTTCTTAATTAGCCAGCTAAAGTTTATTCAATGACTTTAAAGTAAACAGAAACACTATTGATGCCCTTAGTAGAGAGAAGGGCAGGTTTATTTGTATCTTTAGTGAAACTATAAATAGAAAGAATGTAAACAAAACAAAAACAACGTCAGTTACCTACAGTGTTACAAATTGTTGGTATAGATATCGAAAACTACTGCCGAGTTTAGTAAATGTTAGCTTTTGCGAGTACCTATGTCTACTAATGTGGGCTGTCTGATAGAATGTTACTAAGAAAAAAAAAAACACTCCACAAAAATAGTAATTTATGTTAAGTCCCTCCCAATGTTACAATACACAGTGTTTAAAGTAAAATAGTGACATTTAATCTGAGATTACTTTACCATCTTGAAACATGGTACGCTATGATTTTACGTATTACCAGCATTACGTCAGTTATCGGAAAACAAGAATAAGAAATACTTAAAACCATAGTCCTATTATTTTTATAAATTGAGTACGTAAGCATCGTTATGGTGGTGCTGCTGCTGATTGACTTCTTCTTCTTGATCGTTGCCTCACTACTCAGGATTGTGTCATCATCGGTTTGTCAACTGCATGTCTCATCGGTTTCGATCAGTCGCCTGATGTAATACGACGTTGACGAATGTATTGTTATGATATTTGGTCCACCCATCTCTTCGGACTTCGGCCTCTGGGTCTCTTGCCTTCGACTTTTCCCATCACCATAAGTCGTTACAGATTGCTGATTAAGTAAATATTTGATAATACAGTAGATAAAATAGTGTGGCAGGGATGCCGTAACAGTAAGTTTGTGGAACAATTAGCTGGTGTACTTTAGGATGTTGTGTCTTAGAGGTAGGATAGGCTTCGAATGTGCAAAATTTCAATAGTGACCCAGTACAGATCTCCGCGATTTCTATGCGAGCGGGACAACATGCCAACATGTATAGAAAAAAAAGAGCAAAATTGATAGCGTGTTTGTTTACATTTAACCGGAGACATTCGAACGAAATTTTTCATATTTCAGTATAATGTTTGTTATTGTGGTCGTAGTTTTTCAATGATATAGAAGATATCCACGGCAACAATGGGATCACACATATACATTTCAGAAAATTAAAAAAAAGGGTTGTTTGGTTAGTAATTTAATTTTATGTTGGTATCAAGTTATTAATCGAAAAATAAGTAAATACGAGTAAGTGAACTGATTGACGGTAGATAATTTCGAATTATGTTTTGAGTAACTAAAGATAAACCTGTGACTTAGTTTGACCGACCATTTGTACTATGTTAATGTGACTTAGTTTGACCTGGATAAAGACTTTGTTAGACGGATCTATCTAAGAAGCTAACTCAATATGTGACGACTATCGAGCCGAAGTTTTTATAAGATTTATGTGATAGTTTTGTTTTCTCAAAATTTGTTGCATCATCGGAAGGAGGTGGTCGTGTTTTATCAATGATGGTGGGCTGATGGAGCCTATGGGAGAGTTTTATGCTTGCATACCGGCCTGATGGAGGCTATGGGAGCGTAACTTTTATAGAAGGTAGTTGTTTCAAGCGTTGTGAGAAAATGTTGAAAGTCCAGATATTTTGGTGATTGTTGAGAAGGCGGTTTTATAAATTAACTTTAGGTTCGAGTACTGAAATTTCCTTGATTACCGATATTAAGTATCTTTTTCGAGTTCTGTTGTTGGACCAGTAAGATGAGGCAGTGTAAGCAATGGTGAGATTTTATATCCTTCTGCCAGTACAAGTTTAGTTGTACCTGAACTGTTGTTGAAGTCAAACATCCTGATTTATTTGGCTGACTTGGAGTGGCCTGGGAGTCATGTGTGTGACTCATTGGGCTGAGAGCCCCAAAAGTCTCGATGTTGTGGCTGTAGATGGCAAATTGAATGTTGTAATTTTTTTTAGAAGGCGGCTGGATATGGGACACCTTCATTATTACAAACATTGTTAAATCGTTTCAAAATGGGAGCTTAAACGTGACGTTAAGTCTAGATAGAGTATACTAGTTCGAACAGTTAAAATCGTTGACGATGATTATTACTTGTTTAGTTTTGGTGTTGTAACAGATGGACTGCTGTAACCCATGACTGGCGTATCAGATAGACGGGAGAGCTTCTTATTATTAAACTCCTGATTTAGTTTTGATATTGAGCAGTAGAGATACTGTTGTTTTTGTATCACCGTGAACAATTGTTCGGGTTTGTGACGATTACTTGCTGTGTAACTCGTAGACCGTAGCTGAGAGTTTATAGACAGCTATTAGTGAAGTAAAGCGTGTTAAAGTTACTACTTCATGATTTTAGCAATTTCACATTGAAAAGTATACTGTATAGTCTAACAGTAGATACCTACGCACAGGTTATATAAGCACGGCTACTACAGTGGTGCCCCTATATTATAGATGGAGGTATTACTAGAGTCTAAAAGTACCTACTGGTTTGAAAAATGTGACGACTGAAGCTGAGCTGATATGTTGGCAATGTTTATGAACTTATATTTATTTGTCCCGCCTGTGTGGCTCACGCCTGTGTGGCTCCCGCCTGTGTGGCTTCCGCCTGTGTGGCTCCCACCTGTGTGGCTCCCGCTTGTGTGGCTCCCGCCTGTGTGGCTCCCGCCTGTGTGGCTCCCGCCTGTGTGGCTCCCGCCTGTGTGGCTCCCGCCTGTGTGGCTCCCGCCTGTGTGGCTCCCGCCTCTGTGGCACCCACCTGTGTGGCATTCCGCCTGTGTGGCATCCCGTCTGTGTGGCATCTCGCCTGTGTGGCATCCCGCCTGTGAGGCATTCCGCCTGTATGGCATTTCGCCGGTGTGGTATTTTCCTGTGTGGCATTTCGCCTCTGTGCTATTTACCCTTATGTGACATCTTACTTGTATCGTGCTATGGCAGACGTGATACAGGATAAATAATTAATAGACTCATAGTTTGACGATTAGAGTGGCACTGACCAGAGTGACACCCAGTCTGTGTGGCACCTAGTCTGTGTGGTATTTCGCTTGTGTGCAGGTCCAGTTGCGTGCCGGCCCGGTTGCGTGGCTGCCCGCCAGATAGCGTTCGTCAGTGTGGTGGTTCGCCTTTGTCATTTCTCCTGTATGGTAACATTACTCTTATTTTTAAAATTAGGATGGCGCTGACGGATGACCAAAAATTATATGGCATTTAATGAAGGAGTGTTTCGATCACACTCGAAGTAACATTGGGTCTTTTGCTGAGTACTGATAATTGTACGTAGGTATGTCACATATTTGTAGTGAATCTAAGTGCCTACAGTAATGGAGATCGGGGACAATACGCGAGCTTTGTGATTGGAGCGAGGGGAAAACACTGGTTTCATTGGTAGTGATTGTGATACGGTTCATAGTCTGGTGTCTGTCATGCCTCTCTAATAAACCGTAGCTGAATTTATGTCGGCAATTTATAAAGAATAATTTGTGTACGAGATGATGTTGTTCTCTCAAGTCTTTCTCAATCTACGGAAGTTTAGTATGGTAAATGATAATGTACGTATGTTTTATGTGTACACAAATAGCAGTTACTTAAGTATTGGTGGGTTAATGCAGTCGTGATAGATACAATCACATGATTCATAAGACTTACTTGGGTGATGTGTTGTGGTCAGAAGTGACCGAGCGAATATGGTACTGTGCTATGGTTTTCATGTTTCAGATAACACACGAGGACGTGTGTATAGCAGGATGGCCGTGACGGATGCGGTCATTAGTACGGACTCATGTGGTCAATAGAACGGTCTCATGACGAAGAAAACGGAAGTGGGAGTGCGCCCTCTGGTGGGCCGTGCTGACAGAGTCTCGACGGCACGACTCGGGCGGAGTGGCGGCCATTCTTGGCGCGACCGCCGCTGAGGAGTGACGCGTCTTGAAACTGTCTGAACATTTCGTTTATAGAAAGTGTTATTTACGTTTGAAAATAAAGTAATTTTAAAATCACCTTTAAAATAAGGAAGTTACTTACCTCAACTGCCTATATTGTGATACTGCTCTGATTTCAAGTGAAATTATAAGTGATGTGCAAGAATCTTGGGGGTCTTGCTGCACCACGTCCGTAGGCTATACCCTAGAGACCCTACACGTGACCCCCGGGTGGTGCGAAGAGTGCAGCCGAAATTGCTTGGTGGTAGGGCCTCGGCCCGCATGGCTAGCGACCACCCACGGAGATGAGTCTGCATGGCGCTAAGCAGCCCATGGGCTGTGTTCCGCCAGAGTACTCCGTGAGCCATTTCCCCTCGTCCGAGTGCTGTAATGTTGGTACTCTGTAGGTCCCAGTTTTGTGTCGGACATTATAGGGGGGTGGGCGTGACAGGTTGGCGCGGGGGCCAGGGAGACCCGATGAAACGGCTCGTCGCTGGCCGCCCGCCAGTTAGTAGGGGACCCGAACCCGGGCATCACTTTCAACCTCCGGCCCGGGAGGCTGTCCCGCCAACTGCGCGAAAAATCCTGGGGATTCCTGTCGTGCCGGGGTAGGAGACCGGAGTGGACCCGACAGGTATCTTCAGGGGGGATTGGGGGCCCTTCCGTCCCCCGTGCCAGCTTTTCACACAACCCATCCCTCTGCAGCGTTCTGTAGCAAAACATCTTTGCCCTGCTGGATACCAATGTTACAGCACTCCTTTTTTACCCCTCTAAAAATACCATGGCAAAAAGTAAAACAAAGAGTAAGGTTTTTTCAGCGGCACCTCTTTCCACACTTCGAGTGGACTTTTGCAACATCAGGGGCCTCCACTCCAACCTGAACGCCGTACATCACCACCTTGAGACGGCGAAGCCTGCCTTACTCTTTCTGACTGAAACACAGATATCACCTCCGGCCGACACTTCGTACCTCCACTATCCTGGGTACAAGTTAGAACACAGGTATCTTCCTCGCGCTGGTGTGTGCTTATTCGTCAGAGGTGATATCTGCTGTCGACGTCTTGCCATTGAACAGAGTGACGAATCTGTTTTGTGGGTGTGCGTGGAACAGGGAGGTTCATCCCGTGTCTACGCATGCCTATACAACAACCGTCACGGCGTAGGTGAGACAAATCGGTTTTTTGAGCACATTCAATGCGCTACCGACAGGGTTCTTGAGCGGTGTCCTTCGGCTGAGTTGGTAGTTTTAGGAGACTTTAATGGTCACCACACTGAGTGGCTAGGGTCAAGCCGCCCTACCAACCCCGCCGGGAGAATTTGCTTTGGCCAATGGTCTCACGCAGCTGGTATTAGAACCCACCTACTTACCGGATGTTGTGGGCCGTAATCCTTCTTTGTTAGACCTTCTGTTGACCTCCCACCCAGACGGTTATCGGGTGTCCGTCGATGCTCCTCTTGGGACATCTGACCACTGCCTGGTCCGTTCTGAGGTGCCTCTTGCTAAACCCGAACGGGCTCGCCCCAGTGGGTCACGCAAGGTATGGCACTATGGTTCAGCAGACTGGGATGGATTGCGAGAATTCTTTGCGTCGTACCCGTGGATGCAGCTTTGCTTTTCCTCAAATGACACCAACACCTGTGCCGCCGCTGTAGCTGATGTCATACTGCAGGGAATGGAATGTTTTATCCCATCTTCTGTAGTCCGTCTCGGCGGCAAAAGTCAGCCCTGGTACGATAGGCCTAGTGCTGAGGCAACTCGCCTGAAGCAGGATGCTTTTCGTGCCTGGACAATGGCTCGGGCCCAAAAGGACCCTAACACCCACATTTTGAGGAAAAAGTACAATGCTGTATCGAGGTCTACAAAGAGGGTAATGGCCAGAGCAAAATTTAATTTCATCGGCGGAATTGGAGAGAAACTGATCAGCTACCCCTCTGGGAGCCGTGCTTTTTGGTCTCTCTCCAAAGCTGTCGAGGGGAACTTTTGTCGGACCACCCATCCACCTTTGCGCAAGCCGGTTGACCAATTGGTCCACACAGCAAAAGAGAAAGCCGATCTCTTAGGTAATCTTTTTGCTCATAACTCAACTCTGGATGATGGGGGAGCTGCACCGCCTACCATCTTACGGTGTGAGGGCATCATGCCCGAGGTTCGTTTCACCCAAAAAATCATAAAACGTGTGCTCCTCTCCCTAGACATCCGGAAGTCCAGTGGACCTGATGGCATTCCGGCTATCGTTCTCAAAAAATGTGCTCCCGAGTTGTCTCCCGTGTTAATGCGCCTATTCAAGCTTTCCTACACCTCTGGAACGGTGCCGTCTTCATGGAAGCTAGCCCATGTGCATCCGATACCCAAGAAGGGTGACAATTCGGACCCATCAAACTACAGGCCTATAGCGGTAACCTCCTTGCTCTCTAAGGTGATGGAGCGGATCATCAATATCCAGCTCCTTGGGTACCTCGAGGATCACCAGCTGATCAGTGACCGTCAATATGGCTTTCGCCATGGTCGCTCAGCTGGTGACCTTCTTGTGTACCTAACACACCGGTGGGCTGAGGCTGTCGAGAGCAAGGGGGAGGCTCTGGCTGTCAGTCTTGATATAGCCAAGGCATTTGATCGGGTCTGGCACAGGGCACTGCTAACAAAACTCCCGAAGTACGGTATCCCCGAGGGGCTCTGCAATTGGGTATCCAGCTTTCTGTCTGTACGGAGCATCCAAGTCGTTGTCGACGGATGCTTCTCCGATACCAAGACCATTAATTCTGGAGTACCCCAAGGTTCAGTGCTATCTCCCACGCTGTTTCTTCTGCATATCAATGATATGCTGAATATTCCCAGTATTCATTGCTATGCAGATGACAGTACTGGAGATGCTCGTTATACTGGCCGTGCGAATATCCCTCGTTCCGTGGTGTCGGAAAGCCGATTAAGACTTGTGTCAGAGATTGAACACTCCTTGGAGCAAGTTGCTCACTGGGGCAGACTGAACCTAGTGGAATTCAACCCTTCAAAGACACAGGTCTGCGCATTTTCCGCCAAAAAGGATCCCTTTGTCAATGTGCCGAAGTTCCAAGGGACACCCCTTTCCATCTCAAAAAGTATCGGGATCCTTGGTGTCGACATATCGGATAACGTGCGCTTCCGGAGTCACCTAGAAGGTAAGGCCAAACTGGCTTCGAAAAAGCTTGGCGTGCTTAACCGGTCCAGGCGATACTTCACCCCAGGGCAGCGCCTGCTGCTGTACAAGGCACAGGTGCGGCCTCATATGGAGTATTGTTCCCATCTTTGGGCCGGCGAAACTGCCGACCTGCTTAATCCTTTGGACTCCGTACAGAGACGCGCCGTACGAATTGTCGACGATCCCATACAAACAAGCAAGTTAGAACCACTGGCTAACCGAAGGGACTTTGGCTCCCTGTGTGTGTTCTATCGGCTGTACAATGGGGAGTGTTCCGAGGAACTTTTCGATCTGGTGCCCACAGCACAATTCCGCCATCGCACCACCCGCCGTGGGCTGGGTACTCATCCCCACTACGTAGACCCTCTGTTGGTCACCACGCGAAGGTTCGAAAGAACGTTTCTCGCTCGTACGATTCGGATGTGGAATGAGCTCCCAGCCACAGTGTTTCCTTTGGACTATGACATGGGATCGTTCAAGAGGTATATTAGAGGTCTCTTTAGAGGCGGGCAACGCATTGGTGACTCCCCTGGTGTTGCTAATGTCCATAGGCGGCGGTGACCACTTTCCATCAGGTGGCCCGCTTGCCTGTTTGTCTGCTAAGTAACATAAAAAAAAAAAAAAAAAAAAAAAAGAATGAAATGGAATAAATACAGTGGAGTAAAGGCCCTGCCACACACAGAGCTCGGCGTGAGCGTGGCGCGAGCGCGGTGTGATAGTTGCCTAAGCAACGCGCCGGCATCGCGCCGCGCTCAGGCCGGCGTGAGCGCGGCGCCGCACCTGCGCTGAGCAGTGCCACAAACTTATCAGACCTGGTACCGGCGGCGCTGTTTTTGGGATTGACATGTCAGTTCAAATACATTTCAAAAGTAAGTGTTGTTATATTTCCGCAGTTCCAGTTTTGGCCACCGCGTTTCTATGACAATCGGCACACATAGAGTGGCTGCTCTATTATTCGGGGAATTGAATTTTTAGGATGGTAATACTCCCACATGTCGTAATAGCGGGTTATTTACTCGTTTCTTTTTACCAACAGTCCGAATCTTTCCTCCTAATTTGACTGGTGCATTACGCAGATAATTTAGAACCTGAGGACGAATATAGGCTTACTTTTTATTCCCCTCCACTCGCTGGCTTGCAAGAGTATATATAAGGTAGGTAAAAACCTGAAGCTTGGAAAAGTAACGCCCTACCTCTGAAATAAGTCGCCTTTTACGCAGTGGCGTAGCATAGGTTACTAGCACCCGGTGCGGATTCCAAATTTGCCGCCCTCTTATTTTTGTAATCCATTATAAAAAATTTGGGGCATGGTAAAAAGAGTACTTTTATTGATCACTAACCTGAAAAGTGAAATTAACATTTTTTGACATAGAGTAAAGTTTTGTAAAGTTTGGTAGTTAGATATTATATATTTACTATTTTCGTTCCGATTGTACCTGCGCGCACCGGCGCTCGCAGCTAGGTAACAACAAAAAAAAAATGAGGAAAAAAGCACTGAACGGACCGCACCCTCCGCCCCCCCCATGCTACGCCACAGCTTTTACGACAGTTCTTAGTGTGGACGGCGATGCTATTTTACTCTGTTGGACACCACACTGCAAATTTTGCTTCCTAGGTAGGCCCCCTAAGGTAGGTAGGATGAGGGGGCACAGCTCTCCTACATCAGAATCTAAACATTTCAGTCCGACTTACTTGTCGAGTTAGACAAACTTTTAATGATACTGTAACATAGAGCACAAATTCTACAGTGCAAAAATTCGGTGGCTAGAGTCTAACGCTGATATAGATGTTTTGTTTAAGTACCCGCTACAGTGCACAGAAAATTGCGCTCAATCTTATCCACCACAATTTTCAGTTCAGTATAAAATAGACGAACAATTGCCCAAAGCTTACTTCATGGCCATGGATCGTAGTTCTTCTTGTTCGTGTACAATTGACTTACCATACAGAATCAAATTCGACTTTTTTCTAACAGATTTATCTCTAGCGGCTGAACCGGTATTTGTCGCTAGAATAGTCCCCGCGAGCTTAAGTAACCCACTCTTACGTATTTGTGTCTTTGACATTTGTCAAAACGCACTTGCCAGGTGAAATTATTAAATATTTATGGTAGAATTTTTATGTAGTATTTTAAATATTTATGGTAGATTTTTTTAGTAATTTATATAATCCGGCTACCAGTAGACACTGGCAAAGACACATAACAGACTAGACACAAATCAAAAATATTCCCTGTTCGCTCACTCTACAATTATTATGAACCTCGCTATCCCGTTTTTTCGTCTATTGAAATAAGCTGTCAGAAAATAACGCGCGCAATGTTTTGAACGCTCCACATGTTGCTGGAGCTCCTGAACTGACTATATCTCTATGGGTGCTAGTGTCAGCAAGAGCAGTAGTAGGTAAATGTACTTGGAACCCACTATCATCCGCGAAACCGTCGGGTTTTCTCTCTTAAGTTTATGTTTATTTATGTACCTTGGCCCAAAGCCTGAGATAGCCTAAAAATTCGCCTTTACAATTTTTTCGTCGCCAATTTTAATCTCGAATACCCCAAATGGCGATAGATAGCCTACATTGACAACACTTTGTTGGCGCGACGCCGGCAGTACCGGACTAAGTCCATCAGAGGCCCACGGCGGACAACCTTTATAAGGCCCCCAGTTTAAGAAGTTTGATGTAATTTTACAAGCTTTTTATTCAGTTCACATTTGTATGTTTAAGTGTTATTATTTATTTAGTTAAAATTAATTCTTTGGCGGAGGGGGTCCTCGACCCTGATCTTAATTCTGTTTGAATAGTGATACGGCGATAGCTGTCACAACTCCGAACCACCTCTTCGATATGTTATATTTTAAAGCCTTGTATAGGATTTGATCAAGGCAACATGCAGACGTTTGGAGGCCCCCCTGGGCCAGAGGCCCGGGGCGGGCCGCCTTTCCCGCTTTGTTCGTTAGTCCACCCCTGGCGGCGCGATGCCGGCGTGGCGTGAGCTCGGCGCGAGCGCGGTGCGAGCGCGGTGCGATAGTTGCTAGGCAACTATAGCGCGGCGCGAGCGCGGTGTGATAGTTGCCTAGGCAACGCGCCAGCATCGCGCCTCGCCCGAGCCGCGCTCGCGCCGAGCTTTGTGTGTGGCAAGGCCTTAAATGTGAACCTTTTCTTCAATTTATCTGGACGAATACGATCTTATACTGATATCACCAACCTGATGACAATGATCCTGATACAACCCTTTCCTTCACGCGACGACATATATATAAAATGCTTGTTTGTTATAAAAAAAAACACAGTGGCCAACAAATGAAGAATTCACTTTTGTCAATCTGAAGCGTTCAGTGACCAACCTGTTCCTGTGTCTGGTATTGTAATTATGAGTATCTGAATTTTTACTATAATTAAAGTTATTTTTATATATGTAATGGTTATGGTAATGGTATGTTATATAATAAGGTTGAAATATATGTGACTGACATGCTACGGTTAAAATATTAATTTCTTTAAAAAATATCTCTCAATGAGACCCGAGGACCCAAACTGTATATGGATCTGATTGCTGATAAAGATATCTTGGATATCAGCTGCCGAACCCCATAGCATTAATCCATAGGCCATTATGCTATGAAAATAGCTGAAATATACAGTTCTCGCTGTTTCAATATCAGTGAGACTTTTAATTCTTTTAATTGCATAAATTGCAGAACTCAATCTATTACTCAGTGTAGCAAACTTATGTTTCCATTGTAGTTTCTGATCCAAAGTAAAACCGAGGAAAAAAGTGGTATCAGAAAATGTTAAAATATTTCTGTCTAAAACAAGATCAAACTTATCCACTTTCTCATTTGGCATCTTAAAAAGCACACACTTTGTCTTTTTTGGGTTCAAATATAAATTATTGATTTCAAACCATTCATGCAACTGCGAAAGAGTCCTATTTACGTCGTCATAATTGTTTTTATTTCTGTCAACCTTAAATACTAAAGAAGTGTCATCCGCAAATAGGACTATCTCACAGAGCTTATTTAAAAAGAAAGGCAAGTCATTGATGTACGTTAAAAACAGGAAAGGCCCCAAAATAGAACCTTGTGGCACTCCCATATCAACAGGACATCCATTAGATATGGAATCATTAACTTTTACCTTTTGTACTCTGTCATTTAAATATGATTTTAGAAGGAAAACAGCATTGCCATTTATGCCACAGTGCATCAACTTCTTTAGCAGGGTGTCATGATGAACACAATCAAATGCTTTGGAAAGATCACAAAAATCCCAATAGCATTTTGTGATCTCTTCCAAGCACTGTAGATGTGCTTAATCAATTCGACACCTGCATCAACTGTTGATCGGCCTTTAGTGAAACCAAACTGACTATTATGAAATAGACCATGTGATGTAAAGTGTGCAAGTAACTGCTTCAGGACAATTTTTTCAAAGATCTTGCTTAGTACTGGTAAGACCGATATTGGCCTAAAGTTAGAAGGGTCTATTTTTTCACCACTTTTATGGAGAGGCACTACTTTACTAAGCTTCATTGAGTGGGAAAAGATCCCTCATCCACACTACTGTTAAAAATGAGTGCGAGCTGTGGAGCTATACTCTTTATTATACCCTTAATCACACAGACTGACATTCCCCAAATATCTTCAGTGTTTTTCATGTTTAGGGAGCTGAAAGCTTTTAATATTTCGTATTCAGTTATATGCTCAAATTTAAAATCAGTTGTACATTTAGGGACATTTAAATCAATTGCTCTGCTAAGTTAGCGGAAGAGCGAAGATTACTTGTTGTATTGCAAGCAATGCTTGAGAAATACTCATTTAAGCAATTTGCTATTTCCTGGTCATTTTTTATGACGTTGTTGTTTATGTGCAGTTCAAAATGACGATCATGGTTTATGACTTTGCCTGTTTCATTATTTATAATTTGCCAGGTGGCTTTTACTTTATTACTAGCTTCATTCAATTTAGCTTTAATGAAAATAGCTTTTGCATTCTGACAAACTCTTTTGAAAATTTTGGAATATGTCCTTACATAATAATGCAACACTTTAGAATTTATTATGGGACTTCATGCTATATAATTCATATAGTCTTATTCGGCTTTTGTAAATACCTGGGGTAGCCTAATCATAAAAGACCTTATTACACTTATTAAACTTTTTTATTTTAAATATATTTTGGAATTCTGAATTTATTTCATTAAACATTATACTGTAAAGGTGATTTGAAGTATTCGATTCTGAAATTAATGAGGCCATTTCTTTGTCAATGATTTCTGAAAATGATTTCAGCCGCTTTCTAGTGATGAGTCTGCATTTAATTATATTTTTTTTTTTTTTTTTTTTTATGTCATACGGTAGGCAAACAGGCAAGCGGGCCACCTGATGGAAAGTGGTCACCACTGCCTATAGACATTAGCAACACCAAGAGTATCGCTAATGCGTTGCCCACCTCTATAACACGTTGCTCTGGCAGCAAAAAGCAAATGCCACTCCACTGCCAAAGCCACGGTTCCCCAAATCCCCACCCCATGGAGCACTGGAAACCTTACTCACCGGCAGAAACACAATACTATTTAAAAGAGTATTATTTAGCTGCGATATTCTGTAAGGTGGAGGTACTTCCCCAGTCGGGCGGCTCCAATTCGAACGAGATACCCCGCTATGCCCTACCTCTCTTAGTTTCAATACTATTTTTTCGGGCAACTCTACACCTATTCCAAAATGATCAGATCCAAGACTATTTGGGACAAACTTGTTGGATACCTCACAATCACAAAACACATTATCAAGACAAGTTGATGACGAGTCAGTGACTCTAGTGGGTTCCAAAAATTTGTTTCTGAGGTGAAAAGATTCGAACAACGACATCAATCTCCTGCATCGAGAAAAATCGTCCAACATATTAACGTTAAAGTCTCCACATACCATGACGTATTTCTTACTACTCGTAATTTTTATTAGAACCTCTTCCAAAATTTCCTCAAAATTTACGAAGTCACCAGAAGGAGGTCTGTAGATGCACACAATTATGTAAGATGGCAATTCAATGCAGGATAATTCAATCGTTTGTTCAACAGATAGTCCGGTTATGTCCTTGCGCTCTTTGTATTTTAAACAATCTTTTACCATAATTAGGGAGCCACCATGTATTGCTCTCTGTCGCATGTAACTGCTAGCAATAATGTAACCACCAAATTTAGGACATATAGGTAGACGTCGTCGTAAGCCAGTGCTCGGTTATGCATAGAATATTGACATTGTTATCATCTAAAAACAAACTTAATTCTAATGATTTGCTAGCCAACCCTTGAATATTTTGATGTATTAAATTGAGATGATTATGCTTTAGTTTTATGCAGGGTTTGGCTATTGTCGTAGGTATTAGTTTAAATTTGTACTCAGTGTACATGGCTCTGTAATTGAGTTACTCTTTAATGTAATGTTTATAAAATTGTATGTAGTGTCACTATTTAATGTATTGTCAATAGAATTATGTATAATGTCACTTTGAAAAATATTATAGGCTAGTAATCTAGCGAATATTAATTTTTCCTTAATTGGGATTAAGGGATTGGGATTGGGATTAAGAAACATTTTGTTTGTAATACACACAATGTGTAACAAATTTATTTATGTCAAAGGGATAACCTTTGTCACTGTGACTGGTCAGCTTGTATAATAAATTATTTATATAATTAATATTACTATTTTGCTTATAGTTAAAGGACCTGGAATATGGTAAGGTACAAATTATTACTTTTCCTATGTTTTGTATACTATTTAAAATGTTATAAAAATTAATGATGTCATACTTTTTATAAATTAAACTATCACCTAATGTTACAATTAATGTGTCAGAACAGTTTAATTTATTTTCCTTTATTTGCATTCCATATGCCCGGACAACAGTTATTTACCAAGTCATTAGAGGTATATTGCGAGAAAATAGGCCCGAGATTGCGACCTATTATATCCGAAAATACAATTGTTTTAGGCCGCATTGTGTGTTTAACAGTGGCGGTTGGATTACACTGCACGATGGAATCCATACCTCTCACCAGTGGTTCCACCCGCGTCTCATTGCACTCGCTCCCCAATATCATATTTTCTGTAGATATTGAGCTGTCTTGTCGAGTACAGTCACAATAACCACAGTACTGGCGTGCTCACAATGAGTTAAATTTTTCCTCATTATGCTTTATATCTTTTAGTAAGACATTCATGGAGTCTGAGTATTCACTAATTAATTTTTGGGACAAATTGTACTGGTGTAGAGTGTTTTGTAATTCAGCCTCTAAATCCTTAAGTTTTAGTTGTAAGTTGGATGTGTCGAGCTTATACTTATTCTGATCTTCACGTATAATGTTAGTGTAATTATGTAGCTCATTTTTCGCTGTGCAAATTTCCTTTTTTAATTTAATATTTTTGCTTAAAAGTTTTTTAAAGTTACTATTAAAGTTATTTTTATTACACATTTTGCCTTTTTTTTGAAGTTTCAATGCCTTAACCTTAGATTCCCTAACATCAATAATATTATTACTTAAAACGAGTTCATTAAACAGTGTACGTGAGGACTGAAGTTGATGCTTCTCCGTTTCGTATTGGTCAATAACCCGCTGTGCAGTCTGTAATTCATGCTCGAAGAACGTGACGCGGTCGAGAGTGGTCATGTGGTGGTCGCTGCACTCATGGAAAGACTCCAACATAGCCTGGAGTTCTTCACGCTGCCCTCTCGCGTCCTCAAGCTGAATATCGAGCTCAGCAAGTTGTTCCTTCAACTCCTGGTTTTTTCTATTCACGATCAGAATTTCCTCCTCGCTGTCTTCCCTTTCTTGTAACAATTTATGAATTTTCTCTCTTGCATGTTTCAAATCGGCTAGTGCTTCTTTTAATTGGTCCTCTAATTTGATTACAAACATTCGTCGTGTAGTCATTATTTATTATATAGGTAATGTCAGAGAAAAAAAAATGTCAAAACAATGGAAGTACAATTGGTAAATGTCACAGAAGAGACAAAAAAAAATATAATAAAAAATAAATTGTCGAGTGCAAGGATCGAACCCCTGACCTTCTGGACTCCATAGTTCTTTTTCACGGTGCACTATTGCCCACGGCACTACTACAACTTTAGCGTGAGCGGCGAATAATCGTATGTGTTACGCCGTCTATGCAGTTCATATAAATTTTATTTAACAGGATTATAGTATGTGGGTAATACAAAGTATCTCGGTCTTTCTTCCTTTTATATACACTTTTATGAATAATCCTTAGTAAATTTTTTGTTTTACACTTAATATCTGAGTTTAATTATCCATTATTTACTGTATTATTACAGTTTCCGCACCATGTAAGTATCTATTTAAATTTATCAATTCGACGAGCCGTAGTCAGTAGCACAAACACTTAATTTGCACTATTATAGTGTTAAATATAGTTTTAACACAAGATAACATCTACACTAACTTATCACTGATATATTGACTGGTTTCAGCTATAAGTGTAACACAATTGAAGTTAAAAACAATTTTACCGAATTTTAAGTACGGATTCGATGTTTACGAGAGGGTGCTGTTAACACTATTTTATTCTCGAGAAACGGCAGGAAGCTAATTCCACAATCGTGGGCTTGACGTGAACCTTGACCCCGCACCGAACAGTAAGTGCAACATCCATAGGCTGCGGTGACTGCTTACCACCAGACAGGCCGCAAGCTTGTTTGCCACCTTAGTGGTATAAAAAAACCGTTTTGTTGAAATAACATGGCACCGATTTAGAAAAGTAACTGATTTCAAACTTCAAACATCGGTGCGACCTCGCTGCTACCCCGTTTTGCTAACATTTTTATTTTTTTATGTAATACGGTAGACAAACAGGCATGCAGGCCACCTGATAGAAAGTGGTTTCCGCTGCCTATGGACATTAGCAACACCAGGGGTGCAAGTAATGCGTTGCCCGTCTCTAAGGAAACCTCTAATATACCTCTTGAACGATCTCATGTCATAGTCCAAAGGAAACACTGTGACTGGGAGCTCATCCCACATTCGAATCGTACGAGCGAGAAACGTTCTATCGAATCTTCGCGTGGATACCACTAGAGGGTCCACGTAATGGGGATGAGTACCCAGCCCACGGCGGGTGGTGCTACAACAATTACAACAACCATTAAGTTGACCTAACATACGAATTGGATTTTGGTGTTGCTAATGTCTATAGGCAGTGGTGACCACTTTCCATCAGGTGGCCCTTTTGCATGTTTGCCTACCGTATGACATAAAAATATTTAAAAATTGCCATTAATCGTCGTCACATTTTACTTATGACAAAGAGAGGATAGCTGTTTTAAATTGCAATTTATTTATTTATAAACAAATCTATTAGTATATGTATAAAAGTAACATAATTTTTTTTTTATTTCTGATATGCGTTATTTACGTGCTCTATATTTAGTAGCAAGGTGAACTTCTCTATAAAAAATACTACATTTTCGGAATATGTAAACTTTCAGATGCAGTGCAAAGCAAAATCTAATAGCAAAACAACTCATACAAATAGAAATAAATTGCATCAATACCATCAATAAGCCCGCGATAATATTGCGAGAGATTAAAAAGTAGATAGGTAGATAATTACGTATCCATTTGTATCACTTAAGTTTTGTTTTGAATTGGGAAACCCAGATAAACGTAACAATATTAATCTGTCCATTTTTAAGTATTATGTCGTCAAGCTACATATACCTAATGCCTCTTTCCCCTGGAACTAGGCTTCATTCCACTCTGTCACGGTGCCACCTTCTGCCAACAGTTGGTCTGGAGTTCCAACAGGTCTCTTTCTACTCTGTCCGTCCAGTACTAGTACCAGTCCCTACTTAGTAACATTGGACGTGGAAAGGGGCTCGAAATATCGTTAGCTCAGTACCAGAAAATTTAGATCTTGCCCTGCCTGTCAATTTTGGACGCGGTCTGGCTCAATGCAATCCGGCTCTGCTTTGGATTTTATGATGCGGTCCCGCTTTAGTGTGGTATTCTCGTCACCTCTCTGTAGCTAATATAAGCAACTGCACCCAATGTAATTACATCCATCGGATCGGATCGGACATTGACATCAAATAATATATATACATTTTTAATGATTGAATTGAATTGTAATAATAATAATAATGTTTATGACATCTAAATTTGTAATTAACTCCCTTGGACAAAATTCATTAATCTGTGTAACTAACCTTATGACATTAATATTGTGATATCCTTTATCTGTTGTAACATTATTTTAAGAATAATGACTACTCAAGAATTTGATGACATTTGACGTGTAAATTTATGTCTATCAAAATAAATGAATTGAATTGAATTGAATTGAATCCAATATACGTGTAGAACTCAACCGTTGCGTATTATTTAAATATCCTATTGCATATTGCATGGCGACCCCGCCAGTGCTGCCTCGCGGCAGCGCTGCGCATACTGCATAGCAGTCAGGCTCTACCGCCTAGCATTGTTGGACGTGGTCCGGCTCTGCCGTTTTGTTCTACCAGCCATCGCCGTTATCGGTGTCCATAGCGCCATTATGTGACGTCATAGTACTTTACTGTATTTCGCCTTCTTGTCCTTGATTATAGTTTTAAACACCGAAAATTTTTATATACTCAAACGTTAATAATATTTATTGTAATAGGATTAATTAATCTCTTAACAATTGTTGAAAGCTATAAACACTTGTAAGCATTATCAGATTTTTATTACATCGTAATATTCTGTTTCTATTGGTCTGGGTTTTGACGATATGTAGATAAAGTATTAGAATTATTATGTTATGATTATTATAAACGCTTATTTTAGTATGTTTATTTTTGTAGTTGTTTGTATGTTGTTTATCGTTTTACATGATGAGAGACATGATTGAAGTTCATTAAAAAACACAATATAATCTGGCCCAAATAAAATACCGTCATAATTAAGATAACCAATAAGATAGTATAGTACAGTCGAACCATCTCTTTTGTAATAGAAGCAGGCAAACGAGAAAATAAATGAATTGAATGAATTGAATTGAATTGAATTGAGAAAGCGCGACCTGGTGGTATTAAGTTATTACTGCCGCTATTAAAATAATGCGTTCCACAAAGATTTGCCATAGAACAATTCCTGTTAAAATAATTAGTCTAGGGTCTGCTTTGAAACCATTTATGTTAGAATAATGGGTCCCACAATTAATTTACTGTCTTAAGACAAGTCCTGTTAAAATAATGCTTCCTACAAGGATCTGCCCTGGGACCATTCCTGTTAAAATAATGAGTCCCACAGGGATCTGGCATGGGACCATTCCAATTAAAATAATGAGTCCCACAAGGATTTACCATTTGACCATTCCTGTTAAAAAAATGCGCCCTACAAGGATTTGGCATAGGACTATTCATGTTAAAATAATAAGTCCCACGAGGATCTGCCCTGGGACCATTTCTGTTTAATTAATGCTTCTCACAAGGATCTGCATTAGAACCTTTCCTGTTCGAACAATTGGTCCCACAAGAATCTGCATTTTAACTATTCTGTATTATACTGGTATAATATAGGTACCTATAAACAAGACCGTGTCGAACCAACATCAACTTTACACTGTTTCCCACAGTGTATTGGTTACAGAATTATATCCACTGTGATATCTTCGAATAATGTATGTTTGTCATTGTAAAACGGACCCCGGGCCCGGGCCTTTGGCTTTCCACCTAGTCTCCTGCAGAAACGCCACTGTCACCTTACACCTGGCGAGTACGTTGACCAGCTCACGAGCACGCCCTAGGGAGAAGCGGGTTCGCCAGAGCCTCGCAGACTGCCAGCAGGGGGACCACGAGCAGTAAGGTTGTAATGGGCCCCTGAGATGGTGGTGGGACCCCATTACCCCCTACTAGATATTTAAAACGTACTTTATAGAATTTATGATGTCAACAGATTTATATTATGATGTCAGTAGGATTAAAATATTACATGCTGATGATCTAGCAATAAAGTTGCTATGATAAGTCAATAAATGTAATAAATTATAAAATACGTGTGGCACTCGGGGACTGCCGCGGTAAAGCTATTGCATAGCATTTTTCATAAACTTATGCAATTATAATTATTTATTTATGTTATTTATGCAGTATTTTTTTTTCTTTGATATTAATTCGAGCTAATTAATGCGAGCTTCGCACAGTCGTACCATATACATACACGTTAAGGTTCAACTAGTCGCGCGCTCGAACTTACTCGTGGACGCGGCCAAAAAGCACGCTGTCTCACCTAGCAATGTGTCTAAAAGAGATAGAATCAGTTATGAGCAGTAAGCAGCTAGTCTACACGCATACGTCTAGTCGCACGCACACAAACACCGTGTCGAAGTCTGCCGAACTGAAACGACGTTAGACGATGCACGGCTTTCAACGCCGCACCACTGTGCCGGTCGGAGTGGGGGGTGTTAGGTTTTTTCGTTACGGAATTTCTTGATTCGGTCGCCGCGCTCAAAGCCCGCTTTAAAAGCTATGCAATAGCTTAAAAAAATAATCATAAATTATATGTTTTGATATTTTGCACTGTACTAAATAAACCTTTCAGTGTAGGGAAATGCACACAATATGATTTTTCCAATATTCTTGACATTGGTCAAAAATTCGTACAAACGACATAAATCTGGCAAAGTAGAATATAGTGTTATTATTTATTTATTTATTCTTTTGTACAACATTTCACCTTAAAACTAATGCGTTGCACAAATGCAATTAATGTATAATTTAGGCCAAATATCAATTAAACTTCCCGAATTTATAACATTAAGGATCTGTGATAATAGCTGGATTGAGTTAAATCAAGTATTAGCATACTTATATTTTTGCTGTATACAGTGTAACCTTAAACTGCTGTGTGAAGATCATTTGATCTTGGTGGTAATTTTATCACCATGCAAATGACCCATTTCGGTCTAATTAATGTAGAACAAGGATTCCTACTTAAATCAGCTGACTTCTTTGTATAGTCTCATAGACTGTGTTGAATGCTTTATGTGGAAGTTTATTCATATGTTTTAAATAAAAATACACAGACACTAGATGTCCTTGATTAAGATTGGGCATCTGATGTACAACCAAAATAGACCAGCTAAACTATAAGAAATATGGAAATTTCACCTATTGGATTTTGATGAGTTTTTAAATTAGGTACAGTTTAGTAGATTAGGGTCCAGCTTTAAATATAGGCCATGTTTCATCTAATTGGGTTTTGTAGAACCAGTGATATAGCTTAAGCTCTCCGGAGTACTAGCTTTCATACATTATTGAGGTCATTTAAAATGGAGGTATGTAAAAAAGATAATTGCTCTAAAAACAATTTACACGCGGACGAAATCGCGGACAAATGCTAGTAATAAATAATCAGTATTTTAGCGGTTTATCAGTGTCTATTATTTATCAGTCCATAGAAAGGATCAATTCTGTACATATTACGCTCATTATTGGAATACCCAGAATTCTGGTCGAACTATTATCACTACAACTCATTGTTAGCGACTATGCTTTCTCCATAATATCTCGTACTTGAGGAAATTATTAATCATCAGGCGACAATATCACGGTTGTGCTTTCGCGAGCGGATTTGGCAGATCAAGTATTTACAGTAGAGCTACTGCAATCTGACCTCCGTGATCCTACTAATTAGACTGGGTCATTGACAAATATTCAGTCACCTGGTGCAGGATATCTCGCGACATTTTTCCTCACCGTAGAAACGGGAACATCGGTTAGTGTTCAACTAATATAAATAACTCAAAAAAAGTCACAGGTACTTGACTGTTTGGACTTGGACTTGGTTTGGACTCGGCACCTCTCACTTACTAGCGATTAGGCTAGCGACGCTCCTAAGTAATCGTAATAGGGTCATAAGGCGCCTGTTTACTGTAGCGGCTACAGAAATAATTGTCTGTCCATCTTCACAAAGTAGAAACAATTTGACGACACACTGGCTAATCCGTGTGCCCAAAACAATAAAAAAACCAAAATAAGATACCATCCGATTCATCAAAGGGAAGCCAATTTAATCTGACGCGTTAATTCCGATTACAATACCAAAATCATTGAGAGATAACGCACTGAGTATATAACCACTGGCAAAGCTGTTGCGGCACCCGACACTGTTACTTTCCATAATGAAGCTGCTAGTCGTTCTCTGTCTGCTGGGCGCGGCTCTGGCCGAGGAGGGGCAGTTTGAGCCCATCACCACCTTCTACCATGAGACCATCGGCATTCAGGAGGCGGCGGCCATCAAGGCGGCGGAGGAGGCCACCGACTTCGGCGGCTCCCGCATCGTCGGCGGCTCGGCGACCAACCTCGGACAGTACCCATGGCTGGTGAGCATACTTCTGAGATAATTTGTTACGCTTCAAAATATTTCCTCTAAGGCTTTCTGCTACTCAAGGGCTCTTTATGTCCTCGCTGAGGGTCTGATGATTGGCTCTGCTTCAACTACCGTTTTATCAGGATCTATTCTGGTAACGAAGAGACGCTGAATATTATCTTCACACATCTCCGTTTATTCGGACCTCAGGCGTTTTCAGAACATTATACGCACTAATTATGTTGAAGCTTGTGAAATACTCTTCGATATCGACATTGTAATATTTTAAAAAATAATATCTCTCTCAAGATATTAGACACACATCGACCGATATCTCATCCATGGTAACTGGGGCCGGTCTATATTCACTCTTGCTTTTAAGGTATCCAGATTTTCAGTGACAGACGTAGACGTAGGCAAAGAGATAGCTGATAGATCATCATAATTTCAGAGTTTAATCAGATCAGCGTAGCTGCTCTGACTCCCCATTCTGTTCGGAAGGTTCAACGCTCCTTAACACATTTTTCAACGCTCCATAGGGTGGTTTGGTGATCACTCTGACCAGTGGCGCTACCTCAGTATGCGGCTCTTCTCTGCTGTCCAACACCCGCGCTGTGACCGCAGCTCACTGCTGGTGGGATGGCCGCAGCCAGGCGAGGCAGTTCGTCGTGGTGCTCGGATCCCTCACCCTGTTCTCAGGAGGCACCAGAGTCACCACCAGCTCCGTCACCATGCACGGCAGCTGGAACCCCAATACCATCACCAACGATGTTGCCGTCATCAACCTTAGCTTTGTCACTTACAACAGTGAGTATTGATTGTTGTTTATAAATATCAATAGATCTTATAGGTTAGCGAAAATAACACTCATAGAAAATTTTTAAATTTTTTAAATTCTGTTTCCTATTCTGGAGATCTGTTGACCCACATTGTAGAGAAATGTTATTCGATCCATCGGTAACAGTGGGTACTGGATCAGTTATAGTCCAACGTATAGGGTTAGCCATCCAGCGGGCAAATGCTGTTTGCCACCAACCCCAGTGGCAGCGATCTGTGTGACATAATAGATTTTTTATTGTACTATTTGCGTGTTTCATAACATATAAGAAATTTTGTAGGTATGGTTTTTAACATCAACTCTGCTCATATTCATTGCTCCTTCAGGACTGGACGTGAGGATTTCATAACAAAATTAGTACCTATAGCAAGTGAAGAACTCATATCATACTTAACTGCCACCGGCTAATGCTGAGGATGGATCTCAACAGCGTAATGACAAATAGTTTGAACATGATTTTAAGCGTGAGACCTTGATCCACAGACAACATCCGCAACATCCCCTTGGCCTCCGGCACCGCCAACTTCGCGGGCGTGTGGGCCTGGGCCGCCGGCTTCGGCAGACAGAGCGACTGTGAGTATGCGCGTCTTTCTCTACTTTCCTCTAATCTTCTTATTCAGGAAAAATATCAATACAAATATTGCTGTTTAAAAACAGTAATTTTCTTATAAATTGTTTATTTATGGGCTGCTGCTGAGGTAGATTAAATATTGGCCAACACACCATATATTTCAGACCAAGTTACGGTAAATAATGTATTAACTAGTTAAGTTGTAACAATTTTGGTGGTTTAGGTTACTTACCACTTACTTGTTTACATCCTTCAACATCATCATCGTTCGATTGGCCAATCGCAGCTCTTTTATATACTTTTTCTTCTACTTCGCGAATCTGACGCTCTTATGTCCTAGGCCTACCGCGGGACTAATTTTTCTGATACCGGCAGGCTTACGCACTATTTCCCAACGTATCTATGGCTCATCTATTTCTAATCTTCATACATTTTTCCCACGTATTTCTGGCTTGCCTCTCTCTAATCTTTATACCTATTGCAGCTGCGGGTATCGGTAACAACCAACGCCAACACCATGTGAACCTGCAAGTCATCACTAACGCCGTCTGCCAGCAAACCTACGGCTCCAGCTCCGTCATCGCGTCCACCATCTGCACCAGCGGCGCCAACGGCCGCGGCACCTGCGGCGGGGACTCCGGTGGCCCGCTTGACGCCACCTCGGGCGGACAGCGTGTCCTGGTCAGTGTTATCACTAGTTTATAATACAATACTCAACATACCTCTCCCAGTTAAACTAGTTTACTGAACATAGGCCTCCCATTGCACCTCGGCTTACGCATCTAGCAACCACCTGTAGCCTTGTTGGGATGCTACACTACGCTTGCCGAGTCATTAGATTAGAATCATTTTGAGTATTGAATTTAATGTCTTAAAACTTCATCATAGATTCCATATTTCTGACCATGGTTTTGTTCCAGATCGGTATCACGTCGTTCGGTGCGGCGGCCGGCTGTCAGCGCGGCTTCCCCGCGGCCTTCGCCAGGGTCAGCAGCTTCAACGCCTGGATCAGCCAGCGGCTGTAAATTGTCTCTTCCTCACAACGACTAGTCAGCGAAGCAACATGACAACGATTTAGTTTAAGTCAATAAATGAATTAAGTTAACTTACACGTTTTCGTTTTTGTTTAACAAAGTACCTAAAGGTGATTCTGCAATTGTGCAATTTTGCTCAAGAAGGGCAAATTAGTAAAATTGCATTCATAAAAGTGGTAGACATTGTGACATGAGTAGACCGTAACAACGTAAAGGTTTGAAATAAGTAGTGCCTGTAAGGAAGTAAATCGATTGTATGTAGCTAAGATCCATCAATAGACACGAATCTCTAACTTAGATTCCCGACTAGTCAAGCCAGTCTCGTTGAACAGAGGAAGGAACCATGGGGTACATCAGAATTGATTTTCATTGGGCCACATGCATGACCTTCGCCTATTGCACGAAGCGAACATTCCCTCAGATTTGCGAAGAAAGAGTAAATGAAAGAAAGTCACTTGTTTATGAGTCATGTCAAACCCGGTCGAAAAACTTTGAGAAATCCACGAATACAGCAATTGCTCTGGCGTTGTGCTAAGTTGCGTATCCTAGATTGCATGCAACGTAAATTCAATAATTGTAGATGTTATGGGCGATAGCTACCATCTGCTACCGCTTACCATCAGGTGGGCTGACTGCTCGCTAGCCTCTCTTCTTGAAGAACTCTATTTTTTTCTCGAGAAACGGCAGGAACCTAATTCCACAATCATGGGCTGTGTGCATACAAGTTTCATTGAAACCACCTAGCACCTTGACCCCGCACCGAACAGTAAGTGCAACGTCCATAGGCTGCGGTGACCACTTTCCATCAGGTGGCCCTTTTGCATGTTTGCCTAACGTATGACACAAAAAAAATTCAAAATTGCTATTAATCGTCGTCACATTCCGTTTACTTATGACAAAGAGTTTTATAGGAGAGCTGTTTTAAATTGCAATATATTTATTTATAATCGTAGTGTTGTCAGCTGTGGAAACATCCTGCTCCTTTTGAGTTCCTAGACAACACCGTGAAACAAACCCTCTTTTCTGTTATAAATATAAATTTTGACAAATCCTCCTGGGACCAGGCATCATTACCTATTCGATATGGTGGTCTGGGCATTCGAAAAGTGTCGAATGTTTCTCTGCCAGCCTTTTTGTCCTCGGTGAATAGCTCGCAGTCCCTAGTAAATAAGATTTTGTTAAAACTGGGGACGTTTGAGTCGGCATTCTCCACCGAGGCCAAAAATGCTTGGCAGTTGGCTTGCCCGGAGTTGGACCCTCCGGCTAATCCTTGCTCGCAGCGGCTTTGGGACGAGCCGCTCTGCAGATTGGTGCAAAACAACCTTTTGAGCGCATCAACTAATTCTGCAGAGCGTGCTCGCCTCCTGGCAGCTGGCGAGTGGGAGTCGGGTCTCTGGCTACAGGCAATGCTCTCAAAAACATTGGCACTTTAGTCGACCGTGCCACGTTTAAGATTGCCACGGCCCTTCGTCTTGGTGCACCCTGTAGCGCTCCTCATCAATTCCGTTGTGGTCGTCCTGTAGCCACTCGGCCACCACGGCTTGTCTTTACCACCGCTGGTGCACCCGCGGTGCTGTAACCGATTGGGTTAGCCCGCGATTACGGTAAGAGGCCCGACGGAATGACACTCACTCCGTGGAAGCTGGGACGGCCTCTGGTATGGGATGCTACTTGCATAAATACCCTTGCGCCGTCTCATCTTCCAGTGACAGCGTGTCAGGCTGCGACGGGTGCTGCCGCAGCTGAGAACGGTAAGCGGCGCAAAGTATCAGTGGCGATTACATATTTGCGCCATTTGGCATTGAAACACTTGGGCCGTGGAGACCAGGCGCACATTCCTTATTTCGGGAGTTATCTAAGCACCTGGTCCAAATTACAAATCACCAGACGGCTGGCCTCTTTTTGGGTCAGTGTTTAAGCCTCGGTATTCAGTGGGGCAACGCGGCCAGCCTTCTGGGGACTTTTCCAAATTCGGGGGACCTGCGTCAAGTTTTTTATCCGTAGTTTAGTTAGAATTAAGGTTAGTGTTAGAGTAAGACTTTTTTTATTAAATGTTGATAATTAAAAATTGTTAATAAAAAATTTATAAGTTAATCTATTAGTATATGTATAATAGTTACATAATCTTGTTCATTATTTCTAATATGCGTTATTTACGTGCTCTATATTTTGTCGCAAGGTGAATTTTATCGCGAATTTCGTCTTTCTTATAGATATTTGTGATATTATAACAGTTATTATATCCGTGTGCGTTAAGCAAATACATACTACGATTTAAGTAAAACCCTTATTTACTTCTGCTTGGGAAGGCCCAAAAATAAAACCTATAATATTAATTATCAAACAATAGTATTTTCGGGATATGTAAACAATCAGATGCAGTGCAAAGCAAAATCTAAAAGAAAAACAGGAATGATAGTGGGTAATACAAATAAATTGCAACAATACCATCAATAAGCCCGCGATAATATTGCGAGAGATTAAAAAGTAGATAGGTAAATAATTACGTATCCATTTGTATCACTTAAGTTTTGTTTTGAATTGGGAAACCCAGATAAACGTAACAATATTAATCTGTCCATTTTTAAGTATTATATCGTCGAGCTACATATACCTCATGCCTCTTTCCTCTGGAGCTAGGCTTCATTCCACTCTGTCACGGTGCCACCTTCTGCCAACAGTTGGCCTGGAGTTCCAACAGGTCTCTTTCTACTCCGTCCGTCCAGTACTAGTACCAGGCCCTCTAGATACCTTGGACGTGGAAAGGGGCTCGAAATATCGTTAGCCCAGTACTAGAAAATTTAGATCTTGCCCTGCCTGTCAATTTTGGACGCGGTCTGGCTCAATGCAATCCGGCTCTGCTTTGGATTTTATGATGCGGTCCCGCTTTAGTGTGGTACTCTCGTCACCCCTCTGTAGCTAATATAAGCAACTGCACCCAATGTAATTACATCCATCGGATCCAATATACGTGTAGAACTCAACCGTTGCGTATTATTTAAATCTCCTATTGCATGGCGACCCCGCCAGTGCTGCCTCGCGGCAGCGCTGCGCATACTGCATAGCAGTCAGGCTCTATCGCCTAGCATTGTTGGACGTGGTCCGGCTTTGTCATTTTGTTCTACCAGCCATCGCTGTTATCGGTGTCCATAGCGCCATTATGTGACCTCATACTACTTTACTGTATTTTGCCTTCTTGTCCTTGATTATAGTTTTAAACAACGAAAATTTTAATAAACTCAAACGTTAACAATATTTATTGTAATAGGATTAATTAATCTCTTAACAAGTGTCAAAAGCTTGTAAGCATTATCAGATTTTTATTACATCGTAATATTCTGTTTCTATTGGTCTGGGTTTTGACGATATGTAGATAAAGTATTAGAATTATTATGTTATGATTATTATAAACGCTTATTTAAGTATGTTTATTTATGTAGTTGTTTGTATGTTGTTTATCGTTTTACATGATGAGAGACATGATTGAAGTTCATTAAAAAACACAATATAATCTGGCCCATATAAAATACCGTCATAATTAAGATAACCAATAAGATAGTATAGTACAGTCCAACCATCTCTTTTGTAATAGAAGCAGGCAAACGAGAAAGCGCGACCTGGTGGTATTAAGTTATTACTGCCGCTATTAAAATAATGCGTTCCACAAAGATTTGCCATAGAACAATTCCTGTTAAAATAATTAGTCTAGGGTCTGCCTTGAAACCATGTATGTTAGAATAATGGGTCCCACAATTAATTTACTGTCTTAAGACAAGTCCTGTTAAAATAATGCTTCCTACAAGGATCTGCCCTTGGACCATTCCTGTTAAAATAATGAGTCCCACAGGGATCTGGCATGGGACCATTCCAATTAAAATAATGAGTCCCACAAGGATTTACCAATTGACCATTCCTGTTAAAAAAATGCGTCCTACAAGGATTTGGCATGGGACTATTCATGTTAAAATAATAAGTCCCACGAGGATCTGCCCTGGGACCATTTCTGTTTAATTAATGCTTCTCACAAGAATCTGCATTGTAACTATTCTGTATTATACTGGTATAATATAGGTACCTATAAACAAGACCGTGTCGAACCAACATCAACTTTACACTGTTGCCCACAGTGTTTTGGTTCCAGAATTATATCCACTGTGATATCTTCGAATAATGTATGTTTGTCATTGTAAAACGGACCCCGGGCCCCGGCCTTCGGCTTTCCACCTAATCTTCTGCAAAAACGCCACTGTCACCTTACACCTGGCGAGTACGTTGACCAGCTCACGAGCACGCCCGGTCAGCGTGCTAAGATTTCAACTGGCAAGGTAGACTTTTCTTTGAGCTAACGTCTTTAACCGGGTTCGACTTTGGCCCGGTAGCACTTAGTCATTTAACACAGAGGTAGGGCGATCCCTCTGTGCGTCGTTTCGCGGCGACGCCCTATCTGTATCGGGTATCTGTTCTTGACCTTCCATTATTTGTTCATCCGACACGCAAAACCCGTTAGGGAGAAGCGGGTTCGCCAGAGCCTCGCAGACTGCCAGCAGGGGGACCACGAGCAGTAAGGTTGTTATGGGCCCCTGAGATGGTGGTGGGACCCCATTACCCCCTACTAAATATTTAAAACGTACTTTATAGAATTTATGATGTCAACAGATTTATATTATGATGTCAGTAGGATTAAAAATATTACATGCTGATGATCTAGCAATAAAGTTGCTATGATAAGTCAATAAATGTAATAAATTATAAAATACGTGTGGCACTCGGGGACTGGCGCGGTAAAGCAATTGCATAGCATTTTTCATAAACTTATGCAATTATAATTATTTATTTATTTTATTAATGCAGTATTTTTATTTTCTTTGATATTACTTACTTACTTACTTCGCTGGCTCAGCGACCCGAAGTGGATCTTGGCCTCCGACACAAGAACTCGCCATTGGTCCCTATTCTTTGATATTAATTCGAGCTAATTAATGCGAGCTTCGCACAGTCGTACCATATACATACACGTTAAGGTTCAACTAGTCGCGGGCTCAAACTTACTCGTGGACGCGGCGAAAAAGCACGCTGTCTCACCTAGCATTGTGTCTAAAAGAGATAGAATCAGTTATGAGCAGTAAGCAGCTAGTCTACACGCATACGTCTAGTCGCACGCACACAAACACCGTGCCGAAGTCTGCCGAACTAAAACGATGTTAGACGATGCACGGCTTTCAACGCCGCACCACTGTGTCGGTCGGTCGGTCGTTACGGAATTTCTTGATTCGGTCGCCGCGCTCAAAGCCTGCGATAAAAGCTATGCAATAGCTTAAAAAAATAATTATAAATTATTTGTTTTGATATTTTACACTGTACTAAATAAATCTTTCAGTGTAGGGAAATGAACACAATATGATTTTTCCAATATTCTTGACATTGCTCAAAAATTCGTACAAACGACATAAGTCTGAAAAAGTAGAATATAGTGTTATTATTAATTACTTATTTAATTACTATTTTGTACAACATTACAGCTTAAAACTAATGCGTTGCACAAATGCAATTAATGTTAAATTTAGGCCAAATATCAATTAAACTGTGATTGATCTGTGATAATAGCTGTGTTGAATGATGTATGTGGAAGTTTATTCATATGTTTTAAATAAAAATACACAGACACTAGATGTCCTTGATTAAGATTGGGCAATATCACACAATTAATTTGGAAACTGGAACATCTGATGTACTACCAAAATAGACCAGCTAACATATAAGAAATATGGAAATTTTACCTATTGGAATTTGATGAGTTTTTAGATTATTATTATTATTATTAATCATTTATTTCAGACCATACAATTTTTAACAGTCCATATTATGTTGTTAGTTAAATTACTTATAATATATAGATTAGGTACAGTTTAGTAGATTAGGGTCCAACTTAAAATATAGGCCATGTTTCATCTAATTGGGTTTGGTAGAACCAGTGATACAGCTTGAGCTCTCCGTAGTACTAGCTTTCATTCATTAGGGAGGTCATTTAAAATGGACGTAAGTAAAAAAGATAATTGCCCTAAAAACAATTTACACGCTGACGAAATCGCGGACAAATGCTAGTTATAAATAATCAGTATTTTAGCAGTTTATCAGTGTCTATTATTTATCAGTCAATAATAAGGATAACTTTCGTACATATTACGCTCATTATTGGAATACCCAGAATTGTGGTCGAACCATTATAACTACAACTCATTGTTAGCGACTATGCTTGCTCCATAATATCTCGTACTTGAGGAAATTATAAATCATCAGGCGACAATATCACGGTTGGGCTTTCGCGAGCGGATTTGGCAGATCAAGTAATTACAATAGAGCTACTGCAATCTGACCTCCGTGATCCTACTAATTAGACTGGGTCATTGTCAAATATTCAGTCACCTGGTGCAGGATTCCTCGCGATATTTTCCCTCACCGTAGAAACGGGAACATCGGTTAGTGTTCAACTAATATAAATAACTCAAAAAAAAATCACAGGTACTTGACGGTACTGGGGTTTGGACTCGGCACCTCTCACTTACTAGCGATTAGGCTAGCGACGCTCCTAAGTAATCGTAATAGGGTCATAAGGCGCCTGTTCACTGTAGCGGCTACAGAAATAATTGTCTGTCCATCTTCACAAAGTAGAAACAAGTTGACGACACACTGGCTAATCCGTGTGCCCAAAACAATAAAAATCCAAATTAAGATACCATCCGATTTATCAAAGGGAAGCCAATTTAATCTGACACGTAAATTCCGATTACAATACCAAAATCATTTGAGTGATAACGCACTGAGTATATAACCACTGGCAAAGCTGTTGCGGCACCCGAAACTGTTACTTTCCATAATGAAGCTGCTAGTCGTTCTCTGTCTGCTGGGCGCGGCTCTGGCCGAGGAGGGGCAGTTTGAGCCCATCACCACCTTCTACCACGAGACCATCGGCATCCAGGAGGCGGCGGCCATCAAGGCGGCGGAGGAGGCCACCGACTTCGGCGGCTCCCGCATCGTCGGCGGCTCGGCGACCAACCTCGGACAGTACCCATGGCTGGTGAGCATACTTCTGAGATAATTTGTTACGCTTTAAAATGATTACTATAATGCTTTCTGCTACTCAAGGGCTCTTTATGTCCTCGCTGAGGGTCTGATGTTTGGCTCTGCTACAACTCCCGTTTTATCAGGATCTACTCTGGTAACGAAGAGACGCTGAATATTATCTTCACACATCTGAGTTTATTCTTACCACTTTGGACCTCAGGAGTTTTGAGAACATTATAAGCACTAATTTTGTTGAAGCTTGAGAAATACTCTTCGATATCGTCAATGTAATATTTTTGTAAATAAAATCTTTCTCAAAATTTTAGACACGCATTAGACCGATATCTCATTCATGGTAACTGGGGCCGGTCTATATTTACTCTTGCTTTTGAGGTATCTAGATTTTCAGTGACAGACGTAGACGTAGGCAAAGACATAGCTGATAGATCATCATAATTTTAGAGTTTAATAAGATTAGCGAAGCTGCTCCGACTCCCCATTCTGTTCGGAAGGTTTAACGCTCCTTAACACATATTTCAACGCTCCATAGGGTGGTTTGGTGATCACTCTTACCAGTGGCGCTACCTCAGTATGCGGCTCTTCTCTGCTATCCAACACCCGCGCCGTGACCGCAGCTCACTGTTGGTGGGATGGCCGCAGCCAGGCGAGGCAGTTCGTCGTGGTGCTCGGATCCCTCACCCTGTTCTCAGGAGGCACCAGAGTCACCACCAGCTCCGTCACCATGCACGGCAGCTGGAACCCCAATACTATCACCAACGATGTTGCCGTCATCAACCTTAGCTTTGTCACTTACAACAGTGAGTATTGATTGTTGTTGATAAATATCAATTGATCATTTAGATAAGCGAAAATAACTAAAAAGAAAATAAATAAATTTTAAAAATTCTGTTAACTACTCTGGAGATCTATTTGACCCACATTGTAAAAAAAATTTATTCGATCCATCGGTAACCATGGGTACTGGGTCAATTATAGTCCAACGTATAGGGTTAGCCATCCAGCGGGCAAATGCTGTTTGCCACCAACCCCAGTGGCAGCGATCTGTGTGACATAATAGACCATTTAGATTTTCAGATTAAGATTTTAACTTTATTATGTTTTAGTTAGTCAAGTATCAATCTTTCTCTTTTATTGTACTATTGGCGTGTTTCATAAAATATAAGAAATTTTGTAGGTATGGTTTTTACCATCAGCTCTGCCTATATTCATTGCTTCTTCAGGACTGGACGTGAGGATTTCATAACAAAATTAGTACCTATAGCATGTGAAGAACTCATATCATACTTAACTGCCACAGGCTGATGCTGAGGATGGATCTCAACAGCGTAATGACAAATAATTTGAACCTGATTTTAACCGTGAGACCTTGATCCACAGACAACATCCGCAACATCCCCTTGGCCTCCGGCAGCGCCAACTTCGCAGGCGTATGGGCCTGGGCCGCCGGCTTCGGCAGACAGAGCGACTGTGAGTATGCGCGTCTTTCTCTACTTTCCTCTAATCTTCTTATTCAGGAAAAATATCGATACAAATATTGCTGTTTAAAAACAGTAATTTTCTTATAAATTGTTTATTTATGGGCTGCTGCTGAGGTAGAGTAAATATTGGCCAACAAATCATATCTTTCGGACCAAGTTGCAGTGAATAATGCATTAACTAGTTAAGTTGCAACAATTTTGGTGGTTTAGGTTACTGAACACTTTTGAATGTGTTATTGGACCAAATAAAGTTACGTCTATGTCTATGTCTATGTCTTCTACTTCGCGAATCTAATGCTCTTATGTCCTAGGCCTACCGCGGGACTAACTTTTCTGATACCGGCAGGCTTACGCACTATTTCCCTTCGTATCTATGGCTCATCAGTTTCTAATCTTCATAAATTTTTTCCACGTATTTCTAGCTTGCCTCTCTCTAATCTTTATACCTATTGCAGCTGCGGGTATCGGTAATAACCAACGCCAACACCATGTGAACCTGCAAGTCATCACCAACGCCGTCTGCCAGCAAACCTACGGCTCCAGCTCCGTCATCGCGTCCACCATCTGCACCAGCGGCGCCAACGGCCGCGGCACCTGCGGCGGGGACTCCGGTGGCCCGCTTGACGCTACCTCGGGCGGACAGCGTGTCCTGGTTAGTGTTATCACTAGTTTATAATGCAATACTCAACATACCTCTCCCAGTTAAACTAGTTTACTGAACATAGGCCTCCCATTGCACCTCGGCTTACGCATCTAGCAACCACCTGTAGCCTTTTTGGGATGCTACACTACGCTTGCCGAGTCATTAGATTAGAATAATTTTGAGTATTGAATTTAAAGTCTTAAAACTTGATCATAGATTCCATATTTCTGACGATGGTTTTGTTCCAGATCGGTATCACGTCGTTCGGTGCGGCGGCCGGCTGTCAGCGCGGCTTCCCCGCGGCCTTCGCCAGGGTCAGCAGCTTCAACGCCTGGATCAGCCAGCGGCTGTAAATTGTCTCTTCCTCACAACGACTAGTCAGCGAAGCAACATGACAACGATTTAGTTTAAGTCAATAAATGAATTAAGTTAACTTACACGTTTTCGTTTTTGTTAGACAAAGTACCTAAAGTAGATTCTGCAATTGTGCAATTTTGCTCAAGAAGGGCAAATTAGTAAAATTGCATTCATAAAAGTGGTAGACATTGTGATATGAGTAGACCGTAACAACGTAAAGGTTTGAAATAAGTAGTGCCTGTAAGTAAGTAAATCGATTGTATGTAGCTAAGATCCATCAATAGACACGAATCTCTAGCTTAGATCCTTCACTAGTCAAGCCAGTCTCGTTGAACAGAGGAAGGAACCATGGGGTACATCATTTCACAGTACAGGTTTCATTGGGCCATATGCATGACCTTCGCCCATTGCACGAAGCGAACATTCCCTCAGATTAGCGAAGAAAGAGTAAATGAAAGAAAGTCACTTGTTTATGAGTCATGTCAAATCCGGTCGAAAGCCTTGGAGAAATGCACGAATACAGCTATTGCTCTGCCGTTGCGCGTATCCTAGATTGCATGCAACGTAAATGCATTAATCGTAGATGTTATGGGCGATAGCTACCATCTGCTACCGCTTACCATCAGGTGGGCTGACTGCTCGCTAGCCTCTCTTCTTGAAGAACTCTATTTTATTCTCGAGAAATGGCAGGAACCTAATTCCACAATCATGGGCTGTGTGCATACAAGTTTCACTGAAACCACCTAGCACCTTGACCTCGCACCGAACAGTAAGTGCAACGTCCATAGGCTGCGGTGACCACTTTCCATCAGGTGGCCCTTTTGCATGTTTGCCTAAAGTATGACACAAAAAAAATTCAAAATTGCCATTAATCGTCGTCACATTTCGTTTACTTATGACAAAGAGTTTTATAGGAGAGCTGTTTTAAATTGCAATATCTTTATTTATAATCGCGGTGTTGTCAGCTGTGGAAACATCCTGCTCCTTTAGAGTTCCTAGACAACACCGTGAAACAAACCCTCTTTTCTGTTATAAATATAAATTTTGACAAATCCTCCTGGGACCAGGCATCATTACCTATTCGATATGGTGGTCTGGGCATTCGAAAAGTGTCGAATGTTTCTCTGCCAGCCTTTTTGTCCTCGGTGAATAGCTCGCAGTCCCTAGTAAATAAGATTTTGTTAAAACTGGGGACGTTTGAGTCGGCATTCTCCACCGAGGCCAAAAATGCTTGGCAGTTGGCTTGCCCGGAGTCGGACCCTCCGGCTAATCCTTGCTCGCAGCGGCTTTGGGACGAGCCGCTCTGCAGATTGGTGCAAAACAACCTTTTGAGCGCATCAACTAATTCTGCAGAGCGTGCTCGCCTCCTGGCAGCTGGCGAGTGGGAGTCGGGTCTCTGGCTACAGGCAATGCTCTCAAAAACTTTGGCACTTTAGTCGACCGTGCCACGTTTAAGATTGCCACGGCCCTTCGTCTTGGTGTACCCTGTAGCGCTCCTCATCAATTCCGTTGTGGTCGTCCTGTAGCCACTCGGCCACCACGGCTTGTCTCTACCACCGCTGGTGCACCCGCGGTGCTGTAACCGATTGGGTTAGCCCGCGATTACGGTAAGAGGCCCGACGGAATGACACTCACTCCGTGGAAGCTGGGATGGCCTCTGGTATGGGATGCTACTTGCATCGATACCCTTGCGCCGTCTCATCTTCCAGTGACAGCGTGTCAGGCTGCGACGGGTGCTGCCGCAGCTGAGAACGGCCAGCGGCGCAAAGTATCAGTGGCGATTACATATTTGCGCCATTTGGCATTGAAACACTTCGGCCGTGGAGACCACGCGCACATTCCTTATTTCGGGAGTTATCTAAGCACCTGGTCCAAATTACAAATCACCAGACGGCTGGCCTCTTTTTGGGTCAGTGTTTAAGCCTCGTTATTCAGTGGGGCAACGCGGTCAGCCTTCTGAGGACTTTTCCAAATTCGGGGGACCTGCGTCAAGTTTTTTATCCGTGTTAGAGTAAGACTTTTTTATTAAATGTTGATAATTAAAAATTGTAAATAAAAAATTTATAAGTAAATCTATTAGTATATGTATAATAGTAACATAATCTTGTTCATTATTTCTAATATGCGTTATTTACGTGCTGTATATTTTGTCGGAAGGTGAATTTTATCGCGAATTTTGTCTTTCTAATAGATATTTGTGATATTATAACAGTTATTATATCCGTGTGCGTTAAGAAAATACGTACTACGATTTAAGTAAAACCCTTATTTACTTTTGCTTGGGAAGGCCCAAAAATAAAATCTATAATATTAATTATCAAACAATAGTATTTTCGGGATATGTAAACAATCAGATGCAGTGCAAAACAAAATCTAAAAGAAAAACAGGAATGATAGTGGGTAATACAAATAAATTGCATCAATACCATCAATAAGCCCGCGATAATATTGCGAGAGATTAAAAAGTAGATAGGTAGATAATTACGTATCCATTTGTATCTCTTAAGTTTTGTTTTGAATTGGGAAACCCAGATAAACGTAACCATATTAATCTGTCCATTTTTAAGTATTATATCGTCGAGCTACATATACCTCATGCCTCTTTCCTCTGGAGCTAGGCTTCATTCCACTCTGTCACGGTGCCACCTTCTGCCAACAGTTGGCCTGGAGTTCCAACAGGTCTCTTTCTACTCCATCAGTCCAGTACTAGTACCAGTCCCTCTAGATACCTTGGACGTGGAAAGGGGCTCGAAATATCGTTAGCCCAGTACCAGAAAATTTAGATCTTGCCCTGCCTGTCAATTTTGGACACGGTCTGGCTCAATGCAATCCGACTCTGCTTTGGATTTTCTGATGCGTTCCCGCTTTAGTGTGGTACTCTCGTCACCCCTCTGTAGCTAATATAAGCAACTGCACCCAATGTAATTACATCCATCGGATCGGATCGGACATTGACATCAAATAATATATATATACATTTTTAATGATTGAATTGAATTGTAATAATAATAATAATGTTTATGACATCTAAATTTGTAATTAACTCCCTTGGACAAAATTCATTAATCTGTGTAACTAACCTTATGACATTAAGATTGTGATATCCTTTATCTGTTGTAACATTATTTTAAGAATAATGACTACTCAAGAACTTGATGACATTTGACGTGTTAATTTATGTTTATCAAAATAAATGAATTGAATTGAATCCAATATACGTGTGGAACTCAACCGTTGCGTATTATTTAAATCTCCTATTGCATGGCGACCCCGCCAGTGCTGCCTCGCGGCAGCGCTGCGCATACTGCATAGCAGTCAGGCTCTACCGCCTAGCATTGTTGGACGTGGTCCGGCTTTGCCATTTTGTTCTACCAGCCATCGCTGTTATCGGTGTCCATAGCGCCATTATGTGACCTCATACTACTTTACTGTATTTTGCCTTCTTGTCATTGATTATAGTTTTACCAACGAAAATTTTAATAAACTCAAACGTTAACAATATTTATTGAAATAGGACTCATTAATCTCTTAACAATTGTCAAAAGCTGCAACCCTTTGTAAGAATTATCAGATTTTTATTACATCGTAGTATTCTGTTTCTATTGGTCTGGGTTTTGACGATGTGGTAGGTAGATAAAGTATTAGAATTGTTTTGTTATGATTATTATAGACGCTTATTGGTGTTTGTATGTTGTTTATCGTTTTACATGACGAGAGACATAATTGAAGTTCATTAAAAATCACAATATAATCTGGCCCATATAAAATACCGTCATAATTAAGATAACCAATAAGATAGTATAGTACAGTCGAATCATCTCTTTTGTAATAGAAGCAGGCAAATGAGAAAGCGCGACCTGATGGTATTAAGTTATCACTGCCGCTGTTAAAATAATGCGTACTACAAAGATTTGCCATAGAACCATTCCTGTTCAAATAATTAGTCTTACAAGGGTCTACCTTGACACCATTTATGTTAGAATAATGGGTCCCACAATTAATTTACTGTCTTAAGACAAGTCCTGTTAAAAAAATGCTTCCTACCAGGATCTGCCTTGGGACCATTCCTGTTAAAGTAATGAGTCCCACAGGGATCTGGCATGGGACCATTCCTTTTAAAATAATGAGTCCCACAATGATTTACCATTAGACTTTTCCTGTTAAAAAAATGCGTCCTACAAGGATTTGGCATTCATGCTAAAATAATTAGTCCCACGAGGATCTGCCCTGGGACCATTTCTGTTTAATTAATGCTTCTCACAAGGATCTGCATTAGAACCTTTCTAATTCGAACAATTGGTCCCACAAGAATCTGCATTGTAACTATTCTGTATTATACTGGTATAATATAGGTACCTATAAACAAGACCGTGTCGAACCAACATCAACTTTACACTGTTGCCCACAGTGTATTGGTTCCAGAATTATATCCACTGTGATATCTTCGAATAATATATGTTTGTCATTGTAAAACGGACCCCGGGCCCGGGCCTTCGGCTTTCCACCTAGTCTCCTGCAGAAACGCCACTGTCACCTTACACCTGGCGAGTACGTTGACCAGCTCACGAGCACGCCCGGTCAGCGTGCTAAGATTTCAACTGGCAAGGTAGACTTTTCTTTGAGCTAACGTCTTTAACCGGGTTCGACTTTGGCCCGGTAGCACTTAGCCATTTAACACAGAGGTAGGGCGATCCCTCTGTGCGTCGTTTCGCGGCGACGCCCTATCTGTATCGGGTATCTGTTCTTGACCTTCCATTATTTGTTCATCCGACACGCAAAACCCGTTAGGGAGAAGCGGGTTCGCCAGAGCCTCGCAGACTGCCAGCAGGGGGACCACGAGCAGTAAGGTTGTTATGGGCCCCTGAGATGGTGGTGGGACCCCATTACCCCCTACTAAATATTTAAAACGTACTTTATAGAATTTATGATGTCAACAGATTTATATTATGATGTCAGTAGGATTAAAAATATTACATGCTGATGATCTAGCAATAAAGTTGCTATAATAAGTCAATAAATGTAATAAATTATAAAATACGTGTGGCACTCGGGGACTGCCGCGGTAAAGCAATTGCATAGCATTTTTCATAAACTTATGCAATTATAATTATTTATTTATTTTATTAATGCAGTATTTTTATTTTCTTTGATATTACTTACTTACTTACTTCGCTGGCTCAGCGACCCGAAGTGGATCTTGGCCTCCGACACAAGAACTCGCCATTGGTCCCTATTCTTTGATATTAATTCGAGCTAATTAATGCGAGCTTCGCACAGTCGTACCATATACATACACGTTAAGGTTCAACTAGTCGCGGGCTCAAACTTACTCGTGGACGCGGCGAAAAAGCACGCTGTCTCACCTAGCATTGTGTCTAAAAGAGATAGAATCAGTTATGAGCAGTAAGCAGCTAGTCTACACGCATACGTCTAGTCGCACGCACACAAACACCGTGCCGAAGTCTGCCGAACTAAAACGATGTTAGACGATGCACGGCTTTCAACGCCGCACCACTGTGTCGGTCGGTCGGTCGTTACGGAATTTCTTGATTCGGTCGCCGCGCTCAAAGCCTGCGATAAAAGCTATGCAATAGCTTAAAAAAATAATTATAAATTATTTGTTTTGATATTTTGCACTGTACTAAATAAACCTTTCAGTGTAGGGAAATGAACACAATATGATTTTTCCAATATTCTTGACATTACTCAAAAATTCGTACAAACGACATAAGTCTGACAAAGTAGAATATAGTGTTATTATTAATTAATTAATTAATTACTATTTTGTACAACATTACAGCTTAAAACTAATGCGTTGCACAAATGCAATTAATGTCCTTCCCCCCGGACCGCTGAGAGGCTCAGACGTATTGACTGTTATTATATTTTATTCCATAAAAATAAATCAAATAAATTAAAATTAACTGTGAAAAATAGTGTGCATACCAGGAGTGCATAACTCTCTGAGGACTATTGGAGACTGCGCGTGAGTAACAAGCGTTTACGAAGAACAGGGAAAGATGTATGTTTCGCATTTTGTCTAACAAGTACTGTTAATCAATCCTTATCGATTAGCCAATCAGCAATAGGCACCGCCCCTTTTGGACACTCCCATCGCGTGCCACTAAGCGCAAGCGCATTTTTCTACCTACTCAATAAATCAGTTGCCGTCGGCAAATTTAGGCCTAATTCTGTGCTTAAACTGTAAACAAACAGTGTTATGGCCCTACAACGTACTCCACCAAACTTCCAGATCGCTGAAATGAAAGACGGTGACCATTATTCATCGGAACCTATCTTATGTACGCCGAAAAATAATGAGGAATGCGATAATGGGATGAAATTGATAAGAAGAATAAAGCGAAAGGGTAATTTTTCGGAGAGCGATGGGAACTCCGTTTCGGATTTGGTTGACATGTTTTCTGAGCTAAAGGCCTCCCATAACAAGCAATTCGAAACCTTAAACTCGGCATTGAATTCAATTTTGGAACAAAATACTGAAATAAAAAAGTCGGTGGAATTTATGTCGCAGCAATATGATGATATTTTTCAGAAAATGGGGAAACTCGAACAAGAGAATAAACAATACAAAGTGCAGGTTGCCTCCTTGCAAAGTAGGGTTGATTATATGGAAAAAAGGTCGTGTTCAGCCGCTGTAGAAATTCGAAACCTGCCAAAACTCGACGCTGAGACTAAAAATAATCTTACGGATTATATAATTAAAATAGGATCAGAAGTAGGCACGGAACAGATCCAACCACTCGAAATCCGAGAAATTTATCGAAATAAATTGGGAACGGTTGTCGTCGACTTCGCTACTACTACCCGTAAAGAAAACTTTATTAAATGTACCCGAGAATTCAATAAGAAGAAGCGAAATGACAATCAACCACAACTTTCGACACGGAATATTAATATTACAGGCACTGCAAACCCCATTTATATATCAGAATCACTAACTATTAAATCGAAACGATTGTACTTCTTAGCCAGGCAACTTGTCAAAAATAAAAAAATACATGCAACTTGGACGTCTTACGGCAGGGTTTACATTCGCGAAGAGGACGGGCAACAATCAATTTGTATTAATGAGGAGGAAGATCTAAACAAAATAGCTGTAATTTGACTATATTTATTTATTGCTTGTTTTTATAGTTGTAATAGAATTATTTTTGAAATGTTTTATCCATACTCTGAATTATCTTACTTTACTTACTTACCTAATATAACTTTTTTTGCCTATACTCATAATATGTATTTTATAGTGAAAATTGTAATTGATAATTATTGCGTAGTAATGTACATAGTGCTTGAATCTGGGGGCCATAGACACTACATGGTACAATATACATTGAAAGGTTGCGACACACGTTTATTCCTATACAAAGTGTTCTTATATAAACTGAACAACAAGTTTAACTATACAACCCATATAATTCGATAGCATAAATGGAAGTAATATTGAACCGATAATATCTGACTTGGATTCCTTTTCGGTAGCGGAGTCGGGAGTCTGCAGGGTGGAGGATTATGGTGGTCTTGTTCCGCAAGGAACAAAATCCATAAATATCCTCACGCAAAATATTCGAAGCATTGTGTGTAATATTGATAACTTTTTAACATTTTTGGCGAGATCAGGCACTGGTTGGGATATAATAATACTCACCGAGTGTTGGCTGCGATCGGTTAAGGGTATTCCACAAATTGATGGTTACAAATGTGCTGCTACTACATTACATGACACTCAGAATGAAGGGGTTGTTATCTACTATAGAAAAGATTTATGTCCTCACATCTCAGAACCTGTAATTACAAATGCGAATTGTCTTGCGTTAGAGTATAGTAAGGACACCATAGTTATAGGTATATATCGCCCACCTGCTGTAAATAATATAACAAATTTCATAGCATCATTAAATGATCTATTAAAAAAAATTACGCAATATAAAAACATAATAGTTATGGGTGATATGAACATCGATATTGCTGGAAATTCAACTGACCAGAGATCCATTGGATACTTGGATATGCTCGCCACACATGGTCTACTATCCGCGCATAGTTTTCCGACACGCAAAAAATCTTGTTTGGACCACTCAATCACAAAATCTAAAGAACTTGTATATTGCTTTGTGATCGAATCCTCGATAACGGATCATGACTGTGTAGCGCTGAACTTACCTCTTAAAAACTTAGGTAATTCTAGTGGAAAAAAGACTGTGAAAAAGATTAACTTTGCTAACATAAGTTCCAGCATTCAAAATTACAACTTCAGTTCAGTCATGAAATCCAATGATGCTAATGAAGCAGCGGCAAGTCTTGTACAAGCCCTTGGCCAAATTATCTCGGAAAACTCTAATATTTCCCAAATACCTATGCGTAAAAGAACATACAAACCCTGGATGACTCTTGGCCTCCTTCGTTGTTTGAGAAATAGAGATAATCTCCACAAAAAATTGAAAAGGGATCCTAACAATGAAGCCATCAAAGTCACTTTCTCAAGGTATAGAAAATTCTGTAACTCCTTATTAAAAAAAGTAAAAAGAGCTTATGAGAAAAATGAAGTAGTCAGGGCTGGTAACAATAAAAAAGAACTCTGGAATATAATTAAACGTGTTACAAACACATCCAGAAGTGATAATAACTCAAGCGGGCTAGTTTCTCGAAACAATCCTCAGGAAAGTGTGAATAAGGCCAATAAGTTTTTCGTAGAAGTTGGAGAGCGTTTAGCTTCAAAAATACTGGAGTCCAGGCAGATGTGTGATGGTAGGGAAAGTACTATAGCAGATCTAAATTTAAATTTAAATGCCAATTCATTTGTTCTTTGTCCTACGGATAATGGTGAAGTGGAGAGGCTTATTATGGGTATGAAGAGTAACTGTGCTGCGGGTTTTGATTTAATATCCGGTAAATTTGTAAAAGAATATCGTAATTACCTCATCCCACCAATTACACATGTCTGCAATCTTGCGCTCAGTACTGGTGTATTCCCAGACTGTTTCAAGAAATCTGTCATAAAACCGATTCATAAAAATGGCGACAGAGACTGTGTCAATAACTATAGACCAATATCGATCTTGCCAACGCTTTCAAAAATATTGGAAAAATTAATAAACGGGAGACTATTAAGTTATTGTGAGTCTAGAAATCTTTTATCTCCATCACAGTATGGTTTTCGAGCTGGAAAATCTACTGAGGATGCAGTGCAGGAACTAGTTGACTATGTAGTTGTTAATACTGACTGTAAGAAAAAGACGCTTGCTATCTTCCTTGATCTAGCCAAGGCATTTGACACGGTCTCTGTTCCCAGACTAATAAATAAACTGGAAAGGTTCGGTATTAGAGGTCTACCTCTCAATTTGCTTAATAGCTATCTATCAGGTAGAAGGCAGATGGTTGGGATAGATGGATGGTTAAGTGAAGAGCTACCTGTTACTTTTGGAATTCCGCAGGGCAGTGTCTTGGGCCCTCTGTTATTCCTAATCTATATAAACGACCTTTGCAATATGCCTCTTACTAATGGTAGAATTATTACGTTCGCAGATGATACAGTCCTGCTGTTTAGGGCAAACTCTTGGCAAGAAGTGTTTTCTTACGCCCAGACTGGCTTTGACAATGTATGTGGATGGCTTAGTAATAATATTCTAACCATAAATGTGGAGAAAACTAAATATTTATGCTTCTCCATCCAAAAAAATCAACTTCCAAGCGCGACACTTTCAATCAAAGCCCATTCATTACATTGCTCAGAAGAACCTTCAAAGTGTATATGTCCCATGCTACAGCGTTCAAGCGTAATCAAGTACCTTGGTATCCTAGTCGATGAAACTCTTAGTTTTAAACCACAAATTGACGCGCTTGCCTGTAGACTAAGGAAATTAATCTATGTATTCAAAACACTGCGGCACGTTATGAGTGGAAAAGCCCTGTTACCAGTTTACTATGCCCTTTGTCAATCTGTACTGAGTTATTGTATCTCTTCATGGGGGGGAGCAGCTAAAACCCATATGATAGAAATTGAAAGAGCGCAGCGAGCAATTCTTAAGGTTGGTGCGTTTTTACCCTTTGACTACCCTACTCTCGATCTTTATCAGAAATGGAAGGTTCTTAGTGTCAGACAGTTGTTCGTACTTGCTGTGATCCTTCGTAAACACTCTCAAATCGCTTATGACGCTGATATGTTAACGGGTAAAAGAAGAAAGGGAGAGGTATGTGTGTCTATGGCGTTCAGTACCAAGTTCTCAAATAGGTTTTATTGTTTTCTTGGCTCATACCTATATAATAAACTGAATACGATACTCTCTTTTTACTCTCAACCTAAATATAATTGTAAGAATATTGTAAAGCAGTGGCTGATAAGTCAGTCTTATGATACGACGGAAAGTATACTTCGTCCTAATGCATAATAATTGTAAATGTGTTTTGGTACTTTTGAAAATTCTAATTTGATTAGTCACCTACAACATATTATTTTTGTACGGTGCATCTGTTATATTATGTCTATTTAATAATTTTTTTTTAAACATATACTTAATGAATGTAATTTCTTATTTTTTAGGTCAGTACTTAAATTGTTACATAGTCTATGTTTTTGTTAGTCCGAGGGGTGGGAGCCTGGTGACCTGTATCACAGGTTCTCTGGAATCTATTTCAGGCACCAGTCTCTCACAAATAAATATAGTTATAAAAATTGTATAGTGCTGACCTACTTACATATTATTTATTTATTTGTGAAGAGATAATAAATGCTTATTATTATTATTATTATTAATGTTAAATTTAGGCCAAATATCAATTAAACTGTGATTGATCTGTGATAATAGCTGTGTTGAATGATGTATGTGGAAGTTTATTCATATGTTTTAAATAAAAATACACAGACACTAGATGTCCTTGATTAAGATTGGGCAATATCACACAATTAATTTGGAAACTGGAACATCTGATGTACTACCAAAATAGACCAGCTAACATATAAGAAATATGGAAATTTTACCTATTGGAATTTGATGAGTTTTTAGATTATTATTATTATTATTAATCATTTATTTCAGACCATACAATTTTTAACAGTCCATATTATGTTGTTAGTTAAATTACTTATAATATATAGATTAGGTACAGTTTAGTAGATTAGGGTCCAACTTAAAATATAGGCCATGTTTCATCTAATTGGGTTTGGTAGAACCAGTGATACAGCTTGAGCTCTCCGTAGTACTAGCTTTCATTCATTAGGGAGGTCATTTAAAATGGACGTAAGTAAAAAAGATAATTGCCCTAAAAACAATTTACACGCTGACGAAATCGCGGACAAATGCTAGTTATAAATAATCAGTATTTTAGCAGTTTATCAGTGTCTATTATTTATCAGTCAATAATAAGGATAACTTTCGTACATATTACGCTCATTATTGGAATACCCAGAATTGTGGTCGAACCATTATAACTACAACTCATTGTTAGCGACTATGCTTGCTCCATAATATCTCGTACTTGAGGAAATTATAAATCATCAGGCGACAATATCACGGTTGGGCTTTCGCGAGCGGATTTGGCAGATCAAGTAATTACAATAGAGCTACTGCAATCTGACCTCCGTGATCCTACTAATTAGACTGGGTCATTGTCAAATATTCAGTCACCTGGTGCAGGATTCCTCGCGATATTTTCCCTCACCGTAGAAACGGGAACATCGGTTAGTGTTCAACTAATATAAATAACTCAAAAAAAATCACAGGTACTTGACGGTACTGGGGTTTGGACTCGGCACCTCTCACTTACTAGCGATTAGGCTAGCGACGCTCCTAAGTAATCGTAATAGGGTCCTAAGGCGCCTGTTCACTGTAGCGGCTACAGAAATAATTGTCTGTCCATCTTCACAAAGTAGAAACAAGTTGACGACACACTGGCTAATCCGTGTGCCCAAAACAATAAAAATACCAAATTAAGATACCATCCGATTCATCAAAGGGAAGCCAATTTAATCTGACACGTAAATTCCGATTACAATACCAAAATCATTTGAGTGATAACGCACTGAGTATATAACCACTGGCAAAGCTGTTGCGGCACCTGACACTGTCACTTTCCATAATGAAGCTGCTAGTCGTTCTCTGTCTGCTGGGCGCGGCTCTGGCCGAGGAGGGGCAGTTTGAGCCCATCACCACCTTCTACCATGAGACCATCGGCATCCAGGAGGCGGCGGCCATCAAGGCGGCGGAGGAGGCCACCGACTTCGGCGGCTCCCGCATTGTCGGCGGCTCGGCGACCAACCTCGGACAGTACCCATGGCTGGTGAGCATACTTCTGAGATAATTTGTTACGCTTCAAAGTAATTCCTCTAAGGCTTTCTGCTACTCAAGGGCTCTTTATGTCCTCGCTGAGGGTCTGATGGTTGGCTCTGCTTCAACTACCGTTTTATCAGGATCTATTCTGGTAACAAGAGACGCTGAATATTATCTTCACACATCTCCGTTTATTCTTACCACTTCGGACCTCAGGCGTTTTCAGAACATTATACGCACTAATTTTGTTGAAGCTTGTGAAATACTCTTCGATATCGACATTGTAATATTTTTGAAAATAATATCTCTCTCAAGATTAGACACACATTCGACCGATATCTCATCCATGGTAACTGGGGCCGGTCTATATTCACTCTTGCTTTTAAGGTATCCAGATTTTCAGTGACAGACGTAGATGTAGGCAAAGAGATAGCTGATAGATCATCATAATTTCAGAGTTTAATCAGATCAGCGTAGCTGCTCTGACTCCCCATTCTGTTCGGAAGGTTCAACGCTCCTTAACACATTTTTCAACGCTCCATAGGGTGGTTTGGTGATCACTCTGACCAGTGGCGCTACCTCAGTATGCGGCTCTTCTCTGCTGTCCAACACCCGCGCCGTGACCGCAGCTCACTGCTGGTGGGATGGCCGCAGCCAGGCGAGGCAGTTCGTCGTGGTGCTCGGATCCCTCACACTGTTCTCAGGAGGCACCAGAGTCACCACCAGCTCCGTCACCATGCACGGCAGCTGGAACCCCAATACCATCACCAACGATGTTGCCGTCATCAACCTTAGCTTTGTCACTTACAACAGTGAGTATTGATTGTTGTTTATAAATATCAATAGATCTTTTAGGTAAACAGCGGGCAAATGCTGTTTGCCACCAACCCCAGTGGCAGCGATCTGTGTGACATAATAGATTTTTTATTGTACTATTTGCGTGTTTCATAACATATAAGAAATTTTGTAGGTATGGTTTTTAACATCAACTCTGCTCATATTCATTGCTCCTTCAGGACTGGACGTGAGGATTTCATATCAAAATTAGTACCTATAGCAAGTGAAGAACTGATATCATTCTTAACTGTCACAGGCTGATGCTGAGGTTGGATTCCAAAAGCGTAATGACAAATAATTTGAACCTGATTTTAACCTTGAGACCTTGATCCACAGACAACATCCGCAACATCCCCCTGGCCTCCGGCAGCGCCAACTTCGCGGGTGTGTGGGCCTGGGCCGCTGGCTTCGGCAGACAGAGCGACTGTGAGTATGCGCGTCTTTCTCTACTTTCCTCTTATCTTTTAATTCAGGAAAAAGATCAATTCAAATATTGCTTCTTTAAAACAGTAATTTGCTTATAAATTGTTTATTCATGGGCTGCTGCTGAGATACATTAAATATTGGCCAACAAATCATATTTTTCAGACCAAGTTACAGTAAATAATGTATTTACTAGTTAAGTTGCAACAATTTTGGTGGTTTAGGTTACTTACCACTTACTTGCTTACATTCTTCAACATCATCATCTTGCTAACGGCAAATCGCAGCTCTTTTAAATTCTTGTTTCTTCTACTTCTCGAATCCAACGGTCTTATATCCTAGGCCTACCGCAGGACCAACTTTTCTGATACCGGCAGGCTTACGCACTATTTCCCAACGTATCTATGGCTCATCTATTTCTAATCTTCATACATTTTTCCCACGTATTTCTGGCTTGCCTCTCTCTAATCTTTATACCTATTGCAGCTGCGGGTATCGGTAACAACCAACGCCAACACCATGTGAACCTGCAAGTCATCACCAACGCCGTCTGCCAGCAAACCTACGGCTCCAGCTCCGTCATCGCGTCCACCATCTGCACCAGCGGCGCCAACGGCCGCGGCACCTGCGGCGGGGACTCCGGTGGCCCGCTTGACGCTACCTCGGGCGGACAGCGTGTCCTGGTTAGTGTTATCACTAGTTTATAATGCAATACTCAACATACCTCTCCCAGTTAAACTAGTTTACTGAACATAGGCCTCCCATTGCACCTCGGCTTACGCATCTAGCAACCACCTGTAGCCTTTTTGGGATGCTACACTACGCTTGCCGAGTCATTAGATTAGAATAATTTTGAGTATTGAATTTAAAGTCTTAAAACTTGATCATAGATTCCATATTTCTGACGATGGTTTTGTTCCAGATCGGTATCACGTCGTTCGGTGCGGCGGCCGGCTGTCAGCGCGGCTTCCCCGCGGCCTTCGCCAGGGTCAGCAGCTTCAACGCCTGGATCAGCCAGCGGCTGTAAATTGTCTCTTCCTCACAACGACTAGTCAGCGAAGCAACATGACAACGATTTAGTTTAAGTCAATAAATGAATTAAGTTAACTTACACGTTTTCGTTTTTGTTAGACAAAGTACCTAAAGTAGATTCTGCAATTGTGCAATTTTGCTCAAGAAGGGCAAATTAGTAAAATTGCATTCATAAAAGTGGTAGACATTGTGATATGAGTAGACCGTAACAACGTAAAGGTTTGAAATAAGTAGTGCCTGTAAGTAAGTAAATCGATTGTATGTAGCTAAGATCCATCAATAGACACGAATCTCTAGCTTAGATCCTTCACTAGTCAAGCCAGTCTCGTTGAACAGAGGAAGGAACCATGGGGTACATCATTTCACAGTACAGGTTTCATTGGGCCATATGCATGACCTTCGCCCATTGCACGAAGCGAACATTCCCTCAGATTAGCGAAGAAAGAGTAAATGAAAGAAAGTCACTTGTTTATGAGTCATGTCAAATCCGGTCGAAAGCCTTGGAGAAATGCACGAATACAGCTATTGCTCTGCCGTTGCGCGTATCCTAGATTGCATGCAACGTAAATGCATTAATCGTAGATGTTATGGGCGATAGCTACCATCTGCTACCGCTTACCATCAGGTGGGCTGACTGCTCGCTAGCCTCTCTTCTTGAAGAACTCTATTTTATTCTCGAGAAATGGCAGGAACCTAATTCCACAATCATGGGCTGTGTGCATACAAGTTTCACTGAAACCACCTAGCACCTTGACCTCGCACCGAACAGTAAGTGCAACGTCCATAGGCTGCGGTGACCACTTTCCATCAGGTGGCCCTTTTGCATGTTTGCCTAAAGTATGACACAAAAAAAATTCAAAATTGCCATTAATCGTCGTCACATTTCGTTTACTTATGACAAAGAGTTTTATAGGAGAGCTGTTTTAAATTGCAATATCTTTATTTATAATCGCGGTGTTGTCAGCTGTGGAAACATCCTGCTCCTTTAGAGTTCCTAGACAACACCGTGAAACAAACCCTCTTTTCTGTTATAAATATAAATTTTGACAAATCCTCCTGGGACCAGGCATCATTACCTATTCGATATGGTGGTCTGGGCATTCGAAAAGTGTCGAATGTTTCTCTGCCAGCCTTTTTGTCCTCGGTGAATAGCTCGCAGTCCCTAGTAAATAAGATTTTGTTAAAACTGGGGACGTTTGAGTCGGCATTCTCCACCGAGGCCAAAAATGCTTGGCAGTTGGCTTGCCCGGAGTCGGACCCTCCGGCTAATCCTTGCTCGCAGCGGCTTTGGGACGAGCCGCTCTGCAGATTGGTGCAAAACAACCTTTTGAGCGCATCAACTAATTCTGCAGAGCGTGCTCGCCTCCTGGCAGCTGGCGAGTGGGAGTCGGGTCTCTGGCTACAGGCAATGCTCTCAAAAACTTTGGCACTTTAGTCGACCGTGCCACGTTTAAGATTGCCACGGCCCTTCGTCTTGGTGTACCCTGTAGCGCTCCTCATCAATTCCGTTGTGGTCGTCCTGTAGCCACTCGGCCACCACGGCTTGTCTCTACCACCGCTGGTGCACCCGCGGTGCTGTAACCGATTGGGTTAGCCCGCGATTACGGTAAGAGGCCCGACGGAATGACACTCACTCCGTGGAAGCTGGGATGGCCTCTGGTATGGGATGCTACTTGCATCGATACCCTTGCGCCGTCTCATCTTCCAGTGACAGCGTGTCAGGCTGCGACGGGTGCTGCCGCAGCTGAGAACGGCCAGCGGCGCAAAGTATCAGTGGCGATTACATATTTGCGCCATTTGGCATTGAAACACTTCGGCCGTGGAGACCACGCGCACATTCCTTATTTCGGGAGTTATCTAAGCACCTGGTCCAAATTACAAATCACCAGACGGCTGGCCTCTTTTTGGGTCAGTGTTTAAGCCTCGTTATTCAGTGGGGCAACGCGGTCAGCCTTCTGAGGACTTTTCCAAATTCGGGGGACCTGCGTCAAGTTTTTTATCCGTGTTAGAGTAAGACTTTTTTATTAAATGTTGATAATTAAAAATTGTAAATAAAAAATTTATAAGTAAATCTATTAGTATATGTATAATAGTAACATAATCTTGTTCATTATTTCTAATATGCGTTATTTACGTGCTGTATATTTTGTCGGAAGGTGAATTTTATCGCGAATTTTGTCTTTCTAATAGATATTTGTGATATTATAACAGTTATTATATCCGTGTGCGTTAAGAAAATACGTACTACGATTTAAGTAAAACCCTTATTTACTTTTGCTTGGGAAGGCCCAAAAATAAAATCTATAATATTAATTATCAAACAATAGTATTTTCGGGATATGTAAACAATCAGATGCAGTGCAAAACAAAATCTAAAAGAAAAACAGGAATGATAGTGGGTAATACAAATAAATTGCATCAATACCATCAATAAGCCCGCGATAATATTGCGAGAGATTAAAAAGTAGATAGGTAGATAATTACGTATCCATTTGTATCACTTAAGTTTTGTTTTGAATTGGGAAACCCAGATAAACGTAACCATATTAATCTGTCCATTTTTAAGTATTATATCGTCGAGCTACATATACCTCATGCCTCTTTCCTCTGGAGCTAGGCTTCATTCCACTCTGTCACGGTGCCACCTTCTGCCAACAGTTGGCCTGGAGTTCCAACAGGTCTCTTTCTACTCCATCAGTCCAGTACTAGTACCAGTCCCTCTAGATACCTTGGACGTGGAAAGGGGCTCGAAATATCGTTAGCCCAGTACCAGAAAATTTAGATCTTGCCCTGCCTGTCAATTTTGGACACGGTCTGGCTCAATGCAATCCGACTCTGCTTTGGATTTTCTGATGCGTTCCCGCTTTAGTGTGGTACTCTCGTCACCCCTCTGTAGCTAATATAAGCAACTGCACCCAATGTAATTACATCCATCGGATCGGATCGGACATTGACATCAAATAATATATATATACATTTTTAATGATTGAATTGAATTGTAATAATAATAATAATGTTTATGACATCTAAATTGGTAATTAACTCCCTTGGACAAAATTCATTAATCTGTGTAACTAACCTTATGACATTAAGATTGTGATATCCTTTATCTGTTGTAACATTATTTTAAGAATAATGACTACTCAAGAACTTGATGACATTTGACGTGTTAATTTATGTTTATCAAAATAAATGAATTGAATTGAATCCAATATACGTGTGGAACTCAACCGTTGCGTATTATTTAAATCTCCTATTGCATGGCGACCCCGCCAGTGCTGCCTCGCGGCAGCGCTGCGCATACTGCATAGCAGTCAGGCTCTACCGCCTAGCATTGTTGGACGTGGTCCGGCTTTGCCATTTTGTTCTACCAGCCATCGCTGTTATCGGTGTCCATAGCGCCATTATGTGACCTCATACTACTTTACTGTATTTTGCCTTCTTGTCATTGATTATAGTTTTAAACAACGAAAATTTTAATAAACTCAAACGTTAACAATATTTATTGAAATAGGACTCATTAATCTCTTAACAATTGTCAAAAGCTGCAACCCTTTGTAAGAATTATCAGATTTTTGGTCTGGGTTTTGACGATGTGGTAGGTAGATAAAGTATTAGAATTGTTTTGTTATGATTATTATAGACGCTTATTGGTGTTTGTATGTTGTTTATCGTTTTACATGACGAGAGACATAATTGAAGTTCATTAAAAATCACAATATAATCTGGCCCATATAAAATACCGTCATAATTAAGATAACCAATAAGATAGTATAGTACAGTCGAATCATCTCTTTTGTAATAGAAACAGGCAAACGAGAAAGCGCGACCTGATGGTATTAAGTTATCACTGCCGCTGTTAAAATAATGCGTACTACAAAGATTTGCCATAGAACCATTCCTGTTCAAATAATTAGTCTTACAAGGGTCTACCTTGACACCATTTATGTTAGAATAATGGGTCCCACAATTAATTTACTGTCTTAAGACAAGTCCTGTTAAAAAAATGCTTCCTACCAGGATCTGCCTTGGGACCATTCCTGTTAAAGTAATGAGTCCCACAGGGATCTGGCATGGGACCATTCCTTTTAAAATAATGAGTCCCACAATGATTTACCATAAGACTTTTCCTGTTAAAAAAATGCGTCCTACAAGGATTTGGCATTCATGCTAAAATAATTAGTCCCACGAGGATCTGCCCTGGGACCATTTCTGTTTAATTAATGCTTCTCACAAGGATCTGCATTAGAACCTTTCTAATTCGAACAATTGGTCCCACAAGAATCTGCATTGTAACTATTCTGTATTATACTGGTATAATATAGGTACCTATAAACAAGACCGTGTCGAACCAACATCAACTTTACACTGTTGCCCACAGTGTATTGGTTCCAGAATTATATCCACTGTGATATCTTCGAATAATATATGTTTGTCATTGTAAAACGGACCCCGGGCCCGGGCCTTCGGCTTTCCACCTAGTCTCCTGCAGAAACGCCACTGTCACCTTACACCTGGCGAGTACGTTGACCAGCTCACGAGCACGCCCGGTCAGCGTGCTAAGATTTCAACTGGCAAGGTAGACTTTTCTTTGAGCTAACGTCTTTAACCGGGTTCGACTTTGGCCCGGTAGCACTTAGCCATTTAACACAGAGGTAGGGCGATCCCTCTGTGCGTCGTTTCGCGGCGACGCCCTATCTGTATCGGGTATCTGTTCTTGACCTTCCATTATTTGTTCATCCGACACGCAAAACCCGTTAGGGAGAAGCGGGTTCGCCAGAGCCTCGCAGACTGCCAGCAGGGGGACCACGAGCAGTAAGGTTGTTATGGGCCCCTGAGATGGTGGTGGGACCCCATTACCCCCTACTAGATATTTAAAACTTACTTTATAGAATTTATGATGTCAACAGATTTATATTATGATCTCAGTAGGATTAAAAATATTACATGCTGATGATCTTGCAATAAAGTTGCTATAATAAGTCAATAAATGTAATAAATTATAAAATACGTGTGGCACTCGGGGACTGCCGCAGTAAAGCTATTGCATAGCATTTTTTATCAACTTATGCATGCAGTATTTTTTTTTCTTTGATATTAATTCGAGCTAATTAATGTGAGCTTCGTACAGTCGTACCATATACATACACGTTAAGGTTCAACCAGTCGCGGGCTCGAACTCACTCGTGGACGCGGCCAAAGAGCACGCTGTCTCACTAGCATTGTGTCTAAAAGAGATAGAATCAGTTAAGAGCAGTAAGCAGCTAGTCTACACGCATACGTCTAGTCGCACGCACACAAACACCGTGCCGAAGTCTGTCGAACTGAAACGACGTTAGACGATGCACGGCTTTCAACGCCGCACCGCTGTGCCGGTCGGAGTGGGGGGTGTTAGGTTTTTTCGTTACGGAATTTCTTGATTCGGTCACCGCGCTCAAAGCCCGCGATAAAAGCTATGCAATTAAAAAATAATTATAAGTTATTTGTTTTGATATTTTGCACTGTACTAAATAAACCTTTCAGTGTAGGGAAATTAACACAATATGATTTTTCCAATATTCTTGACATTGGTCAAAAATTCGTACAAACGACATAAATCTGGCAAAGAAGAATATAGTGTTATTATTAATTTATTTATTTATTTATTCTTTTGTACAACATTACAGCTTGAAATTAATGCGTTGCACAAATGCAATTAATGTATAATTTAGGCAAAATATCAATTAAACTTGCCCAATTTATAACATTAAGGATCTGTGATAATAGCTGGATTGAGTTAAATCAAGTAATAGCATAGGTACTTATATTTTTGCTTTATACAGTGTAACCTAAAACTGCTGTGTGAAGATCATTTGATCTTTGTTGTAATTTTATCACCATGCAAATGACCCATTCCGGTCTAATTAATGTAGAACAAGGATTCCTACTTAAATCAGCTGACTTCTTTGTATAGTCTCATAGACTGTGTTGAATGCTTTATGTGGAAGTTTATTCATATGTTTTAAATAAAAATACACAGACACTAGATGTCCTTGATTAAGATTGGGCAATATCGCACAATTTGTTTTGGAAAGTGGAACATCTGATGTACAACCAAAAAAGACCAGCTAAACTATAAGAAATATGGAAATTTCACCTATAGGATTTTGATGAGTTTTTAAATTAGGTACAGTTTAGTAGATTAGGGTCCTGCTTATAATATAGGCCATGTTTCATCTAATTGGGTTTTGTAGAACCAGTGATACAGCTTGAGCTCTCCGTAGTACTAGCTTTCATTCATTAGGGAGGTCATTTAAAATGGAGGTATGTAAAAAAGATAATTGCCCTAAAAACAATTTACACGGACAAATGCTAGTTATAAATAATTAGTATTTTAGCAGTTAATCAGTGTCAATTATTTATCAGTCAATAGTGAAGATAAATTTCGTACATATTACGCTCATTATTGGAATACCCAGAATTGTGGTCGACCCATTATCACTACAACTCATTGTTAGCGACTATGCTTGCTCCATAATATCTCGTACTTGAGGAAATTATAAATCATCGGGCGACAATATCACGGTTGTGCTTTCGCGAGCGGATTTGGCAGATCAAGTAATTACAGTAGAGCTACTGCAATCTGACCTCCGTGATACTACTAATTAGTCTGGGTCATTGTCAAATATTCAGTCACCTGATGCAGGATTCCTCGCGATATTTTCCCTCACCGTAGAAACGGGAACATCGGTTAGTGTTCAACTAATATAAATAACTCAAAAAAAGTCACAGGTACTTGACGGTACTGGGGTTTGGACTCGGCACCTCTCATTTACTAGCCATTAGGCTAGCGACGCTCCTAAGTAATCGTAATAGGGTCATAAGGCGCCTGTTCACTGTAGCGGCTACAGAAATAATTGTCTGTCCATCTTCACAAAGAAGAAACAAGTTGACGACACACTGGCTAATCCGTGTGCACAAAACAATAAAAAAACCAAATTAAGATACCATCCGATTCATCAAAGGGAAGCCAATTTTATCTGACACGTAAATTCCGATTACAATACCAAAATCATTTGAGTGATAACGCTCTGAGTATATAACCACTGGCAAAGCTGTTGCGGCACCTGACACTGTCACTTTCCATAATGAAGCTGCTAGTCGTTCTCTGCCTGCTGGGCGCGGCTCTGGCCGAGGAGGGGCAGTTTGAGCCCATCACCACCTTCTACCACGAGACCATCGGCATCCAGGAGGCGGCGGCCATCAAGGCGGCGGAGGAGGCCACCGACTTCGGCGGCTCCCGCATCGTCGGCGGCTCGGCGACCAACCTCGGACAGTACCCATGGCTGGTAAGCATACTTCTGAGATAATTTGTTACGCTTGAAAATAATTCTTCTAAGGCTTTCTGCCACTCAAGGGCTCTTTATGTCTTCGCTGAGGGTCTGATGGTTGGCTCTGCTTCAACTACCGTTTTATCAGGATCTATTCTGGTAACGAAGAGACGCTGAATATTATCTTCACACATCTCCGTTTATTCTTACCACTTCGGACCTCAGGCGTTTTCAGAACATTATACGCACTAATTTTGTTGAAGCTTGTGAAATACTCTTCGATATCGACATTGTAATATTTAAAAAAATAATATCTCTCTTAAGATATTAGACACACATTCGACCGATATCTCATCCATGTTAACTGGGGCCGGTCTATATTCACTCTTGCTTTTAAGGTATCCAGATTTTCAGTGACAGACGTAGACGTAGGCAAAGAGATAGCTGATAGATCATCATAATTTCAGAGTTTAATCAGAACAGCGTAGCTGCTCTAACTCCCCATTCTGTTCGGAAGGTTCAACGCTCCTTAACACATTTTTCAACGCTCCATAGGGTGGTTTGGTGATCACTCTGACCAGTGGCGCTACCTCAGTATGCGGCTCTTCTCTGCTGTCCAACACCCGCGCCGTGACCGCAGCTCACTGCTGGTGGGACGGCCGCAGCCAGGCGAGGCAGTTCGTCGTGGTGCTCGGATCCCTCACCCTGTTCTCAGGAGGCACCAGAGTCACCACCAGCTCCGTCACCATGCACGGCAGCTGGAACCCCAATACCATCACCAACGATGTTGCCGTCATCAACCTTAGCTTTGTCACTTACAACAGTGAGTATTGATTGTTGTTTATAAATATCAATAGATCTTTTAGGTTAAAAACAACACTCATAGAAATTTTTTAAATATTTTAAATTCTGTTTCCTGCTCTGGAGATCTGTTTGACCCACATTGTAGAAAAATGTTATTCGATCCATCAGTAACAGTGGGTACTGGATCAGTTCTAGTCCAACGTATAGGGTTAGCCATCCAGCGGGCAAATGCTGTTTGCCACCAACCCCAGCGGCAGCGATCTGTGTGACATAATAGACCATTTAGATTTTCAGATTAGTATTTTAACTTTATTATGTTTTAGTTAGTCAAGTATCAATCTTACTTTTTTATTGTACTATTTGCGTGTTTCATAACATATAAGAAATTTTGTAGGTATGGTTTTTAACATCAACTCTGCTCATATTCATTGCTCCTTCAGGACTGGACGTGAGGATTTCATAACAAAATTAGTACCTATAGCAAGTGAAGAACTCATATCATACTTAACTGCCACAGGCTAATGCTGAGGATGGATCTCAACAGCGTAATGACAAATAATTTGAACCTGATTTTAACCGTGAGACCTTGATCCACAGACAATATCCGCAACATCCCCTTGGCCTCCGGCACCGCCAACTTCGCGGGCGTGTGGGCCTGGGCCGCCGGCTTCGGCAGACAGAGCGACTGTGAGTATTCGCGTCTTTCTCTACTTTCCTCTTATCTTTTTATTCAGGAAAAATATCAATACAAATATTGCTGTTTAAAACAGTAATTTTTTTATAAATTGTTTATTTATGGGCTGCTGCTGAGGTAGATTAGATATTGGCCAACAAACCATATATTTCAGACCAAGTTACAGTAAATAATGTTTTAACTAGTTAAGTTGCAACATTTTTGGTGGTTTAGGTTACTTACCACTTACTTGTTTACACCCTTCAACATCATCATCGTCCGATCGGCCAATCGCAGCTCTTTTATATACTTTTTCTTCTACTTCGCAAATCTGACGCTCTTATGTCCTAGGATACCGCGGGACTAATTTTTCTGATACCGGCAGGCTTACGCACTATTTTCCAACGTATCTATGGCTCATCTATTTCTAATCTTCATACATTTTTCCCACGTATTTCTGGCTTGCCTCTCTCTAATCTTTATACCTATTACAGCTGCGGGTATCGGTAACAACCAACGCCAACACCATGTGAACCTGCAAGTCATCACCAACGCCGTCTGCCAGCAAACCTACGGCTCCAGCTCCGTCATCGCGTCCACCATCTGCACCAGCGGCGCCAACGGCCGCGGCACCTGCGGCGGGGACTCCGGTGGCCCGCTCGACGCCACCTCAGGCGGACAGCGTGTCCTGGTCAGTGTTATCACTAGTTTATAATACAATACTCAACATAACTCTCCCAGTTTAACTAGTTTATTGAACATAGGCCTCCCATTGCACCTCGGATTACGCATCTAGCAATCACCTGTAGCCTTTTTGGGATGCTACACTACGCTTGCCGAGTCATTAGATCAGAATCATTTTGAGTATTGAATTTAAAGTCTTGAAACTTGATCTTAGATTCCATATTCCTGACCATGGTTTTGTTCCAGATCGGTATCACGTCATTCGGCGCGGCGGCCGGCTGTCAGCGCGGCTTCCCCGCGGCCTTCGCCAGGGTCAGCAGCTTCAACGCCTGGATCAGCCAGCGGCTGTAAATTGTCTCTTCCTCACAACGACTATTCAGCGAAGCAACATGACAACGATTTAGTTTAAGTCAATAAATGAATTAAGTTAACTTACACGTTTTCGTTTTTGTTTGACAAAGTACCTAAAGGTGATTCTGCAATTGTGCAATTTTGCTCAAGAAGGGCAAATTAGTAAAATTGCATTCATAAAAGTGGTAGACATTGTGATATGAGTAGACCGTAACAACGTAAAGGTTTGAAATAAGTAGTGCCTGTAAGTAAGTAAATCGATTGTATGTAGCTAAGATCCATCAATAGACACGAATCTTTAACTTAGATCCCCGACTAGTCAAGCCAGTCTCGATGAACAGAGGAAGGAACCATGTACATCAGAATTGATTTTCATTGGGCCGTACGCATGACCTTCGCCCATTGCGCGAAGCGAACATTTCCTCAGATTAGCAAAGAAAAAGTAAATTAAAGAAAGTCACTTGTTTATGAGTCATGTCAGACCCGGTCGAAAGCCTTGGAGAAATCCATGAATACAGCAATTGATTTGCCGTTGTGCTTAAGTTGTGTATCTTAGATTGCATGCAACGTAAATGCATTAATCGTAGATGTTATGGGCGACAGCTACCATCTGCTACCGCTTACCATCAGGTAGGCTGACTGCTCGCTAGCCACCCTTCATGAAGAACTCTATTTTTTTCTCGAGAAACGGCAGGAACCTAATTCCACAATCATGGGCTGTGTGCATACAAGTTTCACTGAAACCACCTAGCACCTTGACCCCGCACCGAACAGTAAGTGCAACGTCCATAGGCTGCGGTGACTGCTTACCATCAGGCAGGCCGCAAGCTTGTTTACCGCCTTAGTGGTATAAAAAAAAACGGTTTGTTGAAATAACATGGCACCGATTTAGAAAAGTAACTGATTTCAAACTTCAAAAATCGGTGCGACCTCGCTGCTACTACCGTTTAGCTATCTTTTTTCTTTTTTTATGTAATACGGCAGACAAACAGGCATGTGGTCCACCTGATGGAAAGTGGTTTCCGCTGCCTATGGACATTAGCAACACCAGGGGTGCCAGTAATGCGTTGCCCGTCTCTAAGGAAACCTCTTATATACCTCTTGAACGATCTCATGTCATAGTCCAAAGGAAACACTGTGACTGGGAGCTCATCCCACATTCGAATCGTACGAGCGAGAAAGGTTCTATCGAATCTTCGCGTGGACACCACTAGAGGGTCCACGTAATGGGGATGAGTACCCAGCCCACGGCGGGTGGTGCTACAACAATTACAACAACCATTAAGTTGACCTAACATACGAATTGAATTTTGGTGTTGCTAATGTCTATAGGCAGTGGTGACCACTTTCCATCAAGTGGCCCGCATGCCTGTTTGTCTGCCGTATTACATAAAATAAATAAAAAAGTTAGCAAAACGGGGTAGCAGCAAGGTCGCACCGATTTTTGAATTTTGAAATCAATTACTTTTCTAAATCGGTGCCATGTTATTTGCATTTGTGGCTTTTGCATGTTTGCCTACCGTATGATATAGTATAAAAATGTATAAAAAAAGCCATTAATCGTCGTCACATTCCGTTTACTTATGACCAAGAGTTTTACAAGGGAGTTGTTTTAAGTTGCAATATATTTATTTATTTATTTATAAATAAATCTGTAAGTATATCAATAGTAAGAGTAAGATAATCTTCTTCTTTATTTTTAATATGCGTTATTTACGTGCTCTATATTTTGTCGCAAGGTGAACTTTATCGCGAATATCGTCTTTCTTATAGAAATTAGTGATAGATTAACAGGTATTATATCCGTGTGCGTTACGCATATTTGTACTACTACTTAAGTAAAGCTTCTTATCTACTTCTACTTGGGAAAACCCAAAAATTAAATCTATAATATTAATTATCTAACAGTATTATTTACGGAATAGGTAAACAACCGATACAACGCAAAGCATAGTCTAATAGAAAAACAGGCAAGATAGTGGGTAATACAAATAAATTACTTCAATACCAACAATAAGCGTAGTATTGAAGAGAGATTAAAAAGTAGATAATTAAGTATCCATTTATCTTTATCACATAAGTTTTGTTTCGAATTGGGAAACCCAGATAAACGTGACAATAGTAATCCGATCAATTTTAAGTATTATGTTGTCAAGCTTCATATAGGTATAATAAGACCACGTTAAGTCCAAATGGATTTAAAAAAAAAAAAATATATACATCTCTGTATGGCAACTTTTGCCATGTCTTTTATCCGTCATAGAACGTCATTCAAAAGAGTCATAACAAAGAAATTGACTGACTTGAAAAATATTATTAAGGCGATTGGCACATTGGAACGCAGCATTTATTCTGGCGAAATTTGGAAATATATGTAATTTTTATATTTTTTTTAACACAATCAAAAATTTAGGAATTCTCCAAATTGTTATAATCTTTTAATAGAATTATATTATTTAGGCGAAAAATATTTGAGAACTGAGTAACGGAACACCTATTTGACAATCTTGGAGACCTCACTTCACAGCAGCGGCCTATTTGACGCCTTTTTATATAGAAAGTACAGCGCCAAAAACTTATCTGACTCGCAGCCCGTGTCAAATGTGTCAAAGAAAAAAAACGACGGATCTGCACGAATGCGTTTTCAGTGTGTTCGACTATGAGTGATTTCCATAGAAACCGATGACAGCTTGAAGAACTTTATGTCACGCACTAAAGCACGTCACGCACAACCGTACGGTGCTGCGAATTACCTAAATAATAATGGGCAGTGACTTACAATAACAGATTATTCAATCGATATTGCTATATCTACACTTTATAATTTCTACCACTGTCAGTCGATTCGGACTTAGCGTGGTCCTACTATACCTATCGTCTCTTTCCCCTAGAGGTAGGTAGAGGTCACATTGTTTACTTACACATCTTTGCCTTCTACTAAGAAATTCCTTTCCACTCTGTCCAATGACATCTCTTGCCAGTCGGTCTGGAGTTCCAATAGGTCTCCTTCTTCTCCTTCCCTCCAGTGGTACCTAGGACGAAGGAAGGGGACGAAAGAACGTCAGCTCAGTGCAAGGAGATTCAGATCCTGTCCTGCCTGAGTTTATTGGACGTGGTCCGGCTAATTGCGATCCGGCTCTGCCTTGAATGTTCGGACGCGGACTCTCTTAGGATTATTGGACGTTGTCCGGCTCTACCGCCTAGAATTGTCGGAAACGATCCGGCTCTACCTGGTATTGTCGAATTCTTTGCCTTGGATTGTCGGACCCGATCCCGCAATACACAGCACTGTTTATCGCGGTCTGGTTGTGCCGCCTGGTATTGTTCGTGGTTCAACTGTTGGTTTTGTTCTACCAACCATCGCCCTTATCGGTGTGGGGTGAGTGTCGTCTAGCTCTGGGGTACCAGTAGCACCACTATATGACTCCATCCTATTTTACTATCTTTCGCCTTCCTATTCTTGATCTTTGTCAGATCTTGATCAGATTGGTGAGCGAAATTTTATATAAACTTAAACGTTAACAACATTTATTGAAATAGGATTTACATTTGTTAAAAAACTTTTAATACTTGCAAGCATTATCAAATTTTTATCACATCGTACTAGTAGTAGTAGTCGTTTAATCTCTAGGTCTGGGTTTTCCCGATACGGTAGGTAGATAAAGTATTGGAATTATTTTGATATGATAATCACAGACGTAAGCGCGAAATGCCTTAACGGAGATGGCGGGACGAGTTGGACGCCTTTTCTAAGAATTGGCCGAGAAAAGCATCCTACCGTGAGTCGTGGATCGTGGGGGAGGCCTTTGCCGTGCATTTTAAAATACAATTTCGGTAAGAAATATGGTTGAAATCGAGCTTATTTTCAGCATCATCGTAACCCGCCACGGCTTGGCACCCGTGAAATTGTTTGGGATTTTTTATTATAATTTTCTTTCATTATAGGTAAGTATAATACGAAAGCGGACCTGTATTGTATAGTCTCGCTTATCTGTACCTATTTGTCTGGGTTTAACCGATACGGTACGTAGATAATGTATTAGAATTATTTTGATATAATTATTACAGACACTATTATTAAACTATGTCTATTTTTGTAGTTGTTTGTTTATTGTTTGTCATTTGACTTGACGAGAGATATGTATGAAGTTCACTTAAAATCACAAATAAGCGGGTTCATATAAAATTCTCTCATGATTAAGATAACCAATACGATACTATGTATAGTCGAACCATCTCTCTGGTAAAAGAAGCAGGCAAACGAGAAAGTGCGACCTGGAGGTCTAGAAAGCCCACATTACCGTTTCCTAATATGATTTATATTCATTTGTCACAAACTCATCTACACCGTTGCTGTTCTTGTCATTGACATGATAATTCAAAATGGCTTCATTTCCAGTAGTTCCAGCATTGGCTACCGGATCAGATAAGTTACTAGCACTCTAATTTGAAACGCTGATATGGCCTTTTGAGACCCTCAATAAGATATCACCATATGTCTAGGCAGCCTATGTTTATACATCTGTTGTTGCGGTTATCCGCAACAACAGTGCAGTCGCGAATACGATGCTTTTGGATAAGTGCAGCTTTTTCTTGAATGCCCCAATATCGTACGGGCTCAGGACCCTGCTGCGTAGGATGTTTTTATTTCCTTCCAAGCAAAGTCAAGAAATATTATAAATATACTTTACAATTAAACGTAATAACATCGATTTAATGTCTTTAATAGGGAAAAGATAGAGATAGACTTGAACAATTGTGCGTCGAATTTTGAACTTAATAAAAGTAATACGCAAACAGAGTAAAGGAACGGCAATAGCGCCTCGTATAGAAGCAAGGACTAACGTGGTGATGTAGCAGAAAATGGAGCATGCCTGTCAAGGAACAACCTATTCACTCTAGCCTTGAAGGCGTCCAAAATGATCAGAAAACACACTCGCAGACAATATCTTACATAACTTAGACGTACTCATTATAATATAACCAAAGCTGCTCGGGGATAGCTGGAAGGTTTACGACATGAGAATGAAGCGTTCGTCCCGATCACGTTATCCGAGAAGGAAAGAGGCCAGCGGTTATTGTAATTTGCATTCATTATAGGTACTTAAAGGATCTGCCTATCCTGTTAAAATAATGTGTCCCACAAGGATCTGCCATGAAACCATTTCGGTTAGAATAATGTGTACCAGAAGGAACTGCCTTGGGACCAATCCAGTTCAAATAATGCGTCCCGCAAGGATCTGTCATGGGACCATTCCTGTTAAGATAATGAGTCCTACAAGGGTCAGCCTCAATTAGAATATTAGGTCCCAGAAGCATTGCATTGATCTGCATTGGAACCATCCTGTCTCTTACTTATATAATATACCTATCAAGACCGTGTGGAACCTACATCAACTTTACAATATTTCTCACAATGTTGTAAAATGAAAATGAGAATGAAAACCTCGGATATACCACCGGGATATTAACGCCACATATTAATCTGTAAGAGGCAAAAGAGGTTTGTTAGGATCGTAGTTTGTGGATAGTGTATGTATATTTATAAATTTTATAAGTGAAAATCATTGCTCATGTGACAATACACAGCAATAAATAAGTACTTGTCTTCTTAGAAAAACAATTAATATATCCTTTATAAATACTACTTATAACAATGACAAATTGTCACCAACATTCGATGTCAAAACGGGTTTCTCAAGAATATCCCCGTTCCCAAACTTTCTTAATACTAGGGCCGTTACGTCGATGCAGTGAACACCAACTTATATAGACGAAGTGAAATCAATCAACTTCCTTTAAACATCAATAAAAGCAAGCACTGCTTGAGCTCTCTCCCGAAGTCTTTCCTTTGTACTATAACATGGGGCTCTTCAAAAGTATCTAGGTAACTAAAACACCGGCACCGCATCCACTTCTCTTTAGGTTGCTAAGGTTCTGGTCGATGGTGACCGCTTTCCTGCTTTTCGAATAGTTGGACCGAACGTCCGTGTGCCCCCTAGATATTAAAATAAATAATTACAAAAGAGATATAAATAAATAATTACCCATTTTGACTATGGTATAATTGGTATTTCACTTAAAACTAGACTGTAAATGTATTTTTTATTTAGATTACCAAGTGTCTTGTAAACCTCCTTATAAAGTCGGTGAACCAAATACCTAAATAAATAAAAAAATTAATTACCTTGCATTAAATCATTGTACAAAGACATGACTGCCACTGGATACCTTGAACATAGTACTGAAAAGGTCGACAATTCTATATCATTATCTTTATCCTTTATTATCAATACTGTATCTACACGTTTTAATTATGCCTACTCGACTCTTTAGATCGTTTTTAGGGTACCGTACACTGGGATCGGGACAGAAAAACTGGTCTAGTGGCAGCGAGCTTTTGAGACCGATAAACAATTTTAAGCAATGTTCGAAAGTGTGTACCTCGGGTCTCTGGTACAGGAATACGGTGACGTAGACCGTGCTGTGAAGCACCAGATCAAAGCTGGATGGATGGAATGGCGACAGGTTACCGGCACTACATGAGACTGAGGAAAAAGGGGACATTTTTAAAAGGAATTAAGTTAAGACCTGTCGTCTCGTATGTAGAGTGGTATTTTGTTTTTAGCTTATGTTTGTAGTTTTTTTATGTTATACGGTAGACCACGGTTGTAGTTCCTCTTTCTCTGACATTAGAGATGAAACAGTCTCTAATATTAAAGGAACACTTCAAGACTTGTAGAGTGCGTGCAAGATAACTCTGCTCGCGGCTGTAAATGGAACTAAATTTGGCAGATAGACAACAAGAACAACTCGTGACAACTCCCAACAGAAATAGTGACAGGGACGATATAATCGAAGTGCAGGCTTATCTTGCGCGTACTTAACATATTTCATATATTTTACTACAGTTATTTTATACATGGAAAATAAATGATTAGCCAATAAAGAGCCACTGCAATGACTTTTAAGCTTATTATCTAATCATAATTATCATATCTTAATAGTTTATTTTTAAATAAACATTAAGTAAAGATATTATAATACTACATAATTATAATGTTAAATACAGGTAGAAGCACTTTCTGTTGAAAATTGAATATTTTTAAAGGTATATACGAACATATGTTTGTACTGTGACAAATGTGCAGACATCCCAGCTGAGGGGAAGCAGTAACCCGTGGGGCCCGTCTTTTGTGTCACCGCTTACATACCGCGTAGGCATCGGGTCCGCCTAGTCACCGCGTAACGACCGCCTAGGAAATACGCAGCCTACCCTACTAAAGCGAACACAACGCGGTGGCTTTTAAAATACATATCAAATACAAAACCTTTTATAAAAATTATAAGCATGATATAAAAAAATTATGGAACACCCCTTTACTTTATTATTGGAAAGCCCAGAATTATGGTCGAACTGTCGTCACTATAACACATTGTCAGCGGCAATGCTTGCTCCATAATACCTCATATTGAAATTAGAAATCGTCTTACCGTCAATATCCCGGTTGTGCTTCCGCGCGCGGTCTTGGAAGATCAAGTAATTACAGTAGAGCCATTGCCATTTGATCTCTGTGACCCTGCTAGCAGGGGAACATAACCAGATTGTATCATGGTTACACATTCAACCGCCTGACTGTGCATGTTTCCGTGCGATGTTTTCCCTCATTGTAGAGCATAAGTCGGTGTTCATCTAATATCGGTTAGTGTTCAACTAATATACATACACAAAAAATAAATTTATTGCTACTTGACGGCACTGGAGTTTAGGCCATTAGAAATACGTAATCCTAAAGGCACATTTTCATTGGTCGGTAGCGCCCGTATGCGGGGTACGGGAGATTTCTGTAACGCATGCCATAGGGCCCGCATGCGGAGAACCGTTTACATTGGTCGTTAGCGCCCGTATGCGGGGTACGGGAGATTTCTGTAACGCATGCCTTAGGACCCGCATGCGGGAAACCGTTTACATTGGTCGTTAGCGTCCGCATGCAAGGTGCGAAATAACTGTGTTGACTGATGACGTCTAATGACCGAGATGCTATGAGGGAGTCCCCGAATGCTTTGTATCGACCAAGTTATCGACTGACTTATTTCATTGGTCGCTATCCCGAATGCGGTAAGCCCCCGCACGCATTGAATCGACCGAGTTATCGATTGATGAATTTCATTGGTCGTTAGCCCGCATGCAAGAAGTCCCCGAATTCGGGCTAACGACCGATTTATCGACCAATGAAAATGCGCCTTAAGTGATCCATCAAACAGGGTCCTAAAGATAATAAAGTTGTTATAAATACTTAGGTACCAGGACCCCCTATGGATCTTGGCCTCCGACACCAAAAGACGCCTCTTATGTCCTCAAAGATCCGAAAACTAGTTGCAGGCGGTAAATTACACATTTGCATCGTAGAACGTCCGTGTAAGTATGTGCATTATTTACTGCCGATTGTAGAAATGATTTTCTGTCCATCCTCATAAAATAATAGCATGCTGACGTCAAACCGACTAATCCGTGCGCTAAAAACAATAAATCAAATTAGTCACAGCCCCAATCCATCAACGAGAAGCCATTTTAATCTGACACCTAAAATCAGATTAAAACGCAAAAATCATTGAGAGATAACGTACTGAGTATATAACCATTTGCAAAGCTGATGCGCCATCCGACACTTACTCTACATTATGAAGCTGCTTGTTGTTCTCTGTCTGCTGGGCGCGGCTCTAGCCGAGGAGGGGCAGTTCGAGCCCATCACCACCTTCTACCACGAGACCATCGGCATCCAGGAGGCGGCGGCCATCAAGGCGGCGGAAGAGGCCACCGACTTCGGCGGCTCCCGCATCGTTGGCGGCTCGGCGACCAACCTCGGACAGTACCCATGGCTGGTGAGCATACTTCTGAGCTAATTTGTTGCTAAAAATACTTCTTCGACGGCTTTCTTTCCCTTTGGGTCTTTGCTGAGAGTCTGCTGAAACTCCTGTATTACCAGGATTTACTGTGGTGACCGAAAAGTCGCTAAATTTTGATTCTCATGCAAGCACGAGGTGTTGTAGCCTCGCCCAGATCCATGATTCTTTTCATACATATTCTTTTTCCTTTATTACTTCTGACTCCAGATTTTGAAAACGTTATAGGTATTAATTTGGTCAGTGAAGCTTAACATATATTCATTAATCTTGATATATCATTACATTTTTGAATAAATTTCTCTTTCATGACTAGCCAGGCATTCGACTGCTATCTCACGTGATGGCAACTGACTATGCAGCCCAGAATCCCGTTTTATTAAGGTTTATTTACTCTTGTCTTTTAAAAATATATCCTTATTAGGTTCAGAGACACATTTGCCGGCAAAGTATATTAAGTATAGTCCTTGCCTATACTAGCAGTGTCAAATGGATAGAACGTCAGCCCGCTCCCTCCAATGTTGAACCCTCCTTAATATGCTCTTCTACACTTCATAGGGAGGTTTGGTGATCACGCTGACCAGTGGCGCTACCTCAGTATGCGGTTCCTCTCTGCTGTCCAACACCCGCGCCGTGACCGCAGCTCACTGCTGGTTTGACGGTCGCAGCCAGGCGAGACAGTTCGTCGTGGTGCTCGGATCCCTCACCCTGTTCTCAGGAGGCACCAGAGTCACCACCAGCTCCGTCACCATGCACGGCAGCTGGAACCCCAACACCATCACCAACGACGTCGCCGTCATCAACCTTAGCTTTGTCACTTACAACAGTGAGTATTGACTGTTATTGATAAATGACAACCGAGTGTTTAGGTTAGCAAATATTCCACTCCAAGAAAAACTTAATAAAAAATGTTCTTAGCTGTTCTGGAGACTTGACTGTTGCTGACGATGGACGTCAACATTGAAATGATTAATCACTTTTTAACCGTGAACCGTCGATCCACAGACAACATCCGCAACATCCCTCTGGCCTCCGGCACCGCCAACTTCGCGGGCGTATGGGCCTGGGCCGCCGGCTTCGGCAGACAGAGCGACTGTGAGTATGCGCCTCGTTTTCTACCTTCACTCTTATCTCAGTATTTAGGAAAAATTGCAAGACATTAAAGGACCATACAAATTCATCATCTTACATCTCAAGATACCACCCGCATTTTGCGTGTTAGCAAGAGTTATACAATTTTTTTAGATTACCATGAGACTAGAATAGTAATATGAAACTGAAACTTCACTAGTGCCAGTAATGCTAAGCATCATTCACCGCTTGCTAGAGTACCTTCATCATCATCATCCGAGCGATCAGTTCCGGCTTCTGCTGGCTTTCCTTTCATACTCTTTTACTTCTACTTCGACTGGCGTTCAGCATCATCATGTTATAGGCCGTTGGCACTCGCATCCGACGCTTTCATGTCCTGGGCCTAGCGCGGGACCTCTTTCCTGATATCGTTTCCTATTTTCCCCGTATCTCTAGCTTGCCTCTCTTTAACCTCTATACCTATTTTTAGCTGCGGGTATCGGCAATAACCAACGCCAGCACCACGTGAACCTGCAAGTCATCACCAACGCCGTCTGCCAGCAAACCTACGGCTCCAGCTCCGTCATCGCGTCCACCATCTGCACCAGCGGCGCCAACGGCCGCGGCACCTGCGGCGGAGACTCCGGCGGCCCCCTGGATGCCACCTCGGGTGGACAGCGTGTCCTGGTCAGTGTTATCACTAGTTTATACCATCCTTATAATAACTATCAGCCTAAACTAGTCCACTAGACATAGACCGTCCCTTTTGTGCATCAATGTACCTCTGCTTGCTGCAATCAGCGTGCAGCTGTAGCTTTTACTAAATCGCCTCACCATCAGGCTGAGAGGCGACCTTTAGCAGATCAGAATCTCATCATTAGCAATAACAGGAGGAGTGATTTTTGTAATTAGTATCGTGTGTAATACTGTCGCCCATGCTTCCGTCCTATGTAACGCTTCCTTCTCACTAGTTTTGAGAGGGAAGTATACAAGGCGCAAGGACTAACTTACAAAGATTGCAATCATCATAAACCTGTACAGGTTTCATCACGATGTTTTCCCTCACCGTAATAGCATCGGTTAGTGTTCAACTAATGTACATATCTCAGAAACGAGTCATTAGTACATGGATTCGAACCCGGTATCTCTGGCTTGCGGGTCGGATACCATTACCACTTGGCCACTGACGCTCCTTGGTCTGAGCCTATGTAATAGGTAGATAGTTGTTTTAAATATCAATGTTTGAGGACATGACATATAAGCTTCGCTTATCAAATATCAGATTCGGTTTTATAATCAATCAGGATAATTATGTTTAAGGGAATTAATTCTACTGTCGTGATGATAATTAGTTGATAATGATTACACAAAAGAGAATAGATATGGCTTAAGTACCTCGTTGCGTATGCTGTTACCTAAGGCTGATTGTCTTTTATTTAATTTATTTATTTATCAGTTTATTGCACACAGTAAATTACATTTTATTTCATAAATCAGCAGAGTACGTACCTATAGTACTAAATAATGGTGAATTGAAATTATTTATGTCGAGTCTTATATCTACCCCAATTATTAGATGTACAACATTTATCGATTGATGGCCTTGGGGATCATTTGTTTTTATTATTTTTTATTTAGATTTTTGTGATATAGTAGCTGATAGGTATTGTACAGTCACTACACCAACGGCCTTATAAGAAAGCTTATTGTTACCCAAAAGGCAATGGAAAGGGCTATGCTCTCGTTGCGCGAAATAATCAGAAATGAGGAGATCCGATAAAGTGCCAGTAGGCAGGTCACATAGCTCGAAGAACAGATGGCCAATGGGGCAGTAAACTTCTCAAGTGGCGACCACGTAGTACAGGTCGCAAAACATAATTTCAGACTTATTTCATCTAGTTTACTAATGGCAGTTTTACGCGTTTTTATTAATACTGCCATTGAGCTGCTATTGCGATCCATTTACTATTCAATGGATTCTTCGTAAATTGAGGCCCAGGTGGCCTGCTTGATCGTTTGAACCAGCCTTAACCTGACTATGGTCTTGTTCCAGGTCGGTATCACGTCGTTCGGCGCAGCGGCCGGCTGCCAGCGCGGCTTCCCCGCGGCCTTCGCCAGGGTCAGCAGCTTCAACGCCTGGATCAGCCAGAGGCTGTAAGGTGTGAACAGAAACCAGAAACGTTTGGTTTCCCATTGTACCACGACACAGCATGAGAGACAACGGTCATGTTTCATGTAATAAATTGTAATATATGAATTTAAGTTTCTTGTCTTACTTTTCCCCTTCTGCGGGGCTATTGGCTAACTCAGTTGGCAATTGAATTTGATATTAGATAATTGTAGACTATGTCGTCTACTTTGGCCACTTGCAATAGCGTCAATTAATTAGAGAAGTGTATTATTTTTTTATGTCAAATTCAGTTGTCCACTAAGATAGCCAATACCCCTTCTATTTTATAACTTTCAGTATATATATTTTCTCTTTCACCGAGCTCAACACATCATGAATTTTTCGATGATTTTGATTTTCATATATTTTGTCGTTTTACAGGGTTTAGATAGATACATTAATATACTATTAAACATAGGTACTAAAATCTCGTCAACAAAAAACATATAAAACGTTCCAATACTTTCTTAGAAGAAAGTTAGGAATGTTTACATAAATAATTTATTAATTCATGAATAATAATAGGAAATAAGACAAAAATTTACAATGTAAAACTGGTAATGTCAATATTGTGAATATCTAAATAATATTTAAATGTCAATAAACAAAATATTATTACAAAGGTCGATTCATCAATTTACAATAGAAATAAATTAAAGGACAAATTAATTAATGCCAAACTTAAAAGGTCATTATAACTTAAAACTAGATGTATAACCCACTCTTTGCCATTACCGGTGCAATGGTGCCCATAACACTAGCGGCGTTGCCACGCTGAATGGCGATGGACAGCCTCTGCAATAGGAATGATCTAGAGCGGGGGTCACCACTCCTTTCCTTCATACTATGGCCGACGTCTTTGAAACGATGGCCGACGTCTTTGAAAATAGCCATTTTGACGTTAGAAATGTGTATATTAACAGACATTTGTCCAATGTTTCACAAAAATTTACAAAGTCATCTTGTTCTACCAAGAATTAAACTTGGCATGTTTTGAAAATAATTCTTGGATTTTTAGAAAACAGGTAGCCGAAATGCAATAGTGTAGTATATTTTTAGACCCCGCCTTCGTGAAACCCTTTCATTTGATACCAAACACGATAGGTTTGTATTTCCCATACAAAAAATCGATGACGTCATTTTTTTTTTTTTTTTATGTCATGGGTAGGCAAACAGGCAAGCGGGCCACCTGATGGAAAGTGGTCACCACTGCCTATAGACATTAGCAACACCAAGAGTATCGCTAATGCGTTGCCCACCTCTATAACACGTTGCTCTGGCAGCAAAAAGCAAATGCCACTCCACTGCCAAAGCCACGGTTTCCCAAATCCCCACCCCATGGAGCACTGGAAACCTTATTCACCGGCAGAAACACAATACTATTTAAAAGAGTATTATTTAGCTGCGATATTCTGTAAGGTGGAGGGGAGGTACTTCCCCAGTCGGGCGGCTCCAATTCGAACGAGATACCCCGCTATGCCCTACCTCTCTTAAACTATTTACTATTATTTTGTTATTACTGCACTCATGGGAAATTTGTAAGAACTACCGCTCAAAATTATTGTTTAAAAGGTTAAAACAATAATTTTGAGCGGTAGTTCTCGGGTGGGCAAACAGGCAATCCGGCTACCTGATGTAAAGTGGTCACCACTGCCTATAGACATTAGCAACACCAAGAGTATCGCCAATGCGTTGCCCACCTCTATAATACGTTGCTCTGGCAGCAAAAAGGCAAATGCCCCTCCACTGTCTAAGCTACGGTTCCCCAAATCCCCACCCCATGGAGCACTGGAGAACTTACTCACCGGCAGAAACACAATACTATTTAAAAGAGTATTGTTAAGCTGCGGTATTCTGTAAGGTGGAGGTACTTCCCCAGTCGGGATGCTCCAATTCGACCGGGATACCCCGCTATGCCCTACCTATCTAAAGTACCCATGTACCATAAGGCTATCCTGTACATCGATTTGCGTTTTTTTTATCGTAGCCCGACCACTATTCACTTTTACACGGTCCCGTATCAATTTTTTTTTTTTTGTAGTGTAATTAGTTTGATGTGTGTGTATCTGTTTGAAAGCCAGTTTTATCGTGATGGTTCCTGTTCGTTGGCCGAGGAATGAGCCAGCTCTGCGCTCACCCGTGAAGTTAGTATAAGTATACTCGAACTTGATCGGGGATTTTCATTCTTTTTCCGTCGGTTAGGTTCCTTTAGCTAATCCTCTCGATTCTTCTCCAGCACCACATCTCGTATGCTTCCAACTTCTTCTTGTCTCTTGCCTTCTTGTAAAGTGCAATACTCCAGATATAGACCTTGATCTGATGATTTGGCAATTTTTGATTTCAATAGGTGGTTTTTGTTGTGGATATACCATTGCTAATGGAGCGTCGGTGGCCTAGCAGTGATATAGACTACTGCCGCCATGTACCAATGACTCTTTTCTAAGTTATGTAGGTACATTAGTAGAACACTAACCGATGCTCTTACTGATTGTGTAACCAAGATCTAATCTGGTCAGCCCTTGTTAACAGGGTCACGGAGGTCAGATGGCAGTCGCTCCACTGCAATTACTTGATCTGCCAAATCCTGGATAATTGTCAAGGCGGACCCTGGGCTCTCGCGTGCGGAAGCACAGCCGGTCCATAAATGCTACGATGTTTTTTTTTATCCCAATGCTATTGTAGCTTTACTAAGCTAGGTCGCATAATAAGACATGACGTGGGGCTCTCGTGGATACCAATCGTGGGGCTCTGTCAAGCAAGCCTGAGCAGTCATTGGTACATGGCGGCACAGAGTTCGAACTCGGAATCTCGGGATACTTTGTGCTTGTTCCGTGTTGCCGTTATTATGATAGAGAAATAACAAAACGCCGGAAAGATTGAGAAACCTCTTTATTTTCATAATATTTTATACTTATTATTTTCTTGTGTAGCAGCCATAGAAATACACATTCCATGTAAATTTCAGGTATCCGTATGTTATCGTTCGAAAGATACACTTATTCGCGCCAATGTGTATTCGCGCAAGTGTCTTTCGAGCAAATGCCTTAAGTGCAAGTATATCAGATCACTTTACTCAGACAGCATTGTTTAATACGGATATATAAAAACACATACATCTCATATTTATTGTTAGTTTATGTCTACTTTGAACAATTCCCAATATGTGTATCGTCTGCTATAACAATACATAAAAGTCAAGGCATACGTCTGTCCTCATCTTGGTGTTAATATCCCAGTTGTGCTCTCGAGAACGAGGGCCCGGGGTCCGCCTTGACCATTACTCATTATTTGGCGATCAGGTAATTACAGTGCAGCGATTGCCATCTGACCTCCGTGACCCTGCTGCCAGGGGAACCTGATCAGATTGAATAATGGTTACAAATACAGTTGCCCGAATTTGCAGGTTTCATCACGATGTTTTCCCTCACCGTAAGAGCATCGGTTAGTATTCAACTAATGTACATAACTCAGATAAGAGTCATTGGTACATGGCCGCAGCGGGATTCGAACTCGATACCTCTTCTTACGAGTTGGATACTCAACCGCCCAGCTACCGACGCTACAAGGCATTTGTCTGTGTATTGCTCTTACAGACATAAATTCTTCAGCGTTTTCGTGCGGTCAAGTCTATGCGGCACTATAGAATAACAAGCCTGGACGGGGTGCCAAAGTTGAGTAATCGACAGTAGAATACAATCCTTCAAAAAGTATTTACGGTCCAGTGGCCCTAGCACAAGTGTGTCCGCGACAAAGCTCGCGCCACGAGTGAACGTTTGTCTCTTTTTCTCAATACTAAAACGAAAGAGATAGCAAAACCTATGTCGCGCTTTTTCTCGCTAATCCCGCGTGAGAGCAACTTGTGCTAGGCCTATACAGACTTATCTAAATTGGAGCAGACGAAAGTATATTTGTTTAGGTTAAGTTGTACTTAGTATCTATAGTAGGGACTCATTAGTGCCTTAACTGCTAGTTAAATCTCCTTTCGGCTTATCTTAGGTTAGCTGTAAGAAACACCGTTGTGGGATAAGCCCGCCTTTGCAATCTTTTTTATATTACTATTGTTATATAGTTCCAAGATATTTCATGCAATAAAGAGTTTAAAAACATACGAAATCTCGAAGAGAAACTAATAAAGACCGGGAGTGGGCTTTGTGTCAATCAATAGCCATCGTAGACCCGGGGCCAGATTAGATTGCTCGCTGACAAAGGAATTTTAAATTTGACAGTCAACAATATTAACTCACAATAAAAACAATGACAAGGACGCCATAACCTCAAAGCAATATTTTCTTCCCCGAGTCTACAAGAATCAGAACTGCCGAAGAAAAAAGAAAAATCATATCATAAAGAAATCAGATCCCATCAAAAACATTTTTATGTCAAAATTCGGCAAGTTTCGTGACTTTCCCGTAAAAATATGTAAAAACGTCAAAATTGCACCGTAGTTCTCTGTTAAACATATTAAGTAAATAATAATACTAACTATAAAACTAACAATCAATATATTTTATATCTGGGGACCTTTCAAATTCGGGGGACCTGGGTCAAGTTTTTTATCTTTAGTTTAGTTAGAATTAAGGTTTTTGGTGTTGGAGTAAGGCTTTTTTTAAACGTTATATATATTTTTTTAAAGTTATAATTGTAACTTCTCCTGATAAGTAAATAAATACAAAGTGCATATATATTTGTATCAAGCGGTTCTTTACACAAAGGTTGCCTGGTAGTGATCGCTAGCAGCGATAAGTCCGCCTTTGTCCACAACTAGTTATGGTTTTTTATCGGAAATTTTAAATTTAATTATTCTTGTGTGAGCAATAAAGAATTTATCTATCTATCTTTTTATATATTTTATGCATCTTTGCTGTCTAAAACTTCTTTTGATTTCATTTGTAAAGATATTTTCCTAACTTGGCAATCAAAAAGTACTGTCCACTTGGCTCTATCGTAGATCTCATTTATTTTTACGGGAGAGGCCCGAGACTTAATTTTTACACAAAATGTTCTGATGCGATGGAGATCTTCTAGGAGGATGTTACAATTTTTTATGATACGCAGTGACAAACGAGAATATCATCTATTGGTAAGCGGTAAATGTTGCCCATAACATTTACGATTCATGCATTTAGGTTTCAGGTAATAAAAATGCAGAACCGAAGGTCCTTTGTCACTTTGAGGACTAAGATGAAATGCCTCATGCCTGTAATTGGGCTTGCTACCTCATCGTTCAAACCGGAATACAACAATGCAAGTCGTCTTGCTTGGTGACAGAAATAGAGAAGGCTGTGGTACTCATCCAGACACAACCCACAGGCATGACAGCTGAGTGGGACCCTCTTACATTGGCCGCCGCGATATTACTTTTCTACGTAGGACACTGCATTTTTTTTGTTTACTATTTCTTGATTGTTTTATTATTTTTGATTTTGTTTATTTTTTATCTTGTCGTGGTGCTTTGTGGCAATAAATATTTTTATTCTTTATTTTATTCTTCTTGAACCTTATAATATTTCAACGTCCATATGAAATGAAATGAAATGAAAATGAAATGAAATGAAAATTAAAATGAAATGAAAATGTATTTATTGAATAAGGAATACGTTAATTAATCTCTTTTTAAAAGTCAAAAATCTAACGGAAAGCTAAGGGAGCAAGCAAAGACAGGGAAGTTAAGCGAGCTCATCCAGGTAGGGTGCGACGCATGCAGACCGATCAGCGCGTACGAGGCGCCACGCGCATAACCGCCGAGGCGAATCATGTGCGGCGCGCGCCCGGCCCCAGGCAGTCCGCCGGCGCTCACACCCACACGCACCAGCCGGCCTACCCGCGTCGCCCTCTGAGCTCGGAACAAATAAGTTAAAAGAATGTCGTCTGTCTGTCAGTATGCCGCTTCAGTTAGGAAAATGACTATCTGTGGGAAAAAGAAACTGCAAGAAACCCACAGGTACATTTAAATATGATTACATTGCAATCATTTGTCAATATGGCCATATGGCTGCGGTAACTGCTTACAATCAGGCAAAGCGTTCGATTGCTTGTGGCCAGAGGTTTAAAACCCTCTAGAAGAAGTAGAATACGCAAATTGAGAACAATGTCAAAGCACTTGCTGTATTTGTAGATTTCTCCAAAGCTTTCGATCGGGTCTGACATCACTCACTGACAAATAAAGCTTTTTTCAAAGGCTCTTTCTTTGCTTATATGTGTGCAATATCCATATTTGGGGGGGGGGGGGGGGGGATGTTTGCTTCGTGCATTGGGAGATGGTCGGGCATACAGCCAACGACATTAAATTTTGGTGTTCCCCAGGGTTCCATCCTCTGTTCAACGAGACTGGATTTACTAGTGGAGGCTCTACGCCCGAGATTCGTATCTATTTATGTATGTTAGCCACATACCATCGAGTAACTTACAGGCGCTACTTATTTCAAACCTTTACGTTGTTTAGGTGGTGTGTGGTGCCGCCACCTCAAAGAATAGCACCACCCCATCTCTTCCCGTGGGTGTCGTAAGAGGCGACTAAGGGACAAATCCGAAAGGTGGGCAGCAGCATCTTTCTGGGTAGATTTACATCAACTGCACTGCGATCTCCAACCCGCCTGCCTAGCGTGGAGATTATGGCAATGACCTCCCCTTTCGTGGGAGAGGCCTGAAGTCCTGCAGCGGACTGTTATGGGCTGTGATGATGATGATGATGAATATCAAAATACCTACTTTTGCAATCATGCAATTATTAATTTTATAAATCAATTTACCCTCTTTGAAGAAATTGGCAAAATTGCCTTCTGTGTCAAAACATTGGAATATAATCTATTTTAGATACTTTATCAAACAGAAACAAAAACGTATAGATTAACTTAATAGATTTATTGACTTAAACTAAAACATTGTCATGTTACTTCACTGACTAGTCGTTGTAAGGAGGAGGCGGTTCAAAGTTGTTGGCTGATCCAGAAGTTAAAGCTGGTGACCCTGGCGTAGGCCGTGGGAAAGCCGCGCTGGCAGCCGGCCGCCGCGCCGAACGACGTGATACCGGTCTAGAACAAGACCATGGTTAGGAATATGAAATCTACGATGATGTCACGACGATACTCATGATGTATGAAATACACAATGAAGATCTTAAGGGTTGACTGTTAGTGACATGAAGCCGTACAAAAGATATTTAATCCCAAACATCAATTCTGGTGTTATTGCTAATGTCGAGATTCTAATCTAATGAGTCGGCAAGCGTAGTGAAGGCCTACTACTGATACCTGAACTCGTGATAACACTAACCAGGTAACGCTGTATGCCAAAGGTGGTGTCGAGTGGGCCGCCGGAGTCCCCGCCGCAGGGGCCGCTGCCGCCATCGCCGCTGGTGCAGATGGTGGACGCGATGACGGAGCTGGAGCCGTACGTTTGCTGGCAGGCGGCGTTGGTGATGACTAACAGGTTCACATAGTGTTGGCGTTGGTTGATGTCGATACCCGCAGCTGCAATTTGTATAAACGTTAAAGAGAGGCAAACTAGATATACGTAGGAAATATGTGCGTAAGCCTGATAATATCAGAAAAGTATTCAATGATTAATGAAGATGGTTGTATGTAACGTAACAGATGACTTAAGCTGTATATGGCAACCTAAGTCAAACAAAATTGAAAGAAAGGAAGAAAATACATTACACTTACAATTATTATTACACATAGCACACCACGATACAATAACAGTTACAGTTACAGACAACTCAAACATTAATAATTAAAACATGTAAATCAATGCGTAGTCTCCCTTGCCACTGTCGGCGCCGCGGCGTCAAGCGTAAATGGTACCCTAGTACTATTAGTACTATACTACTATGGTACCCTACATCAGCATATTGTGCTGTGAGGCACAAGAAGCGACTTACAGCGCTGGTATACTGTGGGAATATGTGTGTGGTACTAAATTGTAAGATAATATATAATTTACTCTATTTTGGTCTGAAATATATAATTTATTGGCTAATTCCAAACCTACCTCAACACCTATTCATGACACTCACCGGCCCAAGAGTAAACTATTTATATGCCGATCTACTGTTTCGAGAGACGCACTCTTTTTTCTGAATACTGAGTTTAGGGTGATAGCAGGAAAAGCTGCGCATACTCACTGTCGCTCTGCCTGCCGAAGCCGGCGACCGTGGCCCACGCGCCCACGAAGATGGAGTTGCCGGAGACCAGGGGGATATTACGGATGTTGTCTGCGGATCAATGGCTGACGGTTAAAATCAGATTAAAATTATTCATTTCCCTATTGAGGTCCATCCTTAGCATCAGCCCGTGGCAGTCAAGTATGACAAGAATTCATTCTCCACTTGCTTGTACTAACTTTGTTAGAAAACCGACACATCCAGGCGTGAAGGAGCAATGGATATGGACAGAGTTGTCGTTAGAAATCATACCTACTAAAACATAAGAAAGATGGACATTTAATCAATCTAAAACGAAACAAAACTACAACCCATATACATGGTTTATTATGTCACATAGATCTCTGACACTGGGGTCGGTATGCGTTAGACGAGGAATGACCTAGTCCTACAGGCACCAGTGGATTGAATAATTTTTTTCTACAATATTGGGCAAACAGTCAAAATTTTAAAATTGCTAAGAACAATTTTAAATATTTTCTCGGAGTGTTATATTTGCTAACCTAAACGCTCTTTTGATATTCGTCAACAACAATCAATACTCACCAGTGTATGTGACCCAGCTGATGTTCATGACGGCGACGTCGTTGGTGAGGGTGTTGGGGTTCCAGTTGGGGTTCATGGTGACGGAGCTGGTGATGATTCTGGTGCCTCCTGAGAACAGGGTGAGGGATCCGAGCACCACGACGAACTGCCTTGCCTGGCTATGGCCGTCCCACCAGCAGTGAGCTGCGGTCACGGCGCGGGTGTTGGACAACAGAGAGGAGCCGCATACTGAGGTAGAGCCATTAGTCAGCGTGATCACCAGACCACCCTATAGAGTGTTAGAAAGTGTGTTAAGAACTCAAAGAGCCCATGAGTGGCAGAAAGCTTTAGGAATAATTTATTAAAAATTAGCACAGAAGTTTGCTCACCAGCCACGGGAACTGTCCTATGCTGGACGCCCCGCCGCCGACGATGCGGGAGCCGCCGAAGTCGGTGGCCTCCTCCGCCGCCTTGATGGCCGCCGCCTCCTGGATGCCGATGGTCTCGTGGTAGAAGGTGGTGATGGGCTCAAACTGCCCCTCCTCGGCCAGAGCCGCGCCCAGCAGGCAGAGAACGACTAGCAGCTTCATTATGACGAGTAACAGTGTCGGGTGCCCCATCAGCTTTGTCAGTGGTTACATACCCAGTGCGTTATCTCACATAGTTTTTGGTATTGCAATCGGAATTTACGTGTCAGATTACGTGCATTACGATTTGATGGATCGGGCAGGTGACTCAATTTGGTTTATTAAAATGTTTTGGGCGCACGGATTAATCGGTGTAACGTCAACTTAACTGTAAACTTTGTGAAACCGTAAAAAAACTGACTAGTCTTTATGTTTTGCTCTCTACGAAAATAAATTATTAAAATAGTTTCGTGGCTGCTGGCCACTTGTTTCGCGTGGCCCCGGCCACAAAATAAAGAACGGTTCTTAGTTTTATATTTTGTGCCCGGCTTTCTAACAGTTTTCTACGCCAGTGTGCGTGTGGGCAGTGTCGGGCTCGTGCGCTGAAATAAGAAAGCGAATATTTTCGTTACCTGAAAATTTGTAAGAAGAGGCTTGACAGAACGCCATACTTTGGTGGCTATATAATCGTACCAGGTTGCTAGGCACCTCCTCCTGTCATTGCGCGCGCAGCCCTGGTGAAGGCAATGCAATTGGTCGAATACGCGTATTGGTCGAACACGTGCCAAATATGATGTCTGGCTGTCAAGGGAATTGAAAGTTAAAAATGGTGAAATGAAAGTCAAAATATTTTTAGTATTATTAATGTTTGGTTCTAAAGTTTTAATTTCAGATTATGTAAATATTTTGCGTCCATGCATGTCGCAGGCAAGTGTAGCGTAGTGTACCGTCATTAATAGTCAGGCCAGCAATGCCTCTGTGGATCCTGTCCAATGCAGTAAGTGTTGCCGATACTTTAAATGCGTGCGGGGGCTCCGCATACATGATACCTATAGCTCATAAAACAGTTTTGCAGGGCCCGCAGCAAGCATCCACAACCTCCACCAAAAGCATCAACTTCGTTTTCTCCATCTCCGGTCGGCTGCATGGCTTGGGAGAAACTAGGCGTTTTAAAAAATTCAACGCCTGTTATTAAGAGAATACCGCCTGGTGCATGCACTTCGGTCGCGTCTAGTCTTTCCCATATAATCCGCAAGGTTGTATCAGAGAATACTGCGTGAGAATGGGAACACTTACTGACATTTGCTTACAGGATCCTAAGTTTTAAAAAGGATTCAGCACACCTCCCTTACTAGTAAAATAAAAAGAAATTGCTTGAATCTTACCTCTTAGTCATAGCCCCTTCCAACTGTTACCACTAATAATAGGCAGCCTAATCCGAATTATGTTTACCAAAAAGATGAGGAGAAGGCTGCTAACGGTGACTTGCGAGGGGCCGCCCAACTTTTATTTTCGAATGATGTCATTGCTGCTGACTGCCCAGAGACCCGCCTGGCCCTGGAGGACAAACACCCTGTCCTTTCGCCAACACTTTGTGTCCCTGACGCCCCTGATGCATCCATCCAGCACATAGTAACGATTAATGATGCTGTTTTTGCTGCTGTGGTGTCCTTCAGGAGTGGTTCGGCCTGGATGGTCTCTTCCCGCAACATTTAAAATATCTTATAAGCGGTTCTTCCGGATCACTCTTGGGGGACATTACAGCTTTAGTTAACATGATGCTGGCAGGTGCGGTGTGTTTGGATATTTTGGATGTCCTATACGGTGCCACCCTATGCGCCCTCAAAAAAAAAGATGCCGGTATAAGACCCATCGCCGTGGAATGTACTTGGCGTCGTGTAACATCCAAAATCTGCTGCCGATATGCTTCATCTTCCCTAACGGATTATTTTAGTCCAGTTCAACTGGGTTTCGGCAGCAGAGGTGGCTGCGAAGCTGCTGTTCACACAACCCGCACCTTCCTAGAGCAAAACGGAGGTGAAGTGTTGCTGAAAGTTGACGTGAAAAACGCGTTTAACTCAGTGGAAAGGGGTGCCTTGCTGTCGGAAGTTAAAAAAGTAACTCCCTTTATTTATTATTACCCTTGGCAGTGCTATAGCAAACCTTCAAAATTATTATTTAAAGGTCATGTAATTAATTCAGGTGATGTGTGGTGCCGCCACCTCAAAGAATAGCACCATACCATCTCTTCCCGTGGGTGTCGTAAGAGGCGACTAAGGGACAAATCCGAAAGGTGGGCAGCAGCATCTTTCTGGGTAGATTTACATCAACTGCACTGCGATCTCCAACCCGCCTGCCAAGCGTGGAGATTATGGCAATGACCTCCCCTTTCGTGGGAGAGGCCCGAAGTCCTGCAGTGGACTGTTATGGGCTGTGATGATGAATTAATTCAGCAGTAGGTTGTCAGCAAGGCGATCCTCTTGGGCCAGCTATTTTTAGCCTTGCCATCCATCAATTACAAAACTCGAGTCAAAACTAAACCAATGGTATCAGGACGACGGCACTCTAGGATACGGCACATAGATACAGTCTTTAACGACCTCCGTTCAATCATCGCCGCGTGAGCTGTATATCTCAGACTTCAAATCGGAAGACGAAAAAAACGAGATAGTCTTGAAGTTTAACTCACTCGTGCCAAATATCAAAATCCAAAACAAGAAATTTCTTTTCCTTTTAGGTGCCCCCATAAAGCCCCCATTAAAGATTTATCCACATATCGCTATCACCATAATCCGTTTTTGTTTATTCGCCCCGAACGCTGAATACATTCTACGCTGTAGTCCCTTGTGGAAATATCTCCATCTTCTTTCATCACTCGACACCGCCATACAAACCACGCTGTCATCCTTACTTAATTCCGGTTTGGAGGCCTGGGAATCCGCAAAATTTCTGATTTATCTGTACCTGCCTTCCTGTCCCCCGTACAAGGCACGGGCGCCTTGACAATGAAAATAATCACTCTGTCCTAGTGCGGCGTCGAGGTGTGGTGCCTGTCGGAGGCCAGGAAGGCGTGATCTATTATCTGTTCTAACGCCAATTTTCCCGCCAACACCAACTCCCAAAGGCTTTGAGGTGAGTCGCTTTGCAGATTGGCGTTTTCTAAACTTTTAGAAAGCACGGGTAATTCTGCAGATCGAGCTCGTATTCTAGCCGTTTCAGAGAAGGAGGCGGGATATTGGTTACTGGTACTCTTCTCACGGGAGTTACACTTTCTCTTTCAGTGTGCCTGCGCCTTGGTATGAAAATTAACGAACTACATCGCTGCCATGGCGGAAGCATTGTAGATACCCTTAGGCACCCTGGCCTGTCGTGCCAGCGTAGTGCCGGCCGCTTGACGCGCCATGCGAACCTTAACCACGTCATCCGTCGTACCCTTGCCACCATCAACGGGCCAGCTGTATTAGAACCAAATGGGCTGGCTCGAGATGATGGCAAGAGGCCCGACGGCATGGTCTGGGATGTGACCTGTGTAGACCTTGGCCCTATACCACATAAGAACTACCTCGGCTACGCTGGCGCATCTGCATCAATGGCGGAAGACCTTAAGCGGCGCAAATATGGGTCCCTAGGTCAGGGGTATTTATTTGCGCCGATTGGGGTTGAAACTCAAGAACCATAAGAAAGAGAGGTAGGGCATAGCGGGGTATCTCGTTCGAATTGGAGCCGCCCGACTGGGGAAGTACCTCCACCTTACAGAATATCGCAGCTTAATAATACTCTTTTAAATAGTATTGTGTTTCTGCCGGTGAATAAGGTTTCCAGTGCTCCATGGGGTGGGGATTTGGGAAACCGTGGCTTTGGCAGTGGAGTGGCATTTGCTTTTTGCTGCCAGAGCAACGTGTTATAGAGGTGGGCAACGCATTAGCGATACTCTTGGTGTTGCTAATGTCTATAGGCAGTGGTGACCACTTTCCATCAGGTGGCCCGCTTGCCTGTTTGCCTACCGTATGACATAAAAAAAAAAACATGGGGCCCTAGAGCTAAAAAGATTTTTTAAGAGGTTAATAGAGGCAACCGGAGATCGTCGTGCTGGCGCGTACCTCGGACAACGTATTACTTTGGTTATTCAACGAAGTAACGCCACCAGCAATACACCATATATTTTATATGGGTTGTAGTTTTGTTTCATTTAAGTTGGTTAAATGTCCATCTTTCATATGTTTTAGTAGGTATGATTTCTAACGACAACTCTGTCCATAGTGTCCATATTCATTGCTCCTTCACGCCTGGATGTGACGGTTTTGTGACAAATAAAGCTTCCTTTAATGATTCTTTCTTTGCTTATGTGTATGCAATACCCATATTTTTAGGGGGGACTGTTTGCTTCGTGCATTGGGCGATGGTCGTGCATTCAGCCAACGGCATTCAATTCTGGTATTCCCCAGGGTTCTATCTTCTGTTCAACGAGACTGGGCAAAATTGCCTTCTGTGTCAGAACATTGGAATATAATCTATTTTAGATACTCTATCAAACAGAAACAAAAACGTATAAATTAATTTAATTCATTTATGGACTTAATCTAAATCGTTGTCGTGTTGTTTCGCTGACTAGTCATTGTAAGGAGGAGGCGGTTCAAAGTTGTTGGCTGATCCAGGAGTTAAAGCTGGTGACCCTGGCGTAGGCCGTGGGCAAACCGCGCTGGCAGCCGGCCGCCGCGCCGAACGACGTGATACCGATCTAGAATAAGACCATGGTCAGAAATATGTAATCTACGACGATGTTACGACGACACTCATGATGTATGAAATACATAATGAAGACTGTAAGGGTTGACTGTTAGTGACAGGAAGCCGTACAAAGCCTCGGAACAGAAGGATAGGGTCAGCACTTTAGCAGAGCACGTTCTGCGTTTTCATTCGGCAAAACAATAATTGCAATCTTTGTGTCTTTGTCGTTGTCCCTCGTCTACTTCCCTCTCGCAAAATTGACGAGGAGAATTGCTTGCAGACTTGGGCGATATCTAATCCCAAAAACCAATTCTGGTGTTATTGCTAATGTCGTGATTCTAATCTAATGAGTCGGCAAGCGTTGTGTAGGCCTACTACTGATACCTAAACTAGTGATAATACTAACCAGGACACGCTGTCCGCCCGAGGTGGTGTCTAGTGGGCCGCCTGAGTCCCCGCCGCAGGTGCCGCTGCCACCGACACCAATGGTGCAGATGTTGGACGCGATGATGGAGCTGGAGCCGTACGTTTGCTGGCAGACAGCGTTAGTAATGACTAGCACGTTCAGATAGTGTTGGCGTTGATTGTTGCCGATACCCGCAGCTGCAATTGGTATAAAGGTTAGAGAGAGGCAAACTAGATATACGTAGGAAATTTGTGCGTAAGCCTGCTGGTATCAGAAAAGTATTCAATGATTAATGAAGATGGTTGTAATTAACGTTACAGATGACTTAAGCCTCAATTAATGAGTTAAGCTCGCCTTTGTACATCTCTGTTACTGTACTGTATAATTATGTCATGTTTGTGTACAATAAAGAATAAAGAAAGAATGTGGTAACCTAAATCAAACAAAATTAAAAGGAAGAAAGAAAATACATTAATCACACATAGCACACCACGACACAATAACAGTTACAGACAACTTAAACATTGATAAATGAAACATGTATTAATGCGTAGTCTCCCTTGCTACTGTCGGTGCCACGGCGGCAAGCGTAAATAGTACCCACTCAGCATATAGTGTTGTGAGGCGCAAGAAGTAGATAATATATCATTTACTCTATTTTAGTCTGGAATAAATGTTGTATTGGCTAATTCCTAACTTACCTGAAGACCTATTCATGACACTCACCTGCCCAAGAGTAAACTATTTATATGCCGATCGACTGTTTCGAGAGACGCACAATTTTTTCTGAATACTGAGTTTAGGGTGATGGCAGGAAAAGTTGCGCATACTCACTGTCGCTCTGCCTGCCGAAGCCGGCGACCGTGGCCCACACGCCGGCGAAGGTGTTGCTGCCGGATGCCATGGGGATATTGCGGATATTGTCTGCGGATCAAGGGCTCACGGTTAAAATCAGATTAAAATCATCCATTTCTATGTTGAGATCCATCCTCAGCATCAGCCCGTGGCAGTCAAGTATGACATAAATTCTCCACTTGCTTGTACTTACTTTGTTATAAAACCGTCATATCCAGGCGTGAGGGAGCAATGGATATGGACAGAGTTGTCGTTTGAACAATATTGTCTCCGAGTTAATTGTCAATTTAAAATCAGTGCTAATAGTAATGTTAGCCTATAATACACCTAGACATCATTGACTGGATGTGAAAGTGATACAATAATTAAGGTTTTAGTCTACTGAAGGAGGACAGTAATTAAATGAAGTGTAAAATAAAAGACTTGTAACATCAGTGCATTGTGATAAAGAACTGAAACTGTTATAGTAAATGTGCACAACTACGTTGCTATTTACTCTTGCACTACTTCTTCTGTTCTTGTGAAACATTAACTCTTCCCAAAAGTTGTCTGGGAGAGATCGCTTAAAGCGATAAGACCGCCTTTGCGCGCATGTATATTATGCTGATTTTTGTATATTGTCTTATAATATGTGTGCAATAAAGAGTTTTTACTTACTTACTTACTACGTAAAGGCCCACAAGCTACGTACATGGCTCCCTCTACAATGACTAAAATCTTGTTTAATTAAAACCTTTAATGAATAGTTCAACGTTAAGTGACATTTACTTTCACTGAAGCACATAAAAATAAACACAAAAAATCAGTAAACATAATAAATGAATCAGTGAGCGGGTAATGTTTACAAGCTCATAGATATTATAAATATTCGTTAATAACTTAAAATATCCGGTTAAAACTAAATAAATAAACTACATATCGGTAATAGCTACAGCTACTCACTAATAGAGGGCCGTAATCTGTGAAATAAGCGCCATCTATTGAATGTGTAAAGTACTATAAGATACAACTAATCACCACAAGAGGGCGGTAAAAGCCAAGAATACGCCATCTAGTCCACGCAGATATTAAGATGCGGCTACTTGCCACCAGAGGGCAGTAAATGAAAGAACAGTTCCATATAAGACCTAGTTGCAAAACTAGTAGTCGATATAAACATCTCGTTTATGGCTACAAACAATATAATCGATAACCAACTGGTCTAGTAGGAAACTGTTACTGACTATTATCAAGGGATGGCGCCAAAGATGAATTGTAAACAATGCAATGTTGAGATAACAGATAAATGTTTTCTTTCTTGTTTGTACTGTGAAAATCGATATCATCAGGCCTGCACAGAAATTACAAATAAACTGTTTGATATGATGGACCCTGAAAAAAGAGCAGCATGGAAATGTAACGAATGTAAAACAAAGAGCGTTACGACAGTGGAGAAAATAAGCACTTCTTCTCCATCTTCACCACATTATAACGTAACATATCGAACAAGAAACATACCTAATGTACCTTTAAATAATTCGTTAGATTGCTTATCGGTTGATGAAGAAGAGGGTGCAAACTCTACGTTTTATCAAGCACAGCTATTCTGAATAAGAGCTGTCCACAGTATGATGACCATGTGAGAGTAGAAACCTTAGAAAAAAGATTTCTTACCTAACAAAGAGATTAGAAATAGCCGAAAACGAAATAACGAACATGGTTGTAGAAAACCAATCATTGGAAAAAGTAATTGAAAAACAGGAAACACGAATAAATATGTTCAAAGCGCTATGTAAAGCTAGCCCCCTAAGTTCAATAAAAAAGACAGAAAGTGAATTTTACACAAGATAGCTCCATCATTACGCCACCTAGTTCAAATAAAAACATTGCTCCACCTCAACAAATAATGGAGCCACGTTCACACAGTGACGACATACAAGCAACAATTGAGTATGTTGAAATACAAAGAATTTCTGTATAATTAGTACTTGTAAATACAGTAGAGTACCATTGTTAATGAGGCGAAATTTATCTAACACATATAAAATATGTCACTTCTGTACACCAAACGGAGGAACTGAACATGATATCTGCGTTTTGTTGATTGGCGATGAAGATTTTAAGACAACGAAAAACTATACTGATCTATTGGCGAGAATAAGAAATACTCTTACAAAAATTACACACACAAACATAATTATAAGTGTACCTACTTACAAGTTCGGACATCACTTCAGCGTGTTTAACTGGAGAGTAGAGACTTTCAATAGAATGATACAACGGGATAATATAAAATTCGAATATGAATATTTATTTGACTCAAATCTAAATTTGGAGTATAACTTGAATGTACCCTAGCCGAACACGCACTGTCAATTATAAAAGATATTATATAATTTACGAACAAATAAAAAGTTTAATGAATGACATCCTAGTATAGTGTACGACGACTAAGGACACACAGAAAACATCTGAGCAGTTTTTTCGTATATAGTAAATTGTATATAATGCATCAAAATATTAGTGGACTTTTAAACAAATCACAATTATACTCTGTTTGTTTAGATGAGTTAAATGATAATAAATATATCTATGTCGTATGTTTCACGGAACATAATATGTTACCAGATGATATATCTAAAAATATCGAGATATAGATTAGCACCTTCATTTTTCAGAAATTATAGTAATGGAGGTTCATGTATATTAGTAACACAAAATATGAAATTTAGATCAATAGAACATATATAATAATTATATTGTGTACTTACAGGGGCAAACAAATAATAGTACATCCATAGCTTTTAAAATCTTTTTTGACATTTTTTTATGACATAGTGAATAGTTTGACATTTAAAAATAATAATATGCTTAGATTATAATATTGACATTTTAAAAATCAATAAAACAACCTCAGAGTTTAGACAGATTTGGCCCATTTTAATTTACGGTTTTCAATTAATAAACCGACACGACCAAGCAGTCAGTCTTGTGTTGATAATATTATACATAATATAAGAGGTGGCAAAGGCAAAATATTGGAATTAGCAGTATCAGACCATTCAGCATAAATTTATACGTGTCCGACCAATAAAGTTTGCACTATAAATTATTGGTACTGTACAAAACGACAAAATATTGTGAGATTTAAAGATTATTAGCTTGGGAATATTAGCTTTAATGATGTATATATGACAAATAATGCCAATGACGCTTTTAATAATTGCTATGACATATTTAAATTGCTTTATGATATGTGTTTCCCTAATAAAAAAGTAAAAATATGTACTAAAGTAATACAAAAATGAATAACAACAGGAATTAAAATGTGTAGTAAACGAAAACGGCAACTTTTATGGAACTATCGAGTATCTAAAGACCCATCAGACAAGAAGACTTTTAAAACATATTCTAGAAAACTCAACAAAATTATCAAACTAACGCAGAAGTCTCAAAGTAACTATCGTATACTGCATGCAAAAATAAATCAAAAGCCACATGGAATGTTATTAACTCTACAAAGCTTCAATTACCGAAAGATAGTATAGAGCAGGTTACGGTAAATAACGAAAACATTAGGGATCCTTATCGTATTGCACAATGTTTCAACAATTACTACATTGATGAAATAAAAACACAAGTGAAACAAATAGCTCCTCGAAACCGCTGCTTAAATAATGGGCATAAATCTTTTTTTATGAGACCTACAGACCCACGAGAAGTGATGAACATAATTTAAAATTTAAAAAATACAATAAGCACCGGCTATGACGAAATATGTACGAAGGTAGTAAAATTTGTATCAGATATAATTTCTCCTGTGTTGTCCTATATTATTAATTTGTGTATAGAGACTGGTGTATTTCCAGATAAGCTCAAAGTTACTGTAGTAAAACCAATGCATAAAAAAGAGCACAAAAAAACTTTATATAAAATTATAGGCAGTTAGCGTTAATGACGATATTTTCAAACATTTTTAAAAAGATTATTTACTCAAATCTTTACACATATTTTGAGTAAACTGGTTTAATATGTAAAGAACAAAATGGGTTTCGTAAAAGTAAAGGCATTGATTTAGCTATATACGACTTTCTTGACGTAGTTTATAATAGAATGGATAATGGCTTTCCTGTAATTGCAATGTATATGGACATGACTAGGGCTTTTGATTATGTACATCATGACATTCTTCTCTACAAATTAGACACCTATGGAATAAGAGGAAATGCTTATAATTTAATAAAATCGTAACTAAAGGACAGATGGCAAAAAACTTATATAACCAAGGTGTGCATAATAACCAAAACTGAAAAGATTTATCAATCTGAACTTAAAGCAGTCCCTTACGGAGTACCACAGGGTAGTATACTGGGACCTCTTCTTTTTCTGGTGTATATTAATGATATGCCGAACTGTATACGCACCCTAATGATATTATATGCAGCACAGTAATATTTAATGATGAAAATTAAATCAATGATAGCCTCTTAAAAATTACGGAATGGTTGGAAAATAATAACTTAATCATTAATTTAGATAAAACTAAAATAATGAAATTTGCGCAATGAAAAAATAAAAAACTGGATACTGGATACTGGATTAGCTTTCGCCAATGTACAGATTTTATGACATTTAACAATAAATTACATTCTTACTTTGTCGATAAGGCATATTATGAATTGACGGAATATTTTAATGACATTTAAAATGTATGACATTGTTTAATTATTGATTTCATTATTATTTTATGAAAATTGTAAGTGATAATTGACATTTTTAATGACATGGTTTTATTTTATAAGTTAATGATTGCAATTTAAATTATTTTTAATTTTTATTTATGAAAGATTTTATTATTTACTAACTGAAAAATGAAACAATTATATTTAAAGATTTGTACGCCTCATCATGCGGGCAAAGGATAGAGAAACTATTAAAGATAATGAAAACATCTGTAATACCTTTCTCTTACAAATAAATATTTTGAGTCTTTTTGAATCTTTTGAATCTTTGAAATCATTTCTACTAAAACATAAGTGGTGTGTGGTGCCGCCACTTAAAAGAATAGCACCACCCCATCTCTTCCCGTGGGTGTCGTAAGAGGCGACTAAGGGAATAACCCGGAAGATGGGCAGCAGCATCTTTCGGGTACATTTACATCTACTTCACTGCGATCGCCAACCCGCCTGCCAAGCGTGGCGATTATGGCAACCCCCCCCTGATGACAAGCACACACCGGCCACGGCCCCCAGTACCCGGCGGCCCCGCTATTCCGGACTATGGTAGCGGTCACGGTAACGGCGGGGCAGGGGGTGCGAAGAATCACCGGATGCGACCAGGCTACCACAAAGCACGACCACTGGCCCTGGCTACATACAATGTCCAGACACTGCGGACCGACGAAAAGCTCGTGGAACTGGAGGAAGTGGTAAGCAGATTAAATTGGGATATTATAGGGTTATCTGAAGTCCGAAGAAAGGGGGAGGACTCGATAATCCTAAAGTCCGGAAATCTGCTTTACTTCCGGGAGGGCGACCAACTGTCCCTAGGTGGTGTCGGGTTCCTCGTCCACAAATCCCTCGTGAACAACATAGTCAAAATCGAGAGTGTGTCGTCTAGGGTAGCGTACCTTATACTCAGAATTACCAAGCGGTATTCGTTGAAGGTCATACAGGTCTACGCACCGACTTCGACTCACTCCGACGATGAAGTGGAGGCTATGTATGAGGATATTTCTACAGCCATGCATACCTCCAAGACACACTATACCGTTGTCATGGGGGATTTCAACGCGAAACTGGGCAAACGAGGCGGAGACGAGTTGAGAGTGGGGCAATTTGGAATTGGAAGTCGGAACGCCCGTGGCCAGATGCTGGCCGGCTTTATGGAGAAGGAGGGACTCTTTATGATGAACTCATTTTTCAGGAAGCCGGATCATCGCAGATGGACGTGGGTTAGTCCCGATGGTGTCACAAAAAATGAGATTGACTTCATCCTATCTACGAAACGGCATATATTCAATGATGTCTCGGTGATCAATAGCGTTAAAATTGGCAGTGATCACCGCTTGGTAAGAGGCACATTGAATATTAACCCCCAGCTGGAAAGATCGAGATTGATGAGGTCCACGCTCCGGCCTATACCCATCCAAATCCAAAACCCCGAGAGCTTTCAACTCGAATTACAAAATCGCTTCGAGTGCCTAGGAGAGTGCGTCGACGTGGACGACTATAATAACAGGTTCGTGGAAACTGTCTATACGGTTGGGTCAAAGTTTTATAAGGCCTGCCGTACAAACAGAACAAACAAAATCTCTGACGATACCCTCAAACTCATCGAAGAAAGACGCGGAATGACTCTGCAATCCCCTGATGATGTCTCTCAATTTAGGCGACTTAATCGACAGATCTCCAAGTCTCTGACTCGCGACATACGCCGCTTCAATACTACCAATATTGAGGCGGCGATCGAGCGGAACAAAGGCTCTAAAGTCTTTGCGAGAGATCTGTCGATTGGACAGAGCCAGTTGACGAGACTGAAAACGGATGACGGCAGAGTTGTTTCGACTAAGTCCGAGGTTTTGAGGGAAGTCGAGAGGTTCTATGGACAGTTATACACGACAACACGGGCACCTGTTACCAGTATGGCAAAAGACCCCAGAGCCAAGTTGACCCGACACTACACCGAAGATATCCCGGACATCAGCCTGTACGAGATTAGTATGGCTCTCAAACAGCTTAACAACAACAAGGCGCCGGGTGATGATGGAATTATGGCTGAGCTTCTGAAAGCTGGTGGCAAACCTGTGCTTAAGACCCTTCAGAAGCTGTTTAATTCCGTCATCCTCGAGGGCAAAACGCCGGAAGCATGGCACAGAAGCATAGTCATATTGTTCTTCAAGAAAGGTGATAAGGCTCTCTTGAAGAACTTCAGACCAATATCGCTGCTGACCCATGTCTATAAGCTGTTTTCGAGAGTCATTACGAATCGTCTCGCACGCAGGTTTGATGACTTCCAGCCTCCCGAACAAGCCGGATTCCGAAAAGGTTTTAGTACCATAGACCACATACATACGCTGCGGCAGGTTGTACAGAAGACCGAAGAGTATAACCGGCCATTATGCTTGGCGTTTGTGGACTATGAGAAAGCTTTCGATTCGATCGAAACTTGGGCGGTGCTCCAGTCTCTACAGCGGTGCCAAATTGACTATCGATATATCGAAGCACTGAAGTGTTTGTACGAAAACGCCACTATGTCAGTTCGTCTCCAGGACAAGACCACAGAACCTATTCAGCTGCAGCGAGGTGTTAGACAAGGTGATGTCATATCACCGAAGTTGTTCACCGCTGCACTGGAGGATATCTTTAGGCTTCTGGACTGGGACGGACTTGGCATCAATATTAACGGCGAGTACCTCACGCACCTCAGATTTGCTGACGATATCGTAGTCATGGCTGAAACCCTGGAAGACTTGGGCAAAATGCTCGATGACCTCTGTAGTGCCTCTCAACAAGTAGGTCTTAAAATGAACATGGACAAGACGAAAATTATGTCGAATGTCCATGTTGTGCCTACTCCAGTGACAGTTGGAGGCACTCCACTTGAAGTTGTTGACGACTATACATACCTAGGACAAATAGTCCGGCTAGGTAGGTCCAATTTCGAGAAAGAGGTCAATCGACGAATCCAACTCGGTTGGGCAGCGTTCGGGAAGCTACGCCATATATTTTCGTCCCAATTACCGCAGTGTCTCAAGACGAAGGTCTTTGACCAATGTGTGTTGCCAGTGATGACTTACGGATCTGAAACGTGGCCGCTCACTGTGGGCCTTATAAGAAAGCTCACTGTTGCCCAAAGGGCAATGGAAAGAGCTATGCTCGGAGTTTCTTTGCGCGATCGAGTCAGAAATGAGGAGATCCGCAAGCGAACCAAGGTCACCGACATAGCTCTAAGGATTGCCAGACTGAAGTGGCAGTGGGCAGGGCACATAGCTCGAAGAACAGATGGCCGATGGGGCAGTAAAGTTCTCGAGTGGCGACCACGTACCGGTAGACGCAGCGTGGGTAGGCCTCCTACAAGGTGGACCGACGACCTGGTAAGGATCGCAGGTACCAGCTGGATGCGGAAAGCACAGGACCGGTCTTTGTGGAGATCTCTGGGGGAGGCCTATGCCCAGCAGTGGGCGTCTTCTGGCTGATATGATGATGATGATGATGAAAACATAAGAAAGATGGACATTTAACCAACTAAAACGAAACAAAACGACAAACAATATATATAGTGTATTATGTCACATAGATCTCTGACACTGGGGTTGGTATGCGTTGAACGAGGACTGACCTAGTCCTACAGTCACCGGTGGATTAAATAACTTTTTTCTACAATATTGGTCAAACAGTCAAATCTCCAAAATTGCTTTCTAACCTAAACGCTCTATTGATATTCATCAATAACAATGAATACTCACTAGTGTAAGTGACCCAGCTGATGTTGATGACGGCGACGTCGTTGGTGAGGGTGTTGGGGTTCCAGCCGGGGTTCATGGTAACGGAGCTGGTGATGATTCTGATGCCTCCTGAGAACAGGGTGAGGGATCCGAGCACCACGACGAACTGACTCGCCTGGTTGCGGCCGTCCCACCAGCAGTGAGCTGCGGTCACGGCGCGGGTGTTGGACAACAGAGAGGAGCCGCATACTGAGGTAGCGCCATTAGTCAGCGTGATCACCAGACCACCCTATGGAGTGTTAGAAAGTGTGTTAAGAAACCAAAGAGCCCATTAGTAGCAGAAAGCCTTAGAGGAAATAATTTTTAACGTAACTATTTATCTCAGAAGTATGCTCACCAGCCACGGGAATTGTCCGAGGTTAGCCGGCGAGCCCCCGTCGATGCGGGAGCCGCCGAAGTCGGTGGCCTCCTCCGCCGCCTTAATGGTCGCCGCCTCCTGGATGCCGATGGTCTCGTGGTAGAAGGTGGTGATGGGCTCGTACTGCCCCTCCTCGGCCAGAGCGGCGCCCAGCAGGCAGAGAACGAGTAGCAGCTTCATTATGACGAGTAACAGTGTCGGGTGCCTCATCAGCTTTGGCAGTGGTTATATACCCAGTGCGTTATCTTTTATTGTTTTTGATATTTTATTTGGAATTTACGTGTCAGATTAAAGTACATTCCGTGCATTAAGTGATGGATCGTATTGGGCGCATTAAGTAGGTGTAACGTCAACTAAATTAAATTTTGTGAGAATAGATAGACAATCATTTCTCTGTCAGTAAATAATTCACATGTGCTAGTTTTGGCTTCGTATCTACTTACACGGACGTATTACGATGACTACGTGTAATTTACCACCGTCACCCGGTTTTTGTGGATCGTTTAGGATATTATTGGCGTTTCTTGGTGCCGGAGGCCAAGATCCATTCGTATGATTGGAGTATAATTCTACTTTGCATTAGTTATTAAAGTTAATTTTAAGTCCACAATGTTGACTTGCCTGTACACTAAATGGTTCTTTAGTCAATGCTTACCTGGTAGAGAGCAATAAAGAATTTATATGTTTGTCTATCTATCCCTATAGGGTCGCTGGGCCAGCACAATAAGTATTTAGAAGTACTTTATTTTTGTTTATGCTGCCTGTCCACTGGAGGAGAGAGAAGCAAAGCGGAGTGGAGCGTAGCTGTGCTAATATTAACTAATCAATAAAGCGGAGCGGATATTTTATGCAATTTCATTGGTCAATAATATCAGTGGAGAGCCTTAGGATCATTTTGGATTACTTAAGAGCGTCGTCAGTCTTATGCCAAGCGGATCAGACTCGTAGGTGAGAGGTACCGTGTCTAATTCCCGTATCGTCAAGTACCTGTAATTTTTTGTGAGTTATATATATTAGTTGAACACAAACCGATGGTTTTACGGTGAGAAAAAACATCGTGAAGAAACCTGCACAAGGCGACTAAATGTGTGACTCTGAACCCATTTGGTTAACGAGATCACGGAGGTCAGATTTCAGTTACTGTAATTATTTGATCTGCCAAATCCACGCACTAGAGCACAACCGTGATATTGACGTCTACTGATTTACAATGTCTTCCAGTACGAGTATAAGGTACAAGCATTGTCGCCGACAATGAGTTGTAGCGACGATACTTCGGTCAGAATTCTGGGCTTTCAATTACTAAACGTAATATGTACGGGGCTTAACCTTACTAATTGACTGATAAATGAAAGATACCGATAAACTGCTTAAATACTGATTATTTATTTAGTTTTTGCCCGTGACATTGTCCGTTGGAAATCATTTTAAGGGCAGTTTATCTTTTTACCTCGCACTATTTTTAATGACCTCTCTAATGTATGAAAACTTGAATAACAGAGAGCTCAAGCTGTTTCTCTGGTTCTATACAACCGAATTAGATGAAACATTGCCTTTATTTTAAGTTTGATCCCAAACCACCAAACTGTAAAAACCATCTAAATCAATTCAGCGTCATTTGCTTATTTCTTGTAGCTGGTCTATTATGTTTATACATTAGGTGTTCCAGATTCAAAAATAATGTATACACTATATTGCCTAGGCTTAATAGCTGCGCAACAAAATTTATTAATTCCTAACCGTCCAGTAGTTTAGGAGATAAGAGTGTAAAAACAGACAAATGAACATATAAACACACAGACAGTCAAGAATTTTAAAAATTCTTTTTCCGTTACTATTTTTTCATCGCCCTATTACATTTTAGTAAACATTTTCAACGTATAGACACACTTTTTTAAATGTTTTATTATAATAAAACATTTACTACACTTAGTTTACTTGGTCATCAGATAGGCACTGATTTGATTTAGGAGTCTGAATGTGTAATAGGAGAATCGTTGCCATGAACAGATCTTCTATTACTTTCCCTTTATCAGCCAAATCTCGGAACTTTGACATAACGGCATTTATATTCATCTCAATATTATCAAAATCAGTGAGACTGTACCTGTAAAGCTCCGTCTAGCCTTGAAGCGTATTCAAGGATAAACGACGACCCATGGTCTTATCCTCGTATGCAGTAGCCAAAACGTCCCAAGCTTCTTAAGTGGTTTCACACGATCTCTGGACCTTCCAAAGTCAAACATATTTTTGCAAGAATAATTTTGTCTATCTTGTAACGTGATCCCTGCTAGATATTGTAGACTGGATCCTTTGTGATCTGACATATCGCACTTTTTACAAAAATTACGAAAAATGCACTTTTAAATGGTGACAAAACGTCGCAAAATGATCAGATTACTATTTATCTAATATATTGTAATAGATATTTTAAGTGCCGATAACGATTTATTGGATTCAGTTAGAAAAAAACTAGATCTTTCTATTTTAATCACTATATATTTTAATTACTAGTCACATTCAGATTCAGATACTTTATTGATAACAATAGTTACAGGTAATTTAGTTACATTATCATCATGTCGTACCTACTGAATATTGTAGGCCAATAAAAATGACAATTAGATTAATAAAATAAAAAATGTCATTTCAATAAAATGTCTTAAAAATTATACAAATTTAACATGTCAAGTGTTACCTAATTAAATAGTAGGTTATTATAAATGTTTATTTATCATAATAATCTATATGTGAAGCTATAGATTACTAATTGATTTAAAAAAATCTTCTATAGTGTAGATGGGTCATGGAGTATAGCAGTCGCTCCACTGTAATATGTCGATTTGACAGATCTTGGATCATGGTCAAGGCAAACCACGGGCCCTCGTGGGCGAAAACATAACCGGCACATTAACCAAGATGATGATGATGATGACTTTGTTTTAGATGCTCACTTAGTTCACTCGCTTCACTGCACTACACTATCTCGTCATGGCCACGGCCATGTGGGGTACAGGAAAAAGCTTGTACTTCGTATGTGTCTTTTTCCATAAGAAGATATGTAATTTAAAAATCACAAACCGTTTTATTAATGGAGCAAGTTATAAATATCTGCCAGGTCATCATAATTGCCCAATAATAAATATTTGGGAAGCTGCCGTACTATAATAATGAGCTCTTGTCTTAGTTGAGTCGGTGTTCAAATGATGAAAATGAAAATTGTTGTTTTAGATGTTCTACAAGCCTAATAAAATGTTGTTTGCTATTATAAATGTAGTCCTAAAGTCGCTAAAAAAATAAAGATCATTTATTTAACAGTTTATTGTGCACAGGAAATACATAGCGAATAACAGGCAAAGTAATAAATTTGTGCTAACAACAACAGGTGCTACTTATTTCTAAAAGGCTAGTTATTTCATATTTCATAACTGAAGTAACATCTTCCATGACTATTAGTTTGTTGATGTGTTTCCGTTTCTGATTAATGATGTTTTCATTTCTTTTTTATCAAAGATAGATATATAATTGGGCTGCTAAGTGGTTCTGATTTAGCCTGATAAGATGTACTATGGCATTTTCATATGTTTCGCCGAAATGCTTATCAAGTATGTACGCCAAATGGACGTATGGTACGTATCTAATCATCATTACAGCCCGTAACAGTCCACTGCAGGACTTAGGGCCTCTCCCACGAAAGAGGAGGTAATTGCCATAACCTCCACGCTTGGCGGGTTGGAGATCGCAGTGTTCAAATATAACAATGGAAAATGCTGCTGCCCATTTTCCAGACTACGGAGACTCTTGATCTTTAGCCTCGAAAACATTAGTCGTCTTGTACGACACCCATGAGTGTGAGGGGTTGGTGCTATTCTACTCTGCCGGACACCACACGGCCAAATTAACGTATCTAATACCACTGATTAAGTCGTTGGTGGGACTTATGTTTTGTCAGATTCATAGACACATTCTTATTTGGACAGAATATATTTTAGGTACTTCATATAATAGAAACAAAAACATATCAATTAACTTAAATCATTTATTGACTTAACTAAATCATTGTCACGTTGCTTCGCTGACTAGTCGTTGTGAGAAAGAGGCGGTTTACAGTCGCTGGCTGATCCAGGCGTTGAAGCTGCTGACCCTGGCGAAGGCCGAGGGGAAGTTGCGCTGGCAGCCTTCTGCCGAGCCGAACGACGCGATACCGATCTGGAATGAAACCACGAAAAGAATTATAGACTCTACGACCGAGTAAGCGTAGGGCAGTTCTCTCAAGATGTATAAAATACACAATGATGATCTTAAGAAGTTGGTAGTTGGTGACAGGAAGACGTACAAAGCCTTGGAACAAAAGGTGGAGGTCAGCAATTCAGCAGAGCACGTTCAGCGTCTACATTCGATAATGACGATGATTGCAATCTTAATGACATCGTCCTTGCACCTCGCCTATTTACAAAATTGATTAGAAGAAGTCTAGGGCATCTTGGTGTTTTTGCTAATATCGAGATTCTGATCTAATGACTCCCCAAGCGTAGTGTAGGATCCCCTTCGGCCTAATAGAAAAGGCTATAGGTGGATGCTGGATACGTAAGCCGAGGTGCATTGTACGGTGGAGGCCTAAGTACGGTTAACTAGTATAGGCTGCGATGACTATGATGAGGGTAGCATTATAAACTAGTGACAACACTGACCAGGACACGCTGTCCGCCCGAGGTGGCGTCAAGCGGGCCTCCGGAGTCCCCGCCGCAGGTGCCGCGGCCGCCGGCCCCGCTGGTGCAGATGGTTGACGCGATGACGGAGCTGGAGCCGTAGATTTGCTGGCAGACGGCGTTGGTGATGACTTGCAACTTTACATGGTGTTGACTTTGATTTTTGTCAATGCCCGCAGCTGCAATAGGTATAAAAATTAGAGAAAGGCAAGCCAGAGGTACACAGAAAATAGGAGCGTAACCTGCCGTTATCAGGAAGGTATTTAATGTTCAATGAAGATTAATGTAAGAAATGTAACAGTACTGAAGTCTCATATGGTAACGTCAATAAAAAATCTCCTAACCTACCCAGCACCTTAGTCATGATACTCAGCAGCCAATAAATAAACTATTTACATGCCTATCCACTGTTTCGAGATGTTACCTACTTTACCTGAATACTGAGATTAGGGTGAAGTTAGAAGAAGACGCGCTTACTCACAGTCACTCTGCCTGCCGAAGCCGGAGGCCCAGACCCACACGCCCGCAAAGTTGGTGGTGCCGGATGCCATGGGGATATTACGGATGTTGTCTGCGGATCAAAGGCTCACGGTTAAAATTATTAGTAATTTCCCAACAGGGAAATTCAGCATCAGCCAGTGACAGTCAAGCGTGATATGACTTCTCCACTTGTTATAAAACCGTCATATCTAATATGAACAGAGTTGTTGTTAGAAATCATACCTACAAAAACATAAGAAAGATGGACACTTAACCAACTAAAATGAAGCAAAGCTATAATAGGACCACGCTTAGTCCGAATCAACTGACAGTGGCAGAAAATATAAAATGTGGATATGGCAATTTCTATTGGGTAATCTGTCCTTGTCCATTATTATTTAGGCGATCCGCACACTGGAACGCAGCACCGTACAGTTGTGCGTGACGTGCGTTAGTGCGTGACATAAAGTTATTTGAGCTGTCATCGGATTCTATGGAAATTACTCATAGTCGAACAAACTGAAAACGCATCCACGCGTGTTCGTGCGGATCCGTCGTTTTTTTTCTTTGACACATTTGACATGGGCTGCGGGTCAGATAAGTTTTTGGTGCTGTACTTTCTACATAAAATGGCGTCAAATAGGCCGCTGCTGTGAAGTGGTATTCCGTTACTTAGTTCTCTAATTATTTTTTGCCTAAATAATATAATTTTATAAAAAGATTATAACAATTTGGAGAATTCCTAAATTTTTTATTGTATTTAAAACAATATAAAAATTACACATATTTCCAAATTTCGCCAGAATGAATGCTACGCTCCAATGTGCCAATCGCCACAACAATATTTTTCAAATCAGTCAAATTCTTTGTTATGACTTTTATGAATGACGTTCTATGACGGATAAAAGACATGGCATTAGTTGCCATACAGAGATTTATATTTTTTTTCTTTAAAAGCGATTCGGACTTACCGTTGTCCTACTATACAACCCTAATCTGAAAATCGATATGGTGTATTATGTCGCATAGAACTCTGCAACTGGGGTTGGTATGCTTTGGACGAGGAATGATCTGGTCCTACCGTCACTGGTGGATTAAATAGTTTTTTTTTACAATATGGTTCAACTAGTCACATCCCTTGAATTGCTAAGAACAACCTTAAATTTTATATTGGTGTGGAATATTTGCTAATCTTAATGCTCTTTTGATATTCATCAACAACAATCAATACTTACTATTGTAAGTGACCCAACTGAGGTTGATGACGGCGACGTCGTTGGTGCTGGTATTAGGGTTCCAGTTGGAAGTCGTGGTGACGGAGCTGGTAGTGATTCTGGTGCCTCCTGAGAACAGGGTAAGGGATCCGAGCACCACGACGAACTGCTTCGCCTGGTTGCGGCCGTCCCACCAGCAGTGAGCAGCAGTCACGGCGCGGGTGTTGGACAACAGAGAGGAGCCGCATACTGAGGTAGCGCCAGTAGTCAGCGTGATCACCAGACCACCCTATGGAATGTTAAAAAGTGTGTTAAGAACCCAAAGAGCCCTTGAGTGGCCTAAAGCTTTAGAGGAATAATTTTTAACGTAACAAATTAGCTCAGAAGTTAGCTCACCAGCCACGGGTACTGTCCGAGGGTGGTCGGCGAGCCGCCGACGATGCGGGAGCCGCCGAAGTCGGTGGCCTCCTCCGCCGCCTTGATGGCCGCCGCCTCCTGGATGCCGATGGTCTCGTGGTAGAAAGTGGTGATGGGCTCGAAATGCCCCTCCTCGGCCAGAGCCGCGCCTAGCAGGCAGATAACGAGTAGCAGCTTCATTATGACGATGAACAGTGTCGGGTGCCGCATCAGTTTTGGCAATGGTTATATACCCAGTACGTTATCTCTCATTGTTTTTGATATTTTAATTGGAATTTACGTGTCAGATTAAAGTGCATTCCCTTTGATGGATCGTTTTGGAATCGATGGAATTTACCGCCGTCATCCGGTTTTCGTGGACCGCTGAGGATATTATTGGCGTTTTTTGGTGCCGAAGGCCAAGATCCATTTGTATGTAGGAGTATAATTCTACTTTGTATTACTTATTCAAGTTCATTTTAAGTCCACAATGTAAAAGCTTACCTGGTAGAGAGCAATAAAAAGATTATATTTCTGTCTATCTATCCCTATAGGGTCGCTGGGCCAGCACAGAAAGTATTTAGAACAACTTTGTTGTTGTTTATGCTGCCTGTAGACTGTAAGAGAGAGAAGCGAAGCGGAGTGGAGCGTAGCTGTGCTAATATTAACCAATCAATGCAGCGGAGTGGATATTTTATGCAATTTCATTGGTCAATAGTAGCACAGCTCCGCTCATCTACGCTCTAGCCTTAGGCCACTATTTTGGTGGATCATTGAGGATTACTTAAGAGTGTCGTCAGCCTTATGCCTAGCGGGCCAGACTCGTAGGCGAGAGGTACCGTGTCTAATCTCGTATCGTCAAGAACCTGTGACTTTTCCAGAGTTGTATATATTAGTTGAACACAAACCGGTGGTTTTAAGGGGAGAAAAACGTCATGATGAAACCTGCACAAGGCGACTGAATGTGTGACCCTGAACCCATTTAGTTAACAGGATCACGGAGGTCAGATTGCAGTCGCTCTACTGTAATTATTTGATCTGCCAAATCCACGTGCGAGAGCACAACTGTCATATTGACGCCTACTGTCTTACAATGTCTCCAAGTATAAGATACAAGCATTGTCGCCGACAATGAGTTGTAGCGACGATACTTTGGTCAGAATTCTGGGCTTTCAATTACTAAACGTAATATGTACGGGGCTTCACCTCACTAATTGACTGATAAATGATAGACTACGATAAATTGCTAAAATTCTGATTATTTGTTTAGTTTTTGCCTGCGACATTGTCTGCTGGAAATCATTTTTAGGGCAGTTTATCTTTTTACCTCGCGACCATTTATCATGACCTCCTTAATGTATGAAAGCTCTGTAGGAGAGCTCAAGCTGTTTATCTGGTTCTATCTAAACGAATTAGTGCCTATTTTTTGAGTTTGATTTCAAACCACCAATCTGTGAAAACCATCAAAATCCATTCGGCGTTATTTACACATTTCCTTTAGCTGCTCTATTATGTTTATACATTAGGTGTTCCAGTTCCAAAAATAATGTGTACCCTAATATTGCCTAGGCTTAATAGCTGCACAACAAATTTTATTAATACCTAACCGTCCAGTACAAATATGCAGCAGAGGCACTCTAACCCATAGGTTTCGATGTATTTGAGGGTGCTAAATGTAAATACTATACCGATTATGTTATTTGGCCATAGTCCACTTCCCCTACATACTTACCCAGCCTCCTTTATTTCTGCTATTCCCCAAGCATGCTGGAGTCCCACCAAAGGATTTTTTGTGAGCAGCAAGCATTTTCGCACTATGAAAGTTATCACAACTACTTTAAACCACGACGATCTTTGATTATCCACGAAGATGGAAGTTTTAAAAAGTAGATAGGTACAATAAGTAAGTAAGTAGTTCGTTTTTAAATGCTTAGGTACTTAAATAAGATTGTTTAAAATGTATGATACCTAATATTGAATAAATTGGGCAATATTTTGGCTGGCATAGATTATTTTCTTTCATAATAGCTTTTGGCTGCGACTGCGTTCACATAACATTTGGTTATAATGTTCCGGACCCGTTCCAGCGGGAATCACATTAAATTTCGGGATAGTTTATAGTATATGTGCTAGTCGAGGCTATGTACTATATAATTGCCAAATTTCATTAAAATCCGTTTAGTAGTTTTTGCGTGAAGGAGTTACAAATATCAATTGAAAAAACGTGCAAAGACGATAATTTGTGAACCGCGGTTGATTAAGGCTAGGCTGCAGAGCCTCGAACATTGGCGTAGGGTTGCGCGTCTGTCGGTCTTCTACAGATTACATTTCGGAGAGTGTGCGAAGCAGCTGCACGACCTCATTCCGCCGGCCCCTTACCGCCATCGGGAAACGCGATCCGTGCAAGCGCTTCATGCTTATGTCGTGGATCTTCCAGCTATCCGCACGAACCGCTTTGGCTCGACCTTTCTAATGCGTACGGCTAAGGAATGGAACGCGTTGCCTGCAAGTGTGTTCCCTGATCAATATGTTCTGGATGCCTTTAAAGCTAGAGTGAATAGGCTGTTCCAAGACGGGCATGCTTTATCTTCGGTCGCATCGTCACTTACCAACAGGTGAGATGGCGGTCAAATGCCTGCCTTGTCTGTTATAAAAAAAAAATTACGTACAAAACCAAACATACATTATATTTCGCATTTATAATACTAGGTCAACAGAATTGCAAGTAGATAGGTAAAATAGTACAGGAATCTATCCAATTTCATATTATCTAATTAATGCATATACTTATTTATATACTTAATCACTTAAATAACTAATAACATTAAACGACGACGACCGCGATGATAGCTTTTCAGTCATTTTCAGGTACACTTCATTTTCACTAAAATTAAAAAATGCGACGTTGTCAAACTTCTGCGCATGGCTTGTAAGGTGAAGAAGCTTATGGCTAAGGTAAATGCTTACAATCGGGTTCAAAACACTCAATTGACAGGAGATAATGTAAGGCTTGATGTCCACTTATGCAGTGCAGTGCACTGCAGTACCACGTCACGGTGACAACAAAGAAAACATTGGTGTTATTCTGGTTTTTCAAGTTAGGCCACGTTCGCGCGAGAAATTTACGGGACATTGTGAGTTAGGCAACGTTTGCACGAGAGCTTTTTCGACGCTTAAACCAGGGTTCTGTGCTGAGCCCTGACTTGTTTTGCATTTTGCTCGATGCCCTCTCTTATGCTTATAAAGTACGTTGACGATATTGTATTGGCGAGCAAGCTTAGGCAGGACCTAAGCTTGCTCACGAGGGACCAGGACCAGGTAAAATCATGGTTTATTAAACGTCGTGATTACAGTAAGAAAAATTTTATAATTTTCAGAAAATATGTTAAATGTTTAACTTTTGCTGACGTGTTTAAAGGCCTTGCCACATACAAAGCTCGGCGCGAGCGCGGCGCGTTATTTGCTAGGCAATCATCGCGCCGCGCGATGGTTGCCTAGCAACTATCGCGCCGCGCGATGGTTGCCTAGCAAATATCGCACCGCGCTCACGCCGCGCTCGCGCCGAGCGTTGTATGTGGCAAGGCCTTAATAGTACAGACGTTAATGAAGGATAGGATAATTTTATTGATATATTTAAATGTCTCCATTATTTATGTTTTCCCATAAAACAATAATGACAAAACCAAAGTGGCTTACAAAAGGGATAAAATCATGTTGTAGGAAAAAAGGAAAACTTTATGACACTATTGGCGAAATAAATATGACAAAACTAAAGTGGCTTTAAAATTGAATTCACGCAGACTTAAAAAATAATAAAATTAACACAAAGATTACAAAATGCTTATTATATAAATACTTCTAAAAATAAATCTAAAGCGACGTGGAAAATTATTAATAGTACAAAGAGCAGCAGCTATCCATAAAGAAAGATAAAGATCTCGACGAGCACTATTATTTATCTTAAGAAACTAGTGTTCTAGGAGAAATAGTTTCAGAGTTATTACCGCTTTTCAGCTGTCATATGAAATGTAGATATTGATGAGCACTATCATTTCTCTTCAGGAACCAATGTTCTAGGAGCGATAGTTTAAAAGTTATTACAGTTTTGAGTTTCACAGCTGCCATTCAAATTGTAGATCTCTACGAGTACCACCATTTGTTTTTAGAAACTAGTGTTGTAAAACCAAACATGCCTTATTTATAATTCAAGATGGACTGAGAAGAAAAAGACGACAGGAACACGAAAGCGAAACAACGCCGTTAATGTTACAGAATCAGAAAAAGGGGAGGGGCTTACGCATCATCGGTCAAACTTTCTTTGACAAGGTCGGTTTCCTTTTTCATTCACACGCGTTGTATCTTTTACAATCCAATCTACCCACCTGTGGGATGCTTTGCTACGACAAATACGTCACAGTACATCGTTACCCATCTTCAAAAAGAAGGTACACGAATATTTCCTCTCAAAAACTGTTTGTTTGCAATAATTATAGTTCTTTTATTATGTATATAAAATTATGTGTCTCATCAGGACATTATGAAAACACAAGGTCTTTTATAACTTATTTGTTTATTTCTTTAGGTATTAATTTATAATAAAAAAGATTTAGTGTAGAACTGTTGCCGTTGAAGACAGAGACGTAATGATGATGCAGATTGATAAATGACAGTTTGAGATGGAACCTGATAGTTTTCATTAGCGAATGTTTATACAGACGTTATTGTAGGCGTTGTTGCCTAAACATAGTCCCTTCGTTGAAAGGCTCGTCTTTCAAGATATTATTGTATTGATACTATGTTTTCAGGCTTCGGTAGAGGGCATAGTCGTACTAGGGGTCGACGGAAACATCCACGATTCTTTTTTTACATCTGCGACACGAGTTATTCCGTCTTTGCCAGGATACAGGTGAGTAACTCTTCCCAATCGCCAACAGAGAGGAGGTACATTATCTTCTTGCAGCAGCACGAGATCGCTAAGTTTCAGTTGAGTGGTATCTGTCTTCCATTTAGTGCGCTGTTGCAATTCGGCGAGGTACTCCTTTTGCCACCGCTGCCAGAAATGTTGTCTTATTTGCTCCAAACGGGTATATCTTTTCAGGCTGCTTTCCTTTTGATTCTCCAGTGACGGCGCAGGCAGTGCAGTGATTGGTCTCCCAATGAGAAAGTGTCCTGGGGAGAGCGAAAGGAAATCGTCAGGAGAGGAAGGTAAGGGGCACAAGGGACGGCTATTAAGTATGGCCTCCACTTGAGCAGAAACAGTCGTTATTTCCTCAAAAGTGAGGTGAGTGTTTCCCATAACACGCCTTATGTGGTGTTTAGCAGATTTAACACCAGCTTACCAAATACCACCAAAATGGGGAGCATACGATGGAATGAAATAAAACTTTATACTCTGTTGAGCTGCAAAGTTAGATAAAGATTCTTTGTTAGACTCCAATAGTAATTGATGCTCCTTGGCGGCACCCACGAAGTTCTTTCCGTTGTCAGAAAATATTTCCAAAGATCTGCCTCGCCGTGAAATAAATCTACGTAGTGTCATAGTGAACGCCTCCTTAGTCATATCACTCACGGCCTCCAAGTGTAGACATTTATAACGTAGGCATACAAATAGACACTAATAACATATGATTAACTTAGACCCACGTCCTTTGCGATTTAAAATCATGAATGGACCTGCGAAATCTACGCCTACTGACTGAAAGGGAAAGCCGGGGTTAACGCGTTGTGAAGGGAGATCGCCCATTTTTGGATGTAATGTATTGCCACGCATGCGTCGACATCGTACGCAATTGTAAACTACGCTTCTAGCTAGACGTCTTCCATTAATCGGCCAAATATAGTCCCTAATTGCAGCTAGTAGTGATTGGGTACCAACGTGCACATTGCGTTGGTGCTCAAACTGAAATATAAGTTTACATAGGGGTGAGTAGAATTAATTAATATGGGGTGCCTTTTTTGATAGGAACAATCAGCCGCGTTTATGCGTCCACCAACACGAATTAAGTTGGTCTTATCTAAAAATAGCGATAAACTTACAATATTACATTCAATACTTAGTGGTTGATTTTGTAGTAAAGCTTTATATTCTTTAGCAAAACATTGCTGTTGCGCAACGGTACAAAAATAGTAGAATGATTCATTTAATTCATCAACTGTCAATGAACTAGTGATTTTATTTTAAGGATTTTGTAGGTTATGCATAAAACGTTTGACATAAGCCATTGTTCTTTGTAAAAATATTAGTTTAGAACACTTTTCGAATTGTATAATAGGCTCGCAAATTATTGACACGATAGCCGTGGTTTTTAGTTCAGGTAAGTTTTTATTATTAATATTTAAAGTAGGCCATTGATTGGGCTCATTTTTTAGAAAGCTGGGTCCTCCCCACCACAAACTTAGGTTTGCTATTTGGTTAGGATAGCTCCTCTAGAAATTAGATCGGCAGGATTACTGATAAGAAGACTGTGTTGCATCCAAGATTTCACCTATTCGGTTGGCTACAAGTGTTTTTAATTTTCTAGGAGAATCGCCCAGCCAGCCGAGTACTACGCTCGAGTCACACCAGTGGTAAACACGAGTAGGTACGTATCGAATGGATTCTAATACGCTAAAACTAATTCTAGCGGCTAGTAAGGCGGCGCAGAGTACGAGCCGTAGGATTGTGGTAGGTTGCAGTCTGGCTACTTTTGATTTGGCGCACAACAGATTGACAGTGACTTCTTTATTGTCACTTATGGTTCGCAGGTACACACATGCACCGTAGGCAACTTGTGAGGCATCGCTGAAGGAGTGCAATTCTATGTTAAGTGGTGAGTCGCAGAGAACTGACCTGGGAATATTAAGACTAGATATTAAATGTATATTGTGGATAAAGTTAGTCCAAATATTTTCTATTTCTGGCGGGACTGAGGAATCACAATCTAGTTTTTGTTGCCATAATTTTTGTAACAACATTTTAGGTATGATAATACAAGGACTTAGGAGTCCTAATGGATCAAATATTTTGAATGAATTTGACATAATAAATCTTTTTGTGATTTTTTCAGATTTAGCGGGGAGAGTTGCAGGAAATTGTAGGGTATCCTTTTAAGGATTCCACCCTAAGCCAAGTGTGCTGGATGACTCACTTAAGGTAAGGTTTTTTTTATTTGAGAAGTTGCTAGAGTTACTAAATAAATCGGGTAGGTTTCTTTTGAATTTTCGTAGGTTGAAACCGGCTGACTGTAGCGCTTCGGTTATTGCATTTTGGATATAGAATAATTCATCCTTTTTATTGGATCCTGTAATAAGGTCATCTACGTAAAAGTCCTATTGTATTATTGTTTTAATTAGATCATGATTGCACTCTTCTCCGACTTGCCAAAGACAACGCGTACTTAAATAACTAGCACTTGCGGTGCCGTAAGTGATAGTATTTAATAGTAGTGTTTTGATCGGTAGTGCCTCATCTTCTCTCCACAGGATCAATTGCAAGTTGCGATCATTTTCATGAACCACAACTTGGCGATAATTTTTTTCTGTATCTCCGGTTAAAAGATATTTGTACTGCCTCGCTCTTACCAGAATGGGGAAATGAGAGTCTTGGATGTTTGTACCCACGATTTGGATGTCGTTTACAGGGAAGCCAGATGAGGTATGGGCCAATCCGTCGAAAACCACACGCAGTTTTTTTGACTCGCTTTGTTCCTTTAGGACTGCATGGTGACAAGGAAAATATGATGGACTTGGGATTGCGACTAGAGACTCTGATAGATGCCCTAAGTCCGAGTACTCTCGAATGAAATTAACATATTGCCTTTTTAGATCTGGATTTTTACGAAATCTTTTTTCTAAATAAAGTAATCTTGATTTAGCTAAATTGTACAAGTTTCCCAAGCAGTCAGGCGAGTCAACTAATCAACGAGTCTTACGCAAAATCGGCCTGAACTTAAACGACTGGTGGTATTGACAAATTGTTGTTCGCAATACTTTTCATTTTACGTTAATACTGTTTTTGGAGGTAGCTCTTCTAACTCCCAAAATTTTGTAAGTAGGATTTCTAAATTACTGTTTGTATTTGAAATTAGTGCATGATTACAAAATGTTTTTGTGGTTGCTTTTGTTTTTATATGACCTGATATAAGCCATCCGAATTTTGATTCGATTAATGTAGGATTATTAGTACCGAGAGATTTTGGTTGACATCCCACGATATCCCAAAACAAGTCTGCACCAATCAACACATCAATGGGTAGTGGTAGGTGGAATTTATTATCGGCTAAAATAATACCCTTTGGGAGATTCAATTGTTTAAAATTAATTGGAGTTTTTGGCAACTCGCCTGTTAGTTCATCCAAAACAAAAAAGGATAATTTGACATTGTGTTGATTGTATGTATTACTTGAATTTATTTGTATACTGCATGTTTCTTTTATTTAATTATTTGTATTATTGCGTTGCGTTCGTTGCGTATTATTATTTGTATTATTGTTATACATTAACGTTTGTAGTATTAGATTTAAGTTTTAATTGTTGTTTCAATGATTTACTAATGAAGGAGGACTGACTGCCACAGTCTAGAAGTGCGCGTACCTCTTTTGCTTGATTAGTTATGGGGTTAGTTACTTTTATTTGCGCTGTTGACAGCAAAACCTGATTTGTACTTTGCTTAGATAAATTTACAACTTGATCAACACTGTCCTCTACTGAGACATTTGTAGAAACTGAATCTGTCGTTGCATGTAGAAGAGTGTTATGTCTCTTTTTGCATTGTTTACATGGACCTAAGCGACACTTTTTAGCTGAGTGTCCTGGCCTTAGGCAGTTTGAACATAATTTGTATTTATTTACAATTGTATTATTTTACGGCCCACCTGTCGTGAGTCGATTTGGATTTGAAAGTAAGACAATCATATAGTTTGTGATTTGATCCACATATTAAGCATTAAAAGATGTGTTGGTTATCTGAACTAGTAGCTGCAGCATATGACTTAGTATTCTGCGATTGTTTGACACCGCTAGGTGGCTGTGTAGGGGTTGAATTTCGATTCAAATTTAGAAATTTGTTGTCATTTTGTAACTTGTTGCGATTGATTGCCTCTAATATGTCAGCACGATCAATCAGAAATTTATAGAATTGTTCCAAAGTTGGGATTTCATCAATATTGTTGCGATACTTCTCCCACTTCATTAATGTGACATTGTCCAACTTAGAACACAACATAAATATTATTAATGTATCCCACTGATCGGTGGGTTGACCGAGGCTGGATAAAGCTCGTAAGTTTTTAGTGACTTCGTCAACTAAACATCTAATTGCTCGCTCTGATTCGCGCGTAATGGGTTGAAAATAGAATAAATACTTTAAATTGTGGTTTATAAGCAATCTTTTGTTGTTAAACCTATCACAAAGCAATTGCCATGCATCTTCATAGTTTTTGGAAGATATCTCGAGATTAGAAATTATGCGAGCCGCATCTCCCTCTAGATATGAAATTAAGTAGTGAAACCTTTGTATTGACGAGATGCGATCATTTTTATGTATTAGGTTTAAATAGGTATCATGGAACTCAAGCCAAAGAAAGTAGGCTCCATTGAACTTAGAAATTTGTATTTGTGGCAGCTTTACACCCGAATCACCCGAGTGATTGCACTGAACAGCTTGAGCGATAGATTCGCGTCTCTCTTCAGCTTGTTGTTTATTTAAAATGCTTTTGGCCGTAGCCACGCTAATAATAAAATCCTGCTCAATGCTATCCCTCTCATCGATCTCGGCTGGAAGGCTGTCTGAATTTAAAACCTCTATCTCTCCTTGCAGCTCGTCGAATCTCAACAACAAGGCCTTAAACTTGCCAAGCCTGATGGACAGCTCAGCTATTTCAATAGTCGAGATTTGTTCATGATTCGATATTTTATCCAAATAGTTTTTAAGCTTCGTAATTTGGCCTTTAATTGAGCTTCGTCTAGTAATTAAATCTTTCATAGTGCTTGCAAGACGCTTATCCGGATCGTTACCCATTGTATAGGTAGTTAAGTATGTATAGGTATTGAACTAAAAATACAGAACGCAATAGTATCCAATTTACTTATAAAGGATAAAGCACTAAATAGTTCGCCATAAACAAGCGTCGTACAAGTGAGCACAAAGTTTAATTTTAAAGAAATGTAAGTAAATGTTATCTCACGCTCCTCATTCAAACGATACTCGCCGATCGGGAAGCTGGTGATTAGACGCAGGTATAGGTACTCATACGTCGCCACAGGTAGCCGATCAGCTGCTTGATTCCGAGTTCCAAGACAATATATGCTGCGACTTGTTATCAATGTAGGTATGATTCGATCGGCGACGAACACTCTGGAATGTTCGGCGTATTTTGTTAAAATACTGTAGATTTTGGAATATTTGGATAATATGGAATAGGATTTTAAGGAATTGGTTAGGAAATTAGAGCACTTATCGGTTTGTGGAGGGTTGCACTGCGCTGAGGTGACCTTTTGCCCTCAAAAAGAAAGTACTTGTTGCAGATTGATTGCAAGTTCGTGTCCATTGGATATGAATAATATAAGCTTTATTAATCTTGTAGTCCTGTCACGGTCGCCACTTTAATGTCTCATCAGGACATTATGAAAACACAAGGTCTTTTGTAACTTATTTGTTTATTTCTTCAGGTATTAATTTATAATAAAAAAGCTTTAGTGTAGAACTGTTGTCGTTGAAGACAGAGACGTAATGATGATGCAGATTGATGTGACAGTTTGAGATGGAACGCCTGATAGTTTTCATTAGCGAATGTTCATACAGACGTTATTGTAGGCGTTGTTGCCTAAACATTATGTTTATTGTATAGAATTATGTTTATCCATAGTTTAATAATAATATATTTATAGTACCTATTCTCTTTATATATTTATTGATGATGACATGTGTAAGCACATCTTTTAGTTTTTTTCCCTTATTTGCTCTTGCACTACTATGAGATGCTGTGATAACTTACCTCTTCCGGGGCTGCACAGTGGGACATTTCGCCATCTGTCAATGTACTTGCATACAAATTGCTCGGCGTGTAACGAGTTTTGCCACATCGTGCAGTACGCCACGCGGCGCACTTCATCAGTGTGTCTTCAAGCTAAGATACGCAACTCGCTGTAATTTGCCATTGTGCATTTTGCCATTGCCTTTTTCGTAGATTTCTCCAATGCTTTCGACCAGGGGATGCAGTCTCGACATACTTAGCGATCGCAAACTTATCGATTTCGGTCGTTATATATATAGATAATATGTGTACATATTAATATGATAAATGGTCGGCAGAGGACAATGACAAACGGAGAAAAAATGGGCATGCAACTTGGTTGTAAAAATTGCAAGTGATTAGATTTTATCAATATTCCGGAGACTGTAGATTCGAAGCTATAACTTAGCGAATTCAGCTGTCAAAATAACGATTCTACGTTAGATATAGCGAACAATTTTGAAAGCCCGCAAAGTTAACAATAAATCGCTAGCAAGCACGTCACGGAGTACGACTTTGACGTTGCCAAAATGTTAATTGACAAGTAAACAAACAAAGAATTGCAAATATATAATTTTTAATTTCCTTAGATTAGTAACATTACAGGAATTTTCATCTTCAAACGCTTAAAAAAATACAGTTACAAAATAATAGATAGGACAGTTTCTGGTAATTTCTTACAAATTTTAACTGGGAACTATTTATATTGATAAAAACAGCCCATATATGGACCGGTTCATTGTACAAAGGCAATGGCACCAATTCATTGGAGCTAAAACTGCAATGGAGCACCAACGTCGTCTTAGTGACGTTTTGGCCATGTATACGAATGGTCATTACTTTGCAATCTAAGAATGCGGAGTTGCGTAGGAAACACATGCACTAATTCCGATAAATAGTAACCAAAAACAAGAATGCAGTATATTTTTTCCGTAAAATATAACAAACATCATGTATTACTTATAAAATTTATGTTTTTAGCATTCCCAATAAATATTTCAGTGTTTATTGCTAAATTATTAACCGGCCATGATTAGTTGGCACGTTCAATCAAATTCAATGCACTCCATCTGCTTGTTTTTGATTTAGCCGTCTTACATATATGCGCATGATGCAACTTTGCACCGGCGACATAATGCCGTTGATTTTGTTTTCGCGGAACTGATATAATTTTAGATGAAAATAGATAACAAATGAGTATACAAATTAAATCGTTAAAGAATTCTATAACAACAAAAGTGGCATAATTTCAAAGGAGATAAAATGATAAAGATTAAAGGTTGGAATTGAAGGTTGGATTTGTGATTGGCGAATCCCTATTATTACTGTTTAGAAATTTATATTTTAGGTATTACGTTGCAACAATTTTGTACGCTTTTACAATGTAATATCTGGCGAAATTGATGACTGACGTTTATTTCAGTGCCATAAACCGGTTGCCAAAACTGGAACTAAGTGTTGCCGTATTGAAATGTTATATTAATGACAACAACAGCGACGTTGTCACCGGGTCAAGTAAGTTTGTGGCATAAGAGACTGCGCCATTTTATTGAATAGGGTGACGATGAGAGTTATTTGTTTGGTCAAGCATATCTTTATACTTATATATCTAAGCCCTGACATGACATAAGAAATCGATAAGTTTGCGATCGCTATGTATGTCAAGACTGCATCCCCAGCTGGTCTAGCCATCTTTGACAGATGCGTGTATGGTAGAAAATTGACAGCTCGAAGTTCGACTATTTCTACCAACATCTACATTGACTCTGATTGTGTAGGATCATCCGCCAATCCGCCTCCTTTGTATACCGAAAGTACGTGAATTGTCTATGGACCAAGAATTTCTACCACAAACAGCTTATGTCAGATAAAGTTAGCTTATGTCAGATAACGTTAGCTTATGTCAAATCACATACATTTTTTCTACCACAAACGATTGTAGATTAACGCAACCTCTTGGCTAAGGCCACAGGTCTGATATGACTCACTGATAAGCAAAGCTTCCATAATTGAGTCTTTCCTCGATTATGTAAGTGCTATAGCTGTTTTTGAGGAAATGTTTGCATCGTGCAGTGGGCGAAGGTCATGCATACGACATAATGACAATCAAACTTTGGTGTTCCCCAGGGTTCCACCCTCTATCCAATGGTAAAGCCTGTCTGGCTTGACTAGTGGTGGCTCTAAGTCCAAAATTCATATCTTTTGATGGATGTTAGCAACAATAAATTGTGTTACTTACATACAGGCACCACTTATTCAAACCTTTAGATTCTAGGTCAATTAACATCAAAATGTCGACTGTCTTTATGAATGCAGTCATGCTAATTTTCCCTTTGTCATAAAAATGGCAAAATTGCCTTATGAGTGAGGACAGATTGTTAAAGAGACAGATTCTCATTTGGACAGAATATATTTTAGGTACTTCATATGATAGAAACAAAAACGTATAAATTAACTTAATTCATTTATTGACTTAAACTAAATCGTTGTCATGTTGCTTCGCTGACTAGTCGTTGTGAGGAAAAGGCAATTTACAGCCGCTGGCTGATCCAGGTGTTGAAGCTGGTGACCCTGGCGAAGGCCGCGGGGAAGCCGCGCTGGCAGCCCGCCGCCGCGCCGAACGACGTGATACCGACCTGGAACAAGACCATGGTCAGGAATATGTAATCTAAGATCAACTTTCAAGACTTCAAAATTAATACTCAAAATGATTCTGGTCTAAAGACTCGGCAAGGGTAGTGTGGGATTCGGCTCAATAGAAAAGGCTACAGATGTTTGCTGGATGCGTAAGCCGAGGTGCAATGGGAGGCCAATGTTAAGTAAACTTGTTTAATCTGGGATGGTTATGATGAGTATAGTATTATAAACTAGTGATATCACTGACCAGGACACGCTGTCCGCCCGAGGTGGCGTCGAGCGGGCCGCCGGAGTCTCCGCCGCAGGTACCGCGGCCGTTGGCACCGCTGGTGCAGATGGTGGACGCGAGGACGGAGCTGGAGCCGTAGGTTTGCTGGCAGACGGCGTTGGTGATGACTTGCAGGTTCACGTGGTGTTGGCGTTGGTTATTGCCGATACCCGCAGCTGCAATAGGCATAAATGTTAATGAAAGGCCAGTGTTACATGGGAAATAGCTGAATATACCTGATGGTATCAAGATAGTTTGTTGGATGCGAGAGCTAACGGCGTGCAACGTGAGGATACTGACAACCAGCAGAAGTGGAGGTAAATAGTATAAAGAGTGTATAAGAAGCTGGAATTGATTGAGATTGCTCGGAGGAGGATGACAAAGAAGTTTAACCAGTAAGTGGTGCCCGATGATAAATTTCACTGGCAGCCGATCAATTCCAGTGTCATATTATTATTTATTATTAAATAAAGACAATTGTAAGTAACGTAATAGAATACGTAAATAACCTCAACTTCTAAAGTTTTTATAACTTGGGTCCGTAATACATTATTTACTGTTATAAACTATTTCTATGATTATCTGCTGTTTTGCGTGGCGAAAAAATTTGTCTTGCAATTTTTCCTGAGTACTGAGATTAGGGTAAAGTCAGTAAAAAACACGCATACTTACAGTCGCTCTGCCTGCCGAAGCCGGCGGCCCAGGCCCACACACCCGCGAAGTTGGCACTGCCGGAAGCAAGGGGGATGTTGCGGATGTTGTCTGCAGATAATAGGCTCACGATTAAAATCAGGTTAAAATTGTTAGTAATTTTAATGGATCGGATAATTTTTTGAAAAGTGTGGGTCATATTGTTCTCTAAAATGAGCAGTTTTCCAATAGGTATCTAAAGCATTCCTAACCACTCACTAGATGGCGCCCAGACAATTTTGGTAATTGATAATCGCTTGAAATAGGTTCGTAGCAAACAGGATATAAACACTGGGTACGTTGTATTGAATAATATTGTATTTGTCAATAGCTTTCAACCATTTTAGAGGTTGGAATAATAATGCAACATAGTGCCAACTTCTATAAATATTTCTTTTAACAATTTATTCAACCTTTAAAAGTTATGTTTATATTAATAAACATTTTATTTTTAAGTTTAGTATTAGTTGGCTGCATGAAATCACTGTCACCATCATACAGATTAAAAAAAGATTACCAAAATTGTAGGAGCGCCATCTATTGATGCTTTTTGAAACCAATTATCAATACCTACTGGAAAACTCCTCATTGCTAAGAATATTTTAAAAATTTAAAGTTTTTTTGGAGTGGAATATTTGCTAATCTAAACTCTCTGTTGACATTAAATAATAACAGTCAATACTCACTGTTGTAAGTGACCCAGCTAAGGTTGATGACGGCGACGTCGTTGGTGATGGTGTTGGGGTTCCAGCTGCCGTGCATGGTGACGGAGCTGGTGGTGACTCTGGTGCCTCCTGAGAACAGGGTGAGGGATCCGAGCACCACGACGAACTGCCTCGCCTGGCTGCGGCCGTCCCACCAGCAGTGAGCTGCAGTCACGGCGCGGGTGTTGGAGATCAGAGAGGAGCCGCATACTGAAGTAGCGCCACTGGTCAGCGTGATTACCAGACCACCCTTTGGAGCAATAAGGAGTGTTAAGGAAGGTTCATCCTTCGGAACAATATGGGGAGTCGGGGCACTGCGTACGGGTATCGATCAGCTATGCCGACTCGAGTAAACACTAAGATGATGATCTGTCAGCTATACAATACAATACAACATCAAGGTCAAAGAGTATTTCTTAAGCTACACTAACCAAACTAGTGCCAAGTGAAGTGGCAAGAATAAAAGGAGATTTGTGAAGAGAATTTTATGGTTATGCTCAAGGCTTGCGAATTAAAATTCAGCGTCTCTTCTGTCATCATAGTAGATCCTGGTAAAACAGGAGTTATAGCGGTGAAAAGTGACACCTTAAAGGAGCCAAGCATCAGACCCTTAGCAAGAATCCAAAGAGCCCTTGAGTGGCAGAAAGCCTTAGAGGAATTTGTTTTTGCGTAACACATCAGCTTAGAATTATGCTCACCAGCCATGGGTACTGTCCGAGGTTGGTCGCCGAGCCGCCGACGATACGAGAGCCACCGAAGTCGGTGGCCTCCTCCGCCGCCTTGATGGCCGCCGCCTCCTGGATGCCGATGGTCTCGTGGTAGAAGGTGGTGATGGGCTCGAACTGCCCCTCCTCGGCCAAAACCGCGCCCAGCAGGCAGAGAACGACTAGCAGTTTCATTATGGCAAATAACAGTGTCGGGTGCCGCAACTGCTTTGCCTGTGGTTATATACACAGTATGTTATCTCTCAATGATTTTAGTATTGTAATCGGAATTTACGTGTCAGATTAAATTGGCTTCATTTGATGGATCGGGTGGTTTCTTGTTTGTTTTAATCGCACGGATTATTCAATGTGACGTCAACATGTTTATATTTTGTGAGGATGGACAGACAATCATTCCTACAGTCGGTAGTAAATAATGCACATGTGCTAGTTTCGGTTTTGTATCGACTTACACGAACGCTCTACGATTTTAAACAATTTCATTGGTAATTGTTGGCTCAGCTCCACTCTGCTCCGCCTCGCTCCACTTTTCTCCTTTCCTTTTCAGTGGATCCTATTGTAGGGGATCATGTAGGATTACTCAGGCGCGTAGGGAAGCGGGGGGGATAATGGCTAGCGGGTCAGACTCGTAAGCGAGAGGTACCGGGTTTAAACCACAGTACTGACAAGTACGTATGACTTTTTCTGAATTATGTGTATACGTTGAACATAACGCCTCTACGGCGAGGGACAACATCGGAAGGAAACCTGCACCAGGCGACTGAATGTGTGACCTTGATCCAATCTTGTTAACAGGTCCATGGAGGCCAGTTGCAGTCGCTCTACTGTATTTACTTAATATTCTAAATTCGTTCGTAAGAGCACAACCATGATTTTGACTACCAATGAATTATAATGTATAAGTATGAGGTATTATGGAGCAAGCATAGTCCCTGACAATGGGTTGTAGTGTTTATAGTTCTATCAGAAATCTGGTCTTTCCCAAAATAAACAGATAAAATTGTGATAAATTTGATGTTTATTTTAAAACCAATTCCTGATAATTACTGATGTGAGTATGTCAAATACGCACTGATGTGATGCTAGGCGTGCTGAACCACCGGAATCGGGCTCCATGCGGGAAACATATCATATTGTTTGGAAGGTCCAAATCCAGCAACAAGATGTTAATGATGTTGATGGTTAGAGGTATTCGAGGAGGATCAACATCTACCGTGGGTCATTTGCACGGCGGTACTTTGATCTTTACACAACAGTTTTAGTTGTCACTGTGTACAGCAAAAATATAAGAAAGCTTTTACTTTATTTAGCTCCACCTATCATCACAGATGTTCGTAACGGTGACGCAGTTTCTCGACCTTGGCAACCGTTTACAAAAGTTTTGATTACCCTTAATGTTATAAATTGGGCAATTGGAAGGGTGTAGTGTACAATATAATTTAACAGTACACCCTTCCTACTACTGTAAATAAAAAAATAAAATAAAAATCATTTATTTCAGGCTCATGGTAGCCCATAAAATAAGTACACTAATACGCTCACTTACAAAATTAGGTACAATGTCAAATTAAATATAAAATAAAATTACAATTACAATGTCAAGATATCAATTACAAATTCAATACAAATTACCATGTCAATATCAATGTCAATTACAACACAAATTACAACGTCAATACAATTTTAACAGTAAATAAAATACAAATTGGCTGTGTGATGTCCGGCAGAGTAGAATAGCACCAACCCCTTACACTCATGGGTGTTGGACAAGGCGACTAATGTTTTCGAGGCAAAAGATCAAGAGTCTCCGTAGTCTGGAAAATGGGCAGCAGCATTTTCCATTGTTATATTTAAACACTGCGATCTCCAACCCGCCTGCCAAGCGTGGAGATTATGGCAATAACCTCCCCTTTCGTGGGAGAGGCCCTAAGTCCTGCAGTGGACTGTTACGGGCTGTGATGATGATGATGACTGTACAATAATGGTCCACGAATTGGAAGTTAGCCATTTTTTGGTTAAAAGGTCTATGCTTAATAATTAATTATGCAAAGTCACTACCAAAGCAAACTTGTAGTTTTTGAGAAAAAAATAATTAAAAGTTACAGTTTTTTCGTAATATTGGGCAATATATTTCAGGCATATTTCAGGGCAGGCAGGTTTCATTCATGTTTTAGTTGTTTGTAGTCTATGTGACTGTGGCTGTATGTATCATACATATACAAATAAAACTAAATTGTTGTTGGGTAAAACACAAATGGTTTATAAAATGACAATTACTGTATAGTTTTAATAAAATATACTTATTTATCTCAGCCCGTATCAGTCCACTGCAGGACTTAGGGCCTCTCCCACGAAAGGAGAGGTTATTGCCATAATCTCCACGCTTGGCAGGCGGGTTGGAGATCGCAGTGTTTAAATATAACAATGGAAAATGCTGCTGCCCATTTTCCAGACTACGGAGACTCTTGATATTTTGCCTCGAAAACATTAGCCGCCTTGTATGACACCTATGAGTGGAAGGGGTTGATGCTATTCTACTTTGCCGGACACCACACGGCCAAAAAATATACTTATTTACATTAAATTATAATGTGTAATGCTAAATTAATCGTTATCTCAGAGAGAAAAAAAAAAAAAAAAGTAAAAGTTAATTTCTGTGGTCCTCCTGCTGGCAGTCTGCGACGCTCTGGCGAACCCGCTTCTCTCTAACGGGGTTTGCATGTCGGATGGAAGTCAATGTATATAAAAAGTGAAACCCCACAAATAATGGCAAGTCAAGAACAGATACCCGATACAGATAGGCACAGGAATGGAAAACGACGCACAGACGCACAGAGGTAGGGCAACTCTGTGTTAAATGGGTTACGGCTACCGGGACAGGGGCGGACCCGGTTAAATACGTTAGCCCAAAGAAAAGTCCACTTTACCAGTTGGAATCTTAGTACGCTGACCGGGCGTGCTCGTGAGCTGGCTAACGTACTCGCCAGGTGTAAGGTGGCAGTGGCGTTTCTGCAGGCGACCAGGTGGAAAGCCAACAGGTCCCGTAAAATGGCCCGGGCCCGGGGTCCGTTTTACAATGAAAAATCATACGTTATTCGAAGATATCACAGTGGATATAATTCTGGAACCACTACACTGTAAGAAACAGTTTGAAGTTGATGTAGGTTCGACACAGTCTTGCTTATAGGTATATTATAAAAGTATAACACAGGATTGTTCCAATGCAGATTCTTGTGGGATCAATTATTTAAATAGGAATGGTTCTAATGCAGATACTTGTGAGAAGCATTATTTAAACAGGAATAGTCCCAAGGCATATCTAAAATAGGCATATCTAAAAGTAGTAAAGGTAATCCCTGTCTATAAGGGGAAGGGTAGTAGGACCGAAATAAAAAGCTATCGACCTATATCGTTAGTCCCGGCACTATCAAAAATTTTCGAAGTAGGTATCTGTTCACGACTCGCTGATTTCCTCTCGAGTAATAGCTCGCTATGTCCGCAGCAGCACGCCTACCAAGCGGGCCGCTCCACGGCGGGCGCGGCGCGGTTGCTGCAGCGCACCGTGCTGCACCATTTGGAGGCGAGGAAGCGCGTCGCTGCCGTATTCTTTGATTTATCCCGCGCCTTCGATCTAGTCGACCATCAACTCATCGTCTCGAAACTTAACCACTATGGCATTCGCGGTGTACCTCTTGAGCTCATTAAAACTTTCCTATCGGACCGGACACAGGTGACCGATGTAGGTAGTAGCAGGTCCGAACCTGGCATGATCGGTGACAGATCAGTCCCTCAAGGCTCAAATGTCGGCAACAGTATATTTCTGTTAATGATGAATGACCTACCTTTTCAATCTTCGTTTGTCGAGTTTCTGTTATATGCCGATGACATCTGCGCAATAGTGCACGCTGATGATGACCAAGAACTGAGCCTTACTGTTCAATCGGTAACCCATTCAGTCGCGGCGTGGTCGCGTGCAAATGGAATGCAGTTAAATATTTCCAAAACCAACCTCATGGAGTTTACGTTGAAGCGAGGTCCCGGCCCCACCATGTCTGTGCAGGTGGAGGATGTCCAAATTCCAAACGTTGACTCAGCTCGCTTTGTTGGTGTCGAGTTCGATCGCTACCTTCAGTGGCACGACCATATAGATAAACTATGCTCAAAATTAAACTCTGCGTTTTTCGCCATTGTCCGTCTGTCACATACGCTTTCGCACAAGAATTTAATAATTGCCTACTATGCATATTTTCACTCCCATCTAACTTATGGCATTGATCTGTGGGGGCTGGCAGCAGACAGGAATAGGCCGTTTGTAGTTCAGAAGAAAGTAGTGCGTGTTCTATCACGTGTGCCGCTAGATACACCCGCGAGGCAATTGTTTATAGATTTGAACATCCTAACACTGCCTTCTCTCTATATTTATGAGATGGCAAAATATGTGAGACGTAATATGAAGGAGTTTCCTAGCAACGCAACTCTTGGTCTTCGTTGCTCCTCTAGAAGGAAGCATGACCTACTAATACCGTCTCATCGATTAGAAAAAACTACTCGGTCGCTACAAGTCATGGGCCCTCGCATCTACAACAAGCTAGATCTAGACATACGCGAGTGTAAGTCTGACTTTAGCTTTTGCAGGAAGTTAAAGTCAATATTGACAAAAAAAGCATACTACACGGTGAATGAGTATCTTGACGAGTGAAACCTTATATCCTCTCCGTTGTTATTATTATGTTCTATGTTTGATACATGACTTTTATTATATACCTACTCAATTGACATTCTTTTTATAGTTTTTATTGTACTTTAAGTATTGACATACATATTGTATTATGTTAGTTTTCTTAATATTAAATTAATAGTGGGCATACCTACCCAATATATAGGTACATTTGTTTGACATTTTATTATTTATTTATAATATTAATTTAAATTTGACATTATTATAAAGTAATATTGTTTTCATTTTGACATTTTGTATTCTGTGACATCATTTATATTATTTGCTTTTATAATTTAATAATCATACATATTTTTGTATTATTATAAATGACGGTGTAATATTTTACTGAAATAAATGAATATGAATATGAATATATCCTTATGGAACACATTTATCTAACAGAAATGGTTCCAAGGCAGATCCTCGTGGGACTAATTATTTTAACAGGAATGGTCCCATAGCGGATCCTTGTGGCTCGCATTATTTTAACAGCAGCAGTAAAAACTAAATATCATCAGGTCGCGCTTTCTCGTTTGCCTGCTTCTATTACAAAAGAGATGGTTCGACTGTACCATACTATCTTATTGGTGATCTTAATTACGACGGTATTTTATATGGGCCAGATTATTTTGTGATTTTTAATGAACTTCAATTATGTCTCTCGTTACATACAAACAACTACAAAAATAAACATACTTAAATAAGCGTCTATTAATATTCAGAACAAAATAATTCTAATACTTTATCTACCTACCGTATAGTGCAAATCCAAACCATGAGAAACAGAATATACGATGTAATAAAAATCTGTTAATGCTTTTAATGGTTTGAAGCTTTTTACAAATGTAAAGTGTTTCATTTATCCTATTTCAATAAATATTGTTAACGTCTGACTTTATATACATTTTCAATGTTCAAAACAAAAATCAAGGATGAGAAGGCGAAAGACAGTAAAGTAGTATGAGGTCACATAATGGCGCTATGGACACCGATAACGGCGATGGCTGGTAGAACGAAACGGCAGAGCCGGACCGCGACCTACAATGCTGTGCATTGCGGGATCGAGTCCGACAATCCAAGGCAAAGAATTCGACATTGCCAGGCAGAACCGGATCGCGTCCTACAATGCTAGGTGGTAGAGCCGGATTGCTATGCAGTATGCGCAGCGCTGCTGCGAGGCAGCTCTTGCGAGGTCGCCATGCAATAGGAAATTTACATAATACGCAACGGATGAGTTATACACGTAAATTGGATCCAATTACATTGGGTGCAATTGCATATATTAGCAACAGAGGGGTGACGAGAGTACCACACTAAAGCGGGACCGCATCAAACAATCCAAAGCAGAGCCGGATTTCATTGAGCCGGACCTCGTCCAAAATTGACAAGCAGGTCAGGATCTGAATTTTCTTGCACTGGGATAACGATATTTCGGAGCCCTTTTCCATGTCCCAGGTATTTAGAGGGACTAGTACTAGTACTGGAGGGACAGAGTAGAAAGAGACCTGTTGGAACTCCAGGCCAACTGTTGGCAGAAGGTGGCTCCGTGACAGAGTGGAATGGAGCCTAATTCCAGGGGAAAGAGTATGTAGCTTGACGACATCATACTTAAGAATGGACCGATTAATATTATAACGTTTATCTAGGTTTCCCAATTCAAAACAAAACTTATGTGATACAGATTAATGGATACGTAATTATCCACCTATCTACTTTTTAATCTCTCGTCAATACTACGCTTATTGTTGGTATTTATGCAATTTATTTGTGTTTGTATGAAATTATTTGTATTACCTACTATCTTTCCAGTTTTTCTATAACATTTTTCTTTGTAGTGCATCTGATTGTTTACATATTCCGAAAATATTACTGTTTGATAATTAATATTAAAGATTTTATTTTTGGGTTTTCCCAAGCAGAAGTAGATAAGAAGCTTTAATTAAATCGTATTACGAATATGCTTAACGCACACGGATATAATACCTGTTAATCTATCACTAATATCTATAAGAAAGACGAAATTCGCGATAAAGTTCACCTTGCGACATAATATAGAGCACGTAAATAATGCATATTAAAAATAAAGAAAAATATTATGTTAGGCGCGGATTATATCAAGCGTCGGCGACACACCTTAGATAGATAGATAGATGTATCCGGGCCGTTTTCCGCATTCAAGCGAACTTGCGCCCATTCTGCGTGGATATGGTATACTCCAGGATACCCTATTGTTCCTGCCATCCTAACTCCTGCAGGAAACGTAGTAACCCTTTCAGTTTTACAAACGTCTCTGGAAGGGTCTGTGGCTGTCCGAGATGTTCATGTCTGTATGATGCCACTCCCTCGCATGTCTGCAGGATATGTGCTGCTGTCTCTTCCTCCCTCAGGCAGGCTCTGCACAAGGGGCTGTCGGTGAGACCTATGGTAAAGAGGTGTTTATTAAATGGACCGTGTCCCGTTAAAGCTCCGGTTACCAGACGGAGTTGCTTTTTGGTTAGTTTTGAGAGCCTTTTAGAGAGGGATGGGCTAATTTTCGGTAGAGCCTCCTTGGCTTGCCTGCATTCCTCTAGTGATGACCAGAGTTGATTATGTTTTACCTTGATTCTGTCCACAAGATGTTTACGGGTCCATGCAAATGGCATAGGTAGAATTGGTTCCGGGCCTGTGGGCTTCGTACTTGAGCCTCTTCTGGCCAACTCGTCAGCTGCATCGTTCCCCCTCGTTCCGCTGTGTCCTTTAATCCATTGTAGGGTTATAGGATTTGTTTTACTTTTTTTATTTTTTATTTTTTTTTATTTCTTTATTCAACAAGAATCTACAGCACATTACATTATAAGTAAACAAAGAATAAGTTACTTGCAAATAGGCCAGTAACAGATTCACACTATGTTACTTTCTATTTCACACAAACAAAGAAAGAAGGCACCGATATGAAAAAAGCATTACTTATCAAATAGTTACACATCATAGAAATCATTATTGGATAGTTGTGTCTTTAATGTATTGTGTGGTGTATATTCAAGTAGTGAGTGTAGTGTGTCCATCGATGCCGCGCTCCGCCTGCCTACCCGCCAAAAGAGGACATAAACACTGCCATGGAATTAGAAACACTAATGGAGATTACAGATTTAGCTACTTCCACCCTCAAATGTGATTCGAACCCAAAACAAGGTAACACCGAAATAAGATTTATTTATTTATATATATATATATATATATATATATATATATATATATATATATATATATATATATATATATATATATACATACACACATATTATTCTTGCGTACACACCAACTTCGCACAACCACTAACGGGTACTATCATCCTTGCATAATCGAATAGAAAACAATTATTAATACAAATACCTATACTTTTTTACGTTGTTTTAGATCGGATTTAAATTGTTGTTTGGACCTATGAAATATATCCAGTTCGTTAAAATATTTATTATAGGTACGTGGCAAGCGTAGGGTTAGACCGTTTAATGCATAGTTTGTGCGAGCGGCCGGAATATGGAACAACTGCGTCTGCCTAGTACGTTTTTGAGGCGCACGCAAACACAGAAGTTTGTTTACAAGCGCCGGACAATCCACTGCTCCAGAACAAATATCGTGCAATAACGTCATGTCGAGGATACGACGGCGCTCTCCTAAAGTAGGCAGATTATATCTGTGACAGGACGATTCATAGTTTCCGTGCTCCGCATGAGATTTGTAGTTTAAATATTTAATCAATTTCATTTGGATACGTTCCAGAGCATGTTCATGAGTAGCATAATGGGGATTCCAGACAGAGCTAGCGTATTCCAGGATACTTCTCACGTAGGAGTAGTACAGCACCTTGATGCATTCAACATCTGTAAACGGCCTCGTGACTCTCACCACGAAACCTAGGTTTTTATACGCTTTGTTGGTTATGTACTCATAGTAAGATGTAAATGTTAGCTTGGTATCAAGGATAACGCCCAGATCTTTGATTTGAATTTCCCGTTTTATGTTTATGCCATTAAATTTGTAGTCGTATTTGATGGGAGATTTTCGTCGGGTGAAAGTCACCACAGCACATTTATCAACGTTGAGCGCAATTTTATTAGCGTCATAGTACGAGCATAGTCGATTGAGATCTTCTTGGAGCCGGATGCAGTCATTTTGGGTGTTCACATTAAAATAAACTTTCTTATCATCGGCATAAAGTAGATAATTTGCATTGTGAAAGCAAGTATCTATGTCGTAGAGGTACGCGATGAATAGCAGAGGTCCGAGGACCGATCCTTGGGGAACTCCTGAAGGAATTTCGATGTAATCAGAACAGCATCCTCCAAGCACTACCGCCTGCCTTCTGTTGGAAATATAAGATTTCAGCCATCTATGCAGATCACCACGTATGCCCAATTCATACAATTTTCGCAACAGAATGACGTGATCCACCCGGTCGAACGCTTTCTCGAAGTCTGTGTAGATGACGTCAATCTGCGACATCAAACCCATACCTTCGACTACATCGGACGTGAACACAGCTAAGTTGGAAGTTGTAGAACGCCCCTTGACAAAGCCGTGCTGTTCTGCAGGTACGCCCCTCTCAACCACCCAGTAAATGCCGTCATAAATAACCCTTTCAAAGCATTTGCTCAAAACATTTAATTTCGAGATTGGTCTATAATTCGTTATAATTCGTTTAGACTCCTTTTTATGAAGAGGAACTATGTGTGCCTCTTTCCATATAGACGGGAATTCTGCCTCTCTGATGCATCTATTAAACAACACGGACACAGGAAATGCCAATGACTCCAAACAACGCTGAAAAAATATTGGGGGGATACCGTCACTTCCAGCTCCCTTCCTAGTATCCAGCGCAGCAAGAAGCTTTTTGACTGAAATAACTGATACCTCCAAGGTGTTGATAATGCCAGTCAAGCTCATGTCATTAGTGAAAGGTCCAGTGCAAGCACTTGATGATTGAACAAATGTTTTCTGGAAGCAGTCACTGAACGCGGAACACATGTCCTGTGCAGTTTATAGTGTACATACTTCATTTAAGCACTTGCGGCAGTCGAGTAGAAGCCCCGAGGTTATGTTGTTGTTTTCAAGGGCCAGGAGTACTGCCCTGCTGTCTGATAAGATCCTAATAGGCTGTTGTTCTACCTTCTTGTCTCGCACCGCGTGTGTGGCTAGGATGATTCCCATGCAATCCGCTTGAAAGATCGTATTGTACTTACCCAGTGGGGCAGCTATTTTGATGTTTAGATCTTCAGAGAAAACTCCGCAACCTGTACCTGAGTCTGTCTTGGACCCGTCATTAAAGATCCTTACTTCCCGTATGTTTTGACCCTCCTTCGGGTCCTCGTACAGTTGGATCTTGTACTTCTTGACCGTTTCTACCTGCTTTGATATTCGGTCGCTAATGGCCTCCATCATTGGTTCCCTTTTTGTTTCATCATAGTAAAGTTCCGTATGCGGGAACGGCACTTTGTCCAATAGGTTTGAGTGTTTTAAACGTACAATAGCTATTGCTGCCTCTTGTTGTGCGTGAAGGTGAAGTGGTGTAAGGTTCAGCATAGCCTCCAGGGCTGCAGTTGGGGTTGTCCTCATGCATCCGCTAACTGCCATGCAGGCTAGCCTTTGTAGTTTTTGTAATTTTGCTATAGTGGTGGATTGTTTGGTCTTAGTCCACCATACCACTGCTCCGTAGCAGAACATAGACCTAATCACTGTTTTGTATAGCCACATTATGATTTTGGGGGATAGTCCCCAGGTCTTCCCTATCATCCTCCTGCATTGCCAGAAGGATATTGTAGCTTTGTTGTACCTTGATTCAATGTGGTTGTTCCAATTTAATTTGTTATCAAGTATTACTCCTAGATATTTTACCTCCGTTGATAGAGTAAGTTGTGTTTTAAAGAGTCGTTGCGTCGGCGACGCAAGCTGCGTCGGCGACGCAGGTTGCGTTATGCTGTCAACTAAAAATTGTATGAATTTCTAATGCGCGCGCTGACGCAGGTTGCGTCACCGACGCAACCTGCGTCAGCGACGCACTTGTGACAGCATTAGAGACCGACCAAACCTAAGCCCATAATACGCTGACACTGCGATAACGCCAGCTGCCGAACTAAAAACCGTTGTAACTCAGAAAAAATGAATCCTAGAATACTAGTTCCTAAAGAGAAATTATAGCACTCGTCGAGATCTAAATTTCAGGTGACAACTGTCAAACTTAAAACCGTTATAACTCGGAAACTACAGGTCCTAGAACACTAGTTCCTAAAGAGAAATGATAGCACTCTTTGAGATCTACATTTCGGATGACATATTTGAGTTTGACAACTGTCACCTGAATTTCAGATCTCGACGAGTGTTATAATTTTTCTTTAGAAACTAGTGTTCTAGGACCAATAGTTTCATAGTTACAACCGTTTTAAGTTTGACAGCTGTCACTCGAAAGGTAGATGTCGATGAGTACCATAATTTCTCTTTAGGAACTAGTGTTCTAGGACTAATAGTTTTAGAGTTACAACCGTTTTTAGTTTGACAGCTGTGACTCGAAAGGTAGATGTCGATGAGTACCATAATTTCTCTTTAGGAACTAGTGTTCTAGGACCAATAGTTTCAGAGTTACAACCGTTTTAAGTTTGACAGCGGTCACTCGAAAGGTAGATGTCGATGAGTACCATAATTTCTCTTTAGGAACTAGTGTTCTAGGACCAATAGTTTTAGAGTTATAACCGTTATAAGTTTGACAGCTGTCTCCCGAAACGTAGATCTCGACGAGTACCATAATTTCACTTTAGGAACTAGTGTTCTAGGACCAATCGCTTCTGATTTAAGCGAGAGAGGTGAGATGGGGATAGGGTGTAAAATTTGCCATTATAAAAATATGCTTTTGTGAAACTTGTCGAACAAATCATGTTATCACAGCGACGGCGTATTTTGATCTCCGGCTCGGTCGGTCCTTAATAAACATGCGTTGCCGACGCTTGGTATAATCCGCGCCTTACTATTATACATATACTAATAGATTGATTTATAAATAAATATATTGCAACTTAAAACAGCTCTCTTTTTTTTATATATCATACGGTAGGCAAACATGCATGAGGGCCACCTGATGGAAAGTGGTCACCATTGCCTATAGACAATAGCAACACCAAAATCCAATTCGTTTGTTAGGTCAACTTAATGGTAGTTGTAATTGTTGTGTGTCGTTATTTAAGTGTCATAATTTAATCAACTTATTTTTAGAGCCTACTAGAATAACAAGTACTACATCAACTTGTCTAGACAACATTTTTTGTGATATCTAGGCATGTAGTCAGTCTGTAATAAACAAATTGCAATCCGATCATTGTGGTCAATTAGCTGTGTTTAATGTTAATATGAGGAAAGAAACAAAAAATACTATTAAATTTGTACCAATTAACAACAACCGTCTAAACAGTTTTAGTTATAACATTATAGAGAAATCATCTAATTTAAAGTATTTTGATAATACAAATGAATATTATAATTCAGTTTTACACATGACAAAACTGAAAGTAATAGTATATTCAAACCAAAGGTGAAGGCAGTAAACAGCAAACTTATGTTTAGCGATTGGGCGACAGCAGGAATACATAAGAGTAGAAATAAATTATATGAGCTCTATGCGGAACCGGCGTATAATAATAGCGTAGAACTTGCTGAGTATGTTAAACATTTTTCGAAGTTATTTAAACGCGTTTGTGCTACAGCTAAATCGAATTTCGTTAAACACAAACTAAAAAATAGCACAGATGTAGTAAAATCCACATGGAAGATAATAAATAGTGAAGCTGGAAAAGTAACAAATCGCGATACTAAGTACAGTTTAAAGATAAATGATAATGTTGTTACCAAAAACTCGGAAGTTGCGGAGGCATTCAATAAATTTTTTACTGATATTCCAGTGTCAACTACGAAATCCTTAAATTCGTCTCCTTCGATGATCGCCAATGCGATTTAACAAAACTGCGATGTCATTTTACAACGATGTATTTAAAATTCGACTTTACAAAACCGCGACGCACGTTACTGCGAAAAGTTGCTGGTTCGACTCAACAAAGGTTCGATGTACTTTACAGCGTCATCACTAAACAGCGAAAACACAAACCCCGACGAACGTTACTGCGAAACGTTGCTGCTTCAAAACCAATTAACGTCGATGTTCTTTACAGCGTCATCTCTAAACAGCGGAAACACAAACTCCGACACACGTTACTGCGAAACATTGCTGCTTCGAAACCAATAAGCGTCGATGTACTTTACAGCGACATTTCTAAACTACGAGCCATTTAAATTGCGACGCATCGTACTGCGAAAGATAATCACTTCGATATTCCTACATTTCGATACATCCTTACATGCTTTCCTCGCACCAATTATCTGATCGCTAAAACCTAAATAATGGTCAAGGCGGACCTCGGGCCCTCGTTGTCGAGAGCACAACCGGGACATTAACGTCGAGATGATCTTCTTTATATATCTAAAGGCCTTGCCACATACAAAGCTCGGCGCGAGCGCGGCGCGATGGTTGCCTAGCAACTATCGCCTATATGCCTAGAACGCCATTATTTAGGTTTTAGCGATCAGATAATTGGTGCGAGGAAAGCATGTAAGGATGTATCGAAATGTAGGAATATCGAAGTGATTATCTTTCGCAGTACGATGCGTCGCAATTTAAATGGCTCGTAGTTTAGAAATGTCGCTGTAAAGTACATCGACGCTTATTGGTTTCGAAGCAGCAATGTTTCGCAGTAACGTGTGTCGGAGTTTGTATTTCCGCTGTTTAGAGATGACGCTGTAAAGAACATCGACGTTAATTGGTTTTGAAGCAGCAACGTTTCGCAGTAACGTTCGTCGGGGTTTGTGTTTTCGCTGTTTAGTGATGACGCTGTAAAGTACATCGAACCTTTGTTGAGTCGAACCAGCGAGTTTTCGCAGTAACGTGCGTCGCGGTTTTGTAAAGTCGAATTTTAAATACATCGTTGTAAAATGACATCGCAGTTTTGTTAAATCGCATTGGCGATCATCGAAGGAGACGAATTTAAGGATTTCGTAGTTGACACTGGAATATCAGTAAAAAATTTATTGAATGCCTCCGCAACTTCCGAGTTTTTGGTAACAACATTATCATTTATCTTTAAACTGTACTTAGTATCGCGATTTGTTACTTTTCCAGCTTCACTATTTATTATCTTCCATGTGGATTTTACTACATCTGTGCTATTTTTTAGTTTGTGTTTAACGAAATTCGATTTAGCTGTAGCACAAACGCGTTTAAATAACTTCGAAAAATGTTTAACATACTCAGCAAGTTCTACGCTATTATTATACGCCGGTTCCGCATAGAGCTCATATAATTTATTTCTACTCTTATGTATTCCTGCTGTCGCCCAATCGCTAAACATAAGTTTGCTGTTTACTGCCTTCACCTTTGGTTTGAATATACTATTACTTTCAGTTTTGTCATGTGTAAAACTGAATTATAATATTCATTTGTATTATCAAAATACTTTAAATTAGATGATTTCTCTATAATGTTATAACTAAAACTGTTTAGACGGTTGTTGTTAATTGGTACAAATTTAATAGTATTTTTTGTTTCTTTCCTCATATTAACATTAAACACAGCTAATTGACCACAATGATCGGATTGCAATTTGTTTATTACAGACTGACTACATGCCTAGATATCACAAAAAATGTTGTCTAGACAAGTTGATGTAGTACTTGTTATTCTAGTAGGCTCTAAAAATAAGTTGATTAAATTATGACACTTAAATAACGACACACAACAATTACAACTACCATTAAGTTGACCTAACAAACGAATTGGATTTTGGTGTTGCTATTGTCTATAGGCAATGGTGACCACTTTCCATCAGGTGGCCCTCATGCATGTTTGCCTACCGTATGATATATAAAAAAAAGAGAGCTGTTTTAAGTTGCAATATATTTATTTATAAATCAATCTATTAGTATATGTATAATAGTAAGGCGCGGATTATACCAAGCGTCGGCAACGCATGTTTATTAAGGACCGACCGAGCCGGAGATCAAAATACGCCGTCGCTGTGATAACATGATTTGTTCGACAAGTTTCACAAAAGCATATTTTTATAATGGCAAATTTTATGCGCGATGGTTGCCTAGCAAATAACGCGCCGCGCGATGGTTGCCTAGCAAATATCGCACCGCGCTCACGCCGCGCTCGCGCCGAGCTTTGTATGTGGCAAGGCCTTAATTCTTCTCGCTATAATCGGTATAGATAGCGTCTGTTTGGCAGCCCTTGTCCATATTATCATTGACAAATTCCGTAAACAGCACAAGATTAGAAACCGTAGACCTACCTCTCACAAAGCCATGTCATGCTTGTTAACAATAACTAACACTATATTCACGTAAGAAACTGTACAGCTCAATGGAAACTAGATTCTTTTTCTGTTATTTTTTTTATTTCATTATTTGTTTAACACTTTTATTGTTATGAGTGTATTTCTTTTCAAAGGACTATCTAAAAATGTTACCATGTACTTTTCATGAATAGATTGAAGATTTGTTTTATTGTGGTTGATTATCGTGACTTCTTACCTTAAGGTATATTTAAATTGGGGAGTTGTTTTTTGTTCGCATTTTACATAGGTATGTAAATATTTTTGTTCTTTACTGTAATTTTTATTCGGGTTATGAAGTAAAATATATGCTCTTTATTTCTTAATTATTTTGTTTTCTTTACCTATCAAAGACTTTTTTTAATTGGCTTTTTAATTTTTTAACATTGTTGATTAATTGTAAATAATTAATGGTTACATTTAATTATTTATTTTAGTATAACTTTTCATTGATTTTTTTATATTAATTGACATAATAGGAGCCGCCCTACTGGGGAAGTACCTCCTCCTTACAGAATACTGCAGCTAAACAATATTCTTTTATCTACACTCATAGCGTAATGTTCCAATTACATATTCGAAAACAGTCGTTTAAGGGTACACTTTTTTCACGCCAGACTATAAAATTAAAAAAAAAATTTCGATACAGCATTTTCCATTCTATTTTCATTACAGCTGTAACGTAAAATAACTTTTTAATCATTATGCAACACTTTTAATTTTTAATTTTTTGTCGGGACACGGCATAATGTAGGCTGAATACTTAGACGTCTTTAACAAATTCAAATTCAAAATTTAGATTTTCATATTTATATTCTGTGTAATTATTTTCCCGCTAAACAGAATATTTTTTGTAATTGTTGTAATTTGTGTTTGTGAATGTTTTCTTATTTTAAGCAAATAAATAGATAAATGTGAAAGTAGTAAAGTGAATTTCCCGCCGCTTGATATCCTCGACGCGTAGATACAACAGAACTGACTCGCAGCTTACTTCCAGCTAAGTTGAGAAAATTATAGGTACGATATTTTAACATAAAAATATGAGTTTAGATAAAGTAGTGTATGCAACTGCATATAATTAGGTATTAAACACTCGTGTCAACCTATCAGACACTAAACAGACACTCATGTTTTAATACCCCCTTTTATATGACAGTTGCATAAACTACTATTAAATAGTATTGTGTTTCTGCCGGCGAGTAAGGTTTCCAGTGCTCCATGGGGTGGGGATTTGGGGAACCGTGGCTTTGGCAGTGGATGATCATTTGCCTTTTTGCTGCCAGAGCAACGTGTTATAGAGGTGGGCAACGCATTAGCGATACTCTTGGTTTTGCTAATGGCTATAGGCAGTGGTAACCACTTTCCATCAGGTGGCCTGCTTGCCTGTTTGCCTACCATATGACATTTATAAAAAATAGGTAGGTAGGTCTACGGTTTCTAATCTTGTGCTGTTTACGGAATTTGGCAATGATAATATGGACAAGGGCTGCCAAACAGACGCTATCTATACCGATTATAGCGAGAAGAATTAGATATATAAAGAAGATCATCTCGACGTTAATGTCCCGGTTGTGCTCTCGACAACGAGGGCCCGAGGTCCGCCTTGACCATTATTTAGGTTTTAGCGATCAGATAATTGGTGCGAGGAAAGCATGTAAGGATGTATCGAAATGTAGGAATATCGAAGTGATTATCTTTCGCAGTACGATGCGTCGCAATTTAAAGGGCTCATAGTTTAGAAATGTCGCTGTAAAGTACATCGACGCTTATTGGTTTCGAAGCAGCAATGTTTCGCAGTAACGTGTGTCGGAGTTTGTGTTTCCGCTGTTTAGAGATGACGCTGTAAAGAACATCGACGTTTATTGGTTTCGAAGCAGCAACGTTTCGCAGTAACGTTCGTCGGGGTTTGTGTTTTCGCTGTTTAGTGATGACGCTGTAAAGTACATCGAACCTTTGTTGAGTCGAACCAGCGACTTTTCGCAGTAACGTGCGTCACGGTTTTGTAAAGTCGAACTTTAAATACATCGTTGTAAAATGACATCGCAGTTTTGTTAAATCGCATTGGCCATCATCGAAGATTGTTCGTCGCAGAAATGAGGTACAGTCGATGTTATTGTTGTCCACTTAGCGAATATATTTAATAATTCTGTTGATAGTGGTGAATTTCCTGACCTGATGAAGCACAGTGAAGTTATTCCATTGTTGAAAACTGGTAATATAACGGATCCTACAAATTTTAGACCAGTTTCAATTTTACCAAGTAAAATATTTGAGAAAATCATATTAAATCAACTAAAAGCCATTTTTATGGAAGTAACCTATTGCATCATAAACAATTCGGTTTTACTCGCGGTCGTTCAACAGCTGATGCAGGTGTTGATCTTATTAAACATATCTTTGGGGCGTGGGAGGAATCACGTGATGCCTTGGGGGTTTTCTGTGATATATCCAAAGCCTTTGATTGCGTTAATCATGATATTTTGGTCAGGAAATTACAACATTATGGAATAAAGGACTTGGCCCTGAACTTGCTAAATTCATACTTGAGTCATAGAATTCAAAAAGTTGATGTGAACGGAGAGATATCTATGGGGTCTGTTGTCTCTATGGGTGTCCCCCAGGGATCTATTTTGGGCCCGTTATAGTTTCTTGTTTATGTAAATGACTTACCGTACTTTGTAAAAGATACCCATGAAATTGTCTTGTTCGCGGACGATACATGTTTAGTGTTTAAAGTAAAAAGACAACAATTAACATATGAAGACGTGAACAAGGCTATTGCAGAAGTGGTAAACTGGTTTACGGTTAATAATTTATTACTGAATGGCAAGAAGACAAAATGTTTAAAATTCTTTTTGCTAAATGTTAGATCAGTGCCCACTAATGTACAAATAAAAGGCAAAAATTTGAATCTTGTTGATTCTACAGTATTTTTAGGCTTTACTCTGGATCTTTTTCCGCCAGAGGGCGCTGTACGGTGTAAACAAACATTGCTATGTAAATTTTATTAAAAATATAAGAAGCCAATAATTTGCAGTTTGGAGTTTAAATATCAGTTTATTACTATCACAAATACGATCAATTATTGTTGGTGGGAGAAATACACGGAAATTTGTGAAGTTATACAACCCTAAAGAAACTGTGTCTTATATAGTGTTAAATCAACTTAAACTTTATCAGAACTTAAAAGTGCTACCAAAACTAAGTGACTCTATTACAACAATATAAAATAAATCAAGAACTGAATATTAAAAACAGTGATAACTTACGTGTTATATAGTGATTTAACCGTCATCATATTTATAATAACGTAGGTAGTAGTGAACTTTTGAACTCGGCAAAACAACTACACGTTCTAATACTTTCTAATACTTGCACCATTAGACTGCTAATTTCGTCAACTGCGTAATAGTGCATTTGGTCTAGTGGTACCAAGCAACGCGAGTTGCGGCGACGGAGGCTTCGGTTCGATTCCGCCTTAGGATATATTTTTTTCCTTTTTTTGTGTGTCGTAGCAGCGACGAAGTCATCGGTTCGATCCTGCCTTGGGACATTATTATTTTTTTTATTTTTTTTATTTGTTCGCGTAACGTGACGCGTAATCAACTATGGATAAATTGTGCTCAAAATGTAACTGCTCCATAACTAATAGCCGTCTTCTTACGTGCTCAATATGCAAGAAATCGTATCATCTGGAACCATGTATTACTGTATCTGAAAAACGATTTTACTTAATGGAAAAAGATAAAAGACTTAGCTGGAGATGCTCGGACTGTATTAATAATGCTGCCTTATTGACAACACCTCAGAACTACGTAACAGAGCGAAGGAAATATAAGCCAAATATTTCGGTTCAGAACTCCTTTTATTCTCTATCTATCGGAGATGAATCGGATTTGGAGGATTCTGACTCTCAATCAATGAACCCAGCGTTGAAAAGAAGCTGCCCTGATTTAAGGGTGAGCCTGTTAGAAGCGAAAATCGAAAAGCTGGAAAAAACCATAACCGCTTTAAAAGGACAACTAAACTCAGCTGAAAAAGAACTTCTTAATCTTCTATCCGAAAATTGTGCCCTAAAAAAACAGATGGTCGGTTTCGATAGTAGAGTTGAACATCTAAAGGTAATTTGCAGATCGACAACAAAAAAAAGGACACCAAGTAAAACTGTTAAGATATCAACTAGGACAAGGCTTAATTTTGAACAAGGCAAAGGCACCTATTCAATAGACAATGAACTTAAAGAGCCTTTAGAAGATCAGAATAAGCCGCGATACGTATGTAGTACTCCAAAACAAAGGAATTACACTAATTATGACAATAGAATAAATATAATTAGTACCAATAAACGAAATAGCGTCCTGTCTATCGCTAAAGAGACACTACAGACACATAATGATTATCAATTATGTCACTATTTGATGCCAGATAGGGGACTGAAGGACTTGCTTCATGGGCTGGACTCAAAGCTGAGGACTTTTACTATTAACGATTTCTGTGTCATCTTTATCGGCGAAGAAGATTTTAAAGTCACTAAAAACTATAAGGAATTGATTCAACTTACTCGAGAAACATTGATTAAGTTTAGTTATACTAATGTATTAATATGTTTGCCCACTTATAAACTGAGTAACTTTAATGTTAATTATTTGTACAATTCACGTATAGATACCTTCAACACCTTACTTTATAATGACGTTACTGCGCATGGGTATGCATACATATTTGACACAAACTCGTACTTACATCTTAATGAAACAGTATTCAATGGTGTTACAGGTTTTCTAAGTGATTCCGGATTGCGTACTTTTTTTCAAACACCTAAATGAGGGAGTTAATAGTATTAGGAAGGTCAGTAAAAATTTGGATAATAGTAAACATGACTCTATAAGTAAAAACGCAAATAATATCGGTGACAAATCTACTGTTTTAATGAATAACTCGCTTGCTAAATGCCCTGATAATTTAACTCAAAAAAAGATTTCAGACTATTTTACAAAACCTAAACCTAGCACGTTTTTTCGTACCAACTGAGGAAGTAGGGAACCGGGGCACGCGTTTGAATATCTTTCATCATAACATACAAGGCATAAAATCAAAAATTGACCAAATTGAAATATTATCAAAAGAGAAAGAGCTTCACGTGTGCTGTTTTAGCGAAGTATTTCTTAAGAAAGAAGAAGCGAACATCTTACAAATATGTGGATACAAATTAGGGGCTTTCTATTGTAGGCAAAACAGATCGAGAGGCGGAGTTGCAATATATGTACAAAATTCGATTGCGTATCGGGAACTACAGTGGGTCGCTAAAATGTCGATTGAAAAACATTTTGAATGCTGCGCGATTGAACTTCAGGATTTGGGTTGCGTTATTGTGTGTATGTACCGAACTCCAGACGGTAATTTTGACCTATTTATAAACAATGCCGAATTATTATTTCATCAATTGACTATCAAGAATACCCACAAATCAAAGAAGTTAATTTTATTAGGTGACTTCAATGTCAATATTTTGGAAAAAAACCCGAGGTCTGAAACGTTTCTGAACACTCTAGAATCTTTTAAACTGAAAGCTACTATTAACCAGCCAACTAGAATTACTTCCCACTCGGAAACATGTATTGACAATATAATAACTAATATAGGGTCATATAGTTCTGAAGTTCTGAATACTGGACTGTCCGATCATACAGGGCAAATTATATCAATTAAATGTACTTTGGGTTTTCGGGAGCGTTTTTGGTTTATTTACAGGAGGAATACGAATAAATACTTAGAAATATTCATAAAATATCTATCACAAGTAAATTTTACTAGTGTATAAGAATACACTAGTAAAATTTCAACAATTTAGAACAAACGGATCCAAATAAAGCATATAAAGAATTTATAGACCTTTTCTGCTTAATATTCAAATTGTGTATACCTGTACAAAAAATCAGAGTAACCTATAAACGGAAACCGTCGTGGAAAACTAAAGGCATATTTGTATCCAGTAAAATAAAGAGAAAAATGTATACTGAGAGTCAAAGAAAGGGTTGTCTCAGCAACCTAACAAAATATAAAAAGTATTGTGCGGTGATGAAATCAGTCACAAAATGCTCAAAAAGAATATCTAACATCAATTATATAAGGAAGAGTTCTAATAAATGTAAAGCCACATGGAACCTTATAAAACAAAATACGACACAAACAAATAATATTAAAAATACAATTGACCATATAAATAATGGAAATCAAGTAATATCGGACCCAGCTTGCATAGCGCAAAAATTAAATGATTATTTTGTTAACCTTAATAAACCTGACTATGCACATAAAAATAACTTCAAACCCAGCACGAACAAAAATTGTTCCAGCATGTTTTTGACTCCAGTGGATTCATGTGAATTGAAAAAGGTTGTAAGAAGTTTTAAAAATAAAAAATCTTGTGGTTATGACGGTATTCCAATGCCATTAATTAAGGCTTGCATTGATTATATAGTAGAACCTTTGGTCTATATAATTAATTTATCATTTGAGTCAGGCTGTTTCCCTGATAACCTCAAAATAGCGATGATTAAACCATTGCATAAAAAAGGCCCAAAAACCGACATGAGTAACTATAGACCAATTGCACTTTTGTCGAGTTTCTCTAAAATATTTGAGAAAGTTATATATAATAGGTTAATTTGCTTTTTAGATAAAAATAATATATTAAGTAAAGATCAGTATGGGTTCCGCAAAGGCCGTAATACAACTTTGGCAACTTTCAATCTCCTTAAACAGATTTGTACAAATATGTCCAATAAAGTACTCTGTGCCGGGCTTTTTATTGACCTCTCAAAGGCATTTGACTGCGTGGATCATGGCGTGCTCTTTAAACAGCTGGAACATATTGGAATCAGAGGGAATGTTCTAAAATTAATGGAGTCCTACATGTATAAAAGACAGCAGTCCGTAATCATTGACGCCTACAACAAAGAATCCAAAACCATTGCGCAAATTAACTCTGACTTTGAAACTGTTTTATTAGGAGTTCCTCAGGGAAGTATCCTTGGTCCTCTATTTTTTCTTATTTACATTAATGAACTTCCTAGGATTGTCGATCACTTATGTTTGCTTTATGCCGATGACGCCTCAATTTTTGTGTCGAGTGAAAACTTAAGTCACTCTGAATTTGAACGAGAGATCAGTGATACATTAGACAAGATAAAGGTTTGGTTAGCATCTATTAACTTAAAAATAAATATAGCTAAAACTAAAATACTGACATTTAAAAATTACAATAAGAATAGTAATCGTTTAAATGTTGTAAGCAGTGGACAAGTTATTGAAGAAGTGACTAATACAAATTTTCTTGGCTTGACCATTGACACTTATCTTAATTGGAAAGCACATATAAGTGCTCTCAACAGAAGACTATCAAGTAGCTGTTATGCCTTATCAATCTTAGCAGCCGTAGCATCGACTGAGGTCGCTAAGAGCGCATATTATGGTACTGTTTATCCTTCACTTACCTATGGAGTTATCTTTTGGGGTAACTCTGTAAATGCCCAATCCACTTTTATATTACAGAAGAAATGTATGAAGTTTATTTTTAATATATATAAAAGGGAATCTCTGCGCAATATATTTAAGAAAAATAATCTACTAACATTGACTGGTATTTACATATTAGAAATATGTGTATTTTTGAAAAATAATAATGAATATTTTGTTAAAAATTCAGCACATCGCAGCAACTTACGTAGCAATTACAGCCATGATTATTGCATCCCTAGGTCAAATGGCTCAGTAATGTTTAAAAGTGTTTTTGTCTCCGCTGTAAGAATTTTCAATCGTTTGCCTCTCGACATTAAAATGCTTGATGGCAACGCATTCAAAACTAAATTAAAGGCATGGTTAATTGACAGAGAATTTTATAGTTTAAGTGAATTTTTCAATCTGTGACAATAATTGGATATTATGATGACATTATTACTTGTAATTGAATTGACATAATCTAAATTTTGTTATGACATTATTAGTTTAATAGTAATGGAAATTGTAATATTATAATATAATATTGTACACCCAAATTTGGGTAAACTGTTATAGTTCTGTTATAAATAAAATATCACCTACAATGTACACTACAGTTACACAATAAATGATTTCTGATTAATGATTTCTGATTTCTGATAATAAATTGCAATGGGGTCCTCACATTGATAAATTGGCGAAAAGGCTAAGTTCTGCAGCATATGCTGTAAAGAAAATACGGGGTATTTCTGACGAGGCTACAGCAAGATTAGTTTACTTTAGTTATTTCCACAGTATTATGGCCTATGGCATACTGCTGTGGGGACACGCTGCCGACTGGCACAATGTATTTGTATTGCAGAAAAGGGCTATTCGCGCGTTTTATCAATTGAGACCTAGAACTTTACTAAGAGATAAATTCAGGAATATTGATATAATGACAATGCTGTCACAATATATATATATATATATATGACGGATCACGGTCAATAGTATGGACTCATGTGGTCAATAGTACGGACTCATGACGATGAAAACGGAAGTGGGAGTGCGCCCTCTGGTGGGGCGTGCTGACAGAGTCTCGACGGCACGACTCGGGCCGAGTGGCGGCCATTCTTGGCGCGACCGCCGCCGAGGAGTGACGCGTCTTGAAACTGTCTCCACATTTCGTTTGTTTACGTTTGAAGTTCGTTAATAGAAAGTGTTATTTACGTTTAAAAATAAAGTAATTTTAAAATCACCTTTGAAATAAGAAAGTAAATTACCTCAACTGCCTACATTTGTAATACCGCTCTGAATTCTAGTGAAATTATAAGTGATGTGCAAAAATGAAATGGAATAAATACAGTGGAGTAAATGTGAACCTTTTCTTTAATTTATCTGGACGAATACGACCTAATACTGATATCACCACCCTGATGACATAGATCCTGATACACCCCTTTCCTTCACGCGACGACATCAGAAGCGGTGATGACGAACGCAACGCCCAAGAGATGGTATGATGAAAAGCAACAAAGAAAATGCAGATACGCTACGTGAAAGCGTAATAATAAAAGAAAGGTGATAACTCGATCCGGTTGAGTTGCCTACATTAAAATGTAAAATGATTTAACATGTTCAAAGCGCAGCCAAGAGTCCAAACACCCCGAGATATAAGACAAAGACTTCGTCAGCAAGATTGGGGGATTCATAAAGTAAACAGCAGATCATCTGTACCAAATGGGTCATGGTCAAGGCAGACCCCGGGCCTTCGAGAGCACCACTGGGATATCGACAACATTATTAAAAATCTAGTGAAACTTACTATGGACGGCACTTTGGTATGGCTTCTTTGTTTTTGTTAAATTTAATTTAGATTACTCATGTAAAATATTTTCCTTTTTAAATATAAAATTGAGTTAGTTAAATAATTTGCGTAGTTCTAAATTAGCCAGCTAAAGTTTATTCAATGACTTTAAAGTAAACGTTTACATTTAGATTCATTTAGCAGTGTGGTTTGACACCACAAGTAAATTAATTGCTTAGATTTCTGCAGATTAAATAAAATCAAACAATTAAAAATGGTGTATATTAATTTTTTATTTTTGTTTTACTAATACAATTATTTTCTTCTATTGCATAACAATGGTGCACAACGGTTCGCTTCATCTACGAGAACAACATTGAAATGCAACGCTGGACTGGTAGCCTCAACGTGATTGTTTCAACATGGGACGATGGTAGACAATCTGCGAGTGTTGCGTACATGACTGAGAAATGATATGATATTAACAGTTCCTCTCTATCTGGTGAGTCCTATACATAATTATTATTTAGTAAAAACCTGTGCTGAAAAGGCTCCCTAGCGGATTTTAGGAGTTATTTACTTTGACAATTAAGAAAAGTATTCTGACAGAAACACTATTGATACCCTTAGTAGAGAGAATGGCAGGTTTATTTGTATCTTTAGTGAAACTACAAATAGAAAGAATGTAAACAAAACATAAACGACGTCAGTTACGTCAGTGTTACAATTTGTTGGTAAAAATGTCAAAAACTACTGCTAAGTTTAAAAATGTTAGCTTTTGCGGGTACCTATGTCAATTAATGTAGGCTGTCTGATAGAAAGTTACTAAGAAAAAAAATCACTCCACAAAAATAGTAAGAATTATGTTAAATCCGTCCCAATGTCAAACAGTGTTTATAGTAAAAAAAGTGTTATTTAATCTAAGATTATTTTACCATCTTGAAACATGGTGCGCTATGATTTTACGTATTACCAACATCACGTCAGTTATCAGAAAACAAGAATAAGAAATACTTGGAAAGCATAGTGCTATTATTTTTATAAATTGAGTACGTAAGCATAGTTATGGTGGTGCTGCTGCTTACTGACTTCTTCTTCTTGATCGTTGCCTCACTGCTGAGGATCCTGACATCTTCAGTAAACTGCATGTCTCCATCGGTTTCGATGAATCGTTCGGATATTTGGTCCACCCATCTCTTCGGACTTCGGCCTCTGGGTCTCTTGCCTTCGACTTTTCCCGTCACCATAAGTCGTTCCAGATTGCTGATTAAGTAAATATTTGATAATAACAGTGTGGCAGGGATGCCGTAGCAGTGAGTTTGTGGAACAATTAGCTGGTGTACTTTAGGATGTTGTCTTAGAGATAGGATAGGCTTCACATAGGCTTCGAATGTGCAAATTCAATAACGACCCCGCGATCTCCGCGATTTCTATGCGAGCGGGAGGGTGCAAACATGTATCGAGAGAAAAAAGAAGAGAAAAATTATTAGCGTGTTTGTTTACATTTAACAGGAGAAATTCGAACGAAATTTTCCATATTTCAGTATTATGTTTGTTATTGTGGTCGTAGTTTCCCAATGTTGTAGAATAGAGAGATAAGATATCCGCGGTAAAAATGGGATCACCGATATACGTTTCTTTTAATACTACTAAAAAAAAGGTAGTTTGGTTAGTAACGTAATTTTAGATTAGTATCAAGTTATTTGAAGAAAAAAAAAAAGTAAACACGAGTAAGTGAACTGATTGACGGTAGATAATTTCGAATTATGTTTTGAGTAACTAAAGATAAACCTGTGACTTAGTTCGACCAAAAACCATGTGTACTAAGTCAATGTGACTTAGTTTGACCTGGATAAAGACTTTGTTAGACGGATCAATCTAAGACGCTAACCCAATACGTGACGACTATCGAGCCGAGGTTTTTATGAGATTTATGTGATCGTTTTGTTTTCTCAAAATTTGTTGCATCATCGGATGAAGGTGATCGTGTTTTATCAGTGATGGTGGGCTAATGGAGCCTATGGGAGAGTTTTATGGTTGCTTACCGGCCTGATAGAGGCTATGGGAGCGTGGCTAATAGCAAGTAGTTGTTTTAAGCTTTGTGAGAAAGTGTTGAACGATAACGATGATGAGAAAGTCCAGATATTTTGGTGATAGTTCAATAGCCGGTTTTATAAATTATTTTTAGCTTCGAGTACTGAAATTTCCTTGATTACTGATATAAAGTAACTATTTTGAGTTCTGTTGTTGTGCCAGAAAGATGAGACAGTGTAAGCAATGGTGAGATTTCATATCCTTCTGCCAGTACAAGTTTTTAAGTACCTGAATTGTTGTTGAGGTCAAACATCCAGATTTATTTGGCTGACTTGGAGTGACCCGGGAGTCATGTGTGTGACTCATTGGGCTAAGAGCCCCGAAAGTCTCGGATGTTGTGGCTGTAGATAGCAAATTTTATTTTGTTATTTTTTTAGAAGGCGGCTTGATATGGGATGCCTTCGTTATTACAAACATTGTTAAATGGTTTCAAAATGGGAGCTTAAACGTAACGTAAAGTCTAGATGGAGTATACTCGTTCGAACAGTTAAAATCGATGAAGATGATTATTGCTTGTTTAGTTTTGGTGTGGCAACAAATGGACTATTGTTACCTATAACTGGCGTATCAAATAGACGTGAGAGCTTCTTATTATTAAACTTCTGATTTAGTTTTGATATTGGGCAGTAGAAATAATATTAATTTTTATTTTATTTTATTGTGTTGTTTTTCTAGAAATGACACTGTAAACAGTTGTTCGGATCTGTGACGATTACTTGTTGTGTAACTCGTAGACCGTTATTGACCGGGTTATGATAGCAGATAGACTGTTACCTATCACTGACTTAGTACAGATTTGGTCGAAGGATTGACCACGAGCTGAGAATCTATAGACAGCTTCTATTTATTTGTCCCGCCTGTGTGGCTCCCGTCTGTGTGGCTCCCGCCTGTGTGGCTCCCGTCTGTGTGGCTCCCGCCTGTGTGGCTCCCGCCTGTGTGGCTCCCGCCTGTGTGGCTCCCGCCTGTGTGGCTCCCGCCTGTGTGGCTCCCGCCTGTGTGGCTCCCGCCTGTGTGGCTCCCGCTTGTGTGGCTCCCGCCTGTGTGGCTCCCGCCTGTGTGGCATCCCGCCTGTTTGGCATTTCGCCTGCGTGGCATAGTCTGTGTGACATTAAGTCTGTGTGGTATTTAGCCTGTGAGGCATTCTACCTGTATGGCATTTCGCCGGTGTGGCATTTTTAAGTGTGGCATTTTGCCTCTGTGAAATTTACCCGTGTGTGACATCTTACCTGTATCGTGCTTTGGTAGACGTGACACAGGATATATGATGAATAAACTCATAGTTTGACGATTAGAGTGGCACTGACCAGAGTGACACCCAACCTGTGTGGCACCTAGTCTGTGTGGTATTTCGCTTGTGTGCAGGTCCAGTTGCGTGGCGGCCTGGTTGCGTGGCGGCCTGATGGCGTGGCGGCCCGACTGATGGCGTCCGTCGTGTGGTGGTTCGTTGCCTGTGTGTCATTTCTCCTGTATGGTAACATTACTTATTCTTTTTAAATTAGGATGGCGCTGACGGATGACCAAAAATCATATGGCATTTAATGAAGGAGTGTTTCAGTCCCACTCGAAGTAACATTGGGTCTTTTGCTGAGTACTGAAAATTTGATGGAGGTATGTCACATATTTGTAGTAAATCTAAGTACCTACAGTAATGGACGTCGGGGACGATACGCGAGCTCTGTGATTGGGGCTTGTTTCCCACTCAACAAGAGCATCAAGGGGAAAACACTGGTGACGATGATTAAACCTTCTTCATTGGTGGTAATTGTGATACGGTTTATGAACTGTCTGGTGTTATACCTTGTCACGCCTCTCTAATGAACTGAAGTCGTAGCTGAATTTATGTCGGCAACTTATAAAGAATAATTTATGTACAAGATGATGTTGTTATCTCTCAACCTACAGAAGTTTAGTATGATAAATGATAATGGACGTATGTTTTATGTGAAGAATTGGTGGGTTAGTGCAGTCGTGATAGATCCAATCACATGATTCATAAGACTTATTTGGGTGATGTGTTGTGGTCAGAAGTGACCGAGCGAATATAGTACTGTGCTATGGTTTTCATGTTTCAGATTACACACGAGGACGTGTGTACAGCAGGACGGCCGTGACGGATCACGGTCAATAGTATGGACTCATGTGATCAATAGTACGGACTCATGACGATGAAAACGGAAGTGGGAGTGCGCCCTCTGGTGGGGCGTGCTGACAGAGTCTCGACGGCACGACTCGGGCCGAGTGGCGGCCATTCTTGGCGCGACCGCCGCCGAGGAGTGACGCGTCTTGAAACTGTCTCCACATTTCGTTTGTTTACGTTTGAAGTTCGTTAATAGAAAGTGTTATTTACGTTTAAAAATAAAGTAATTTTAAAATCACCTTTGAAATAAGAAAGTAAATTACCTCAACTGCCTACATTTGTAATACCGCTCTGAATTCTAGTGAAATTATAAGTGATGTGCAAAAATGAAATGGAATAAATACAGTGGAGTAAATGTGAACCTTTTCTTTAATTTATCTGGACGAATACGATATCACCACCCTGATGACAATGATCCTGATACACCCCTTTCCTTCACGCGACGACATATAGATATATAAACACGGTAAATGTTGATCTTTCGAACATTTCAGCATTGTCATTGTCATTGTGCCATATATATATATATATAAAGGGTGTTTTTTTAGAGGTATAGAACTTTGAAATTAAATAAAACAAAGATGTTCTTTTTAAATTGACATGAAATTCAGTTTATTCGATAGACAATTTTCTGGCATTATAATTTGAATATGACTTCTGGCTTATGACCACCACGGCTGGCTCGGACGTAGTCTAATCTGGAGGTCCAGTTTTCGATTACTTTTTCCAACATTTGTGGCCTTATATCGGCAAGAACGCGGCGAATGTTGTCCTCCAAGTGTTCAATGGTTTCGGGCTTATCGGCGTAGACTAGCGATTTCACATATCCCCACAGAAAATAGTCAAGTGGCGTTAAATCGCACGATCTTGGAGGCCAATTCACGGGTCCGAAACATGTTGTTAAAGTGATGTTCATAACATTAATACGAGAAACAAAGATAAGCTTGTTGCTGGTGCTTGTCGTCTAGCCAAAGTCCACAAATTATTTATGGGTCAATGTGTACGCTTTTATAATAAGGTTCCAACAGATATTCAGAATTTACCATGAATAAATTTAAAGTCGCTATAAAAACAAATTATGTCAAAAAAGTTATTATAGTATATCTGAATATGTAAATGACAAAAGTCCATGGGACTGAACTGCTGTTCTATACAGGTATTTACTTTTAAGATAGTATATAGGACAAATAATGTATTAGTATATAAGACATGTTTAAAAAAAAAATTAACGTAGGCTCTGTGGGTTCCTTGCCGTTTCTTTCCCCCACGGAGAACCACCTTGGAAGCGGCGTTAATTTTCCTTCCTCTCCCACACATGGTGTCTCCTGTCTACGCTAGGGTAGGGGTAGGGTAGTAGTTAGAGTAGGGGTAGGGTAGAGTAGGAGTAAGATAGCGGTAAGGTAGTATAGGGTGGGGTAGGGGTAAGAAAGTGGTAGGGTCGGGGTAAGATAGTGGTAGGGTCGGGGTAAGATAGTGGTAGGGTAGGGGTAAGGTAGTGGTAGGGTAGGGTTAAGGCAATGGTAGGATAGAGTAGGGATAAGGTAGCGATAGGGTAGGGATAGGATAGAGTAGGGTGGGAGCGACTACTTATCACATGCAGCATGTGCGATGCACGCTCACTTAAAAGTCTGTCTGGCGGTGGCGTGGGGGCCGGGTCGCTCTTTTCCCTCAAATATGGTTGAATTGGACGATGGCTGGGCCCTGCGTTATACTCGTGAACGGGTGCTGCCTTGGTGGACTGGCTTACTCTTGCTGTAGTTTCATATGGTTTTTCATAATTATACTAGACATACCTATATAATATGATATAGCGTTCCGGCTCTGCCTGGCATTGTCGAGCACGGTTCGGTCGTGGTTGGCAAGGGATACGTTTATCTACGGCCATAGGGCGGTCAGCGTGTCACTGTATGTTTTCTACCTACTTTCCTACCCCCCTCCTTTTTGACGATTGAAAGAGATATTAAATGTCCTAATCAATTAAGAAATTTTGAATTTTGAATTTTTTTTTTAATTTTGTAGCACCACCCGCCGTAGGCTGGGTACCCATCCCCTTTACGTGGCCCCTCTTGTGGTGTATTCAGATTCGGTAAAACGTTTCTCGCTCGTACGATTCCAATGTGAAATGAGGTCCGAGTCACAGTGATTTTGGACTATGACATGGGGTCGTTCAAGAGGTATATTAAAGGTTTCTTTAGAGGCGGGCAACGCATTAGTTGCACCCCTGGTGATGGTAATGTCTACAGGGAGCGGTGACCACTTTTCATCAGGTGGCCCGCATGCCTGTTTCTCTGCCGTATTACATTAACAAAAAAGAAAAAATGCAAAACCGTAGTAGTAGCAAAGTCGCCCCGATTTTTAAAAGGTTGAAATCCCTTGCTATTCTAAATCGGTGCCATGTTATTTCAACAAAAGGTTGCACTTAATGTTTGTTTCGGGGTTAAGGTGCCTAATGTTTCTGAGAAACTTGTATGCACACATCCCATGATTGTGGAATTAGCTCCCTGCCGTTTCTCGAGAATAAAATAGGGTTCTTCAAGAAGGGTGGCTAACGAGCAGTCTACCTGATGGTAAGCGGTAGCAGATGGTAGCTATCGCCCATAACATCTACGATTAATGCATTTATGTTGCATGCTATCTAGGAAACGCAACTTACGCAAAACGGCAAAGCAATTGCTGTATTCGTGGATTTCTCCAAGGCTTTTGACCGGGTCTGACATGACTCACAAACTAGTAAATTTCCTTCATTTACTCTTTTCTCGCTAATCTGTATGCGATCGCCATTTTTGAGGGAATGTTCGCTTCGTGCAATGGGCAAAGGTCATGCATACGGCCCAATGAAAATCAATTCTGATGTACCCCAGGGTTCCTTCCTCTGTTCAACGGGACTGGCTTGACTAGTGGGGGATATAAGCTAGAGATTCGTATCTATTGATGGATGTTAGCCACATACAATCGATTTACTTAATTACAGGCACTACTTATTTCAAACTTTTACGTTGTTGAGGTCTACTAATATAAAAACGTCTACTAATTTTATGAAAGCAATTCTACTAATGTGCACTTTTTGAGCAAAATTGCACCATGGCAGCATCTACTTTAGGTACTATATCAAATAGAAACGAAAACGTGTAAATTAACTTAATTCATTTATTGACTTAAACTAAATCGTTGTCATGTTGCTTCGCTGACTAGTCGTTGTGAGGAAGAGGCCATTTACAGCCGCTGGCTGATCCAGGTGTTGAAGCTGGTGACCCTGGCGAAGGCCGCGGGGAAGCCGCGCTGGCAGCCGGCCGCCGCGCCGAACGACGTGATACCGACCTGGAACAAGACCATAGTCAGGAATATGGAATATAAGATCAACTTTCAAGACATCAAATTCAATACTCAAAATGATTCTGGTCTAAAGACTCGGCAAGGGTAGTGTGGGTTTCGGCTTAATAGAAAAGGCTACAGGTGTTTGCTGGATGCGTAAGCCGAGGTGCAATGGGAGGCCAATGTTCAGTAAACTTGTTTAATCTGGGATGGTTATGATGAGTATAGTATTATAAACTAGTGATATCACTGACCAGGACACGCTGTCCGCCCGAGGTGGCGTCGAGCGGGCCGCCGGAGTCTCCGCCGCAGGTGCCGCGACCGTTGGCGCCGCTGGTGCAGATGGTGGACGCGAGGACGGAGCTGGAGCCGTAGGTTTGCTGGCAGACGGCGTTGGTGATGACTTGCAGGTTCACGTGGTGTTGGCGTTGGTTATTGCCGATACCCGCAGCTGCAATAGGCATAAATGTTAATGAAAGGCCCGTGTTACGTGGGAAATAGCTGAATATACCTGATGGTATCAAGATAGTTTGTTGGATGCGAGAGCTAACGGCGTGCAACGTGAGGATACTGACAACCAGCAAAAGTGGAGGAAAATAGTATAAAGAGTGTATAAGAAGCTGGAATTGATTGCGATTGCTCGGAGGAGGATCACAAATAAGGTTAACCAGTAAGTGGTGCTCGATGGTAAGTTTCACTGGCAGCCGATAAATTCCAGTGTCATATTATTATTTATTATTAAATGAAGACGATTGTAAGTAACGTAATAGAATACGTAAATAACCTCAACTTCTAAAGTTGTTTTAACTTGGGTCGTTAATACATTATTTACTGTTATAAACTATTTCTATGATTATCTGCTGTTTTGCGTGGCGAAAAAATTTGCATTTTTTCCTGAGTACTGAGATTAGGGTAAAGTAGAAAAAAACACGCATACTTACAGTCGCTCTGCCTGCCGAAGCCGGCGGCCCAGGCCCACACACCCGCGAAGTTGGCACTGCCGGAAGCAAGGGGGATGTTGCGGATGTTGTCTGCAGATAGAAGGCTCACGATTAAAATCAGGTTAAATTTATTAGTAAAGTGTGGGTCATATTGTTCTCTTAAATTGCTAAGAATATTTTAAAAAATTAAAGTTTTTCTTGGAGTGGAATATTTGCTAATCTAAACTCTCTGTTGACATTAAATAATAACAGTCAATACTCACTGTTGTAAGTGACCCAGCTAAGGTTGATGACGGCGACGTCGTTGGTGATGGTGTTGGGGTTCCAGCTGCCGTGCATGGTGACGGAGCTGGTGGTGACTCTGGTGCCTCCTGAGAACAGGGTGAGGGATCCGAGCACCACGACGAACTGCCTCGCCTGGCTGCGGCCGTCCCACCAGCAGTGAGCTGCGGTCACGGCGCGGGTGTTGGAGATCAGAGAGGAGCCGCATACTGAAGTAGCGCCACTGGTCAGCGTGATCACCAGACCACCCTTTGGAGCAATAAGGAGTGTTAAGGAAGGTTCATCCTTCGGAACATACGGGGAGTCGGGGCACTGCGTACGGGTATCGATCAGCTATGCCGACTCGAGTAAACACTAAGATGATGATCTGTCAGCTATACAATACAATACAACATCAAGGTCAAAGAGTATTTCTTAAGCTTCACTAACCAAATTAGTGCCAAGTGATGAGGCAAGAATTAAAGGAGATGTGTGAAGAGAATTTTATGGTTATGCTCAAGGCTTGTGAATTAAAATTCAGTGTCTTTTCTGTCATCACAGTAGATCCTGGTAAAACAGGAATTGAAGCGGTGAAAACCTTAAAGGAGCCAAGCATCAGACCCTCAGCAAGGATCCAAAGAGCCCTTGAGTGGCAGAAAGCCTTAGTAGATTTTTTTTTGCGTAACACATTAACTCAGAATTATGCTCACCAGCCATGGGTACTGTCCGAGGTTAGTCGCCGAGCCGCCGACGATACGAGAGCCACCGAAGTCGGTGGCCTCCTCCGCTGCCTTGATGGCCGTCGCCTCCTGGATGCCAATGGTCTCGTGGTAGAAGGTGGTGATGGGCTCGAACTGCCCCTCCTCGGCCAGAGCCGCGCCTAGCAGGCAGAGAACGACTAGCAGTTTCATTATGGCGAGAATCAGTTTCGGGTGCCGCATCAGCTTTGCCAGTGGTTATATACTCAGTGCGTTATCTATCAATGATTTTTGTATTGTAATCGGAATTTACGTGTCAGATTAAATTGTATTCCCTTTGATGGATCGGAGCGGTATCTTAATTTGGTTTATTGATTGTTTTGGGCGCACGGATTAGTCGGCGTAACTTGTTTCTATTATTTGACGATAGACAGACAATTATTTCTACAGTCGGTAGTCAACAATGCAAATATCATCATCATCATCATATCAGCCAGAAGACGCCCACAGCTGGGCATAGGCCTCCCCCAGAGATCTCCACAAAGACCGGTCCTGTGCTTTTCGCATCCAGCTGGTATCTGCGATCCTTACCAGGTCGTCGGTCCACCTTGTAGGAGGCCTACGCACGCTGCGTCTACCGGTACGTGGTTGCCACTCAAAAACTTTACTGTTCCAAGTTTCAGTTTCGTCTTAAGACACTGCGGTAATTGGGACGAAAATATGTGGCGTAGCTTCCCGAACGGTGCCCAACCGAGTTGGATTCGTCAATTGACTTCTTTCTCGAAATTTGACCTACCTAGCTGGACTATTTGTCCTAGGTATGTATAGTCGTCAACAACTTCAAGTGGAGTGTCTCAAACTGTCACTGGAGTAGGCACAACATGGACATTCGACATAATTTTCGTCTTGTCCATGTTCATTTTAAGACCTACTTGTTGAGAGGCACTACAGAGGTCATCGAGCATTTTGCCCAAGTCTTCCAGGGTTTCAGCCATGACTACGATATCGTCAGCAAATCTGAATCTTATTTGACTTGACTTGACTTGACTGAGGTGCGTGAGGTACTCGCCGTTAATATTGATGCCAAGTCCGTCCCAGTCCAGAAGCCTAAAGATATCCTCTAGTGCAGCGGTGAACAACTTCGGTGACATGACATCACCTTGTCTAATGCACATATGCCTCTTTCGAATTTGTATCTACGCTCGTCATCGGACGCTACAAAGCCATAATTTACTGTTGTCACCCTGTTCTCTTGGTTCATTTTGGAGATTTAGTCAGACCCCATTTGGAGCATTGCTCCCATCTATGGGCGGGAGCACTGGCATATCAGCTTGGTCCTTGTGACTTGATCCAAAACGCGCTGTGAGAATTGTCGATGATACCATGCTCACAAGTGGTATTGAGCCGCTGAGCCAGCGGAGGGATTTCGCCTCCCTTTGTGTTCTACCGCTAGTACAACGGTATTTGTTCTGAAGAACTGTTTGACATTATGCCTAAAGCTACATTCTATCATCGCACCGCTCGCCACTGACAGAGAGTTCATCTTCACATAAAAGAGCCAAATCGGTCGCGAACTGTGCGGTTTCCAAGGAACTTACTCCCATGCACACTAAGTTTGTGGAATGAACTACCTGGCGAGGTTTTCCCTGGAGAGTACAACTTGGAGTTCTTCAAGAAAGGGGTTTAAAGGTTTTTACGGGGTCGGCAGCGCGTGGGAGATGCCCTTGGTATTGCAAACGTCCATAGGCTGCGGTGATTGCTTACCATCAGGCATGCCGTAAGGTTGTTTGCCACCATCGTGGTATATAAAAAAAGTGGCATCTTTTAGTGTTGGAGGTCAATATCCGTATGGGGATGCCAGCGTAGTAAGTATTACGTAGGACAACTTTCTTTTATTTAGGACCCTGTTTTGGTGTATCATATAGTAATAATAATAATAATGTCTTTATTTGATAAGCCAGTTAAAACTCAATACAATAATTATATCTTATTAATAGAACTTATTACTAAGTACATTATGGCCTGTATTTTAAATACTTACAAATTATTTATGTCCCATGATTCTCAAGCTTAGTGAACCTTGTGTTATGAGAATCAGTGGTTCCACACTGTGTCTGCCATAATAATTTGCAAACTGACTAGATATAGATTACTTAGGAGTCGGACTTGTAAGCAAGATGTACCGGGCTCATACCCCAGTGAAGTCAAGTACCAGTGATTTGATTTTAGTTTAAGTAGTATCGCATTTTAAGATCTAAATCGTGTCCATGATGGCGCTGCAAATTAGTTCGATTTCAACCATGTTTCTTGCCAAAACTGTGTTTTAAAGTGCCAAATTTAATTATGTTTCTCGTCATGTCAAATGATAAGCAATATACAAGCAACTATACATAATTGAACAAAGCCTCAACAGTGACATTTTTTCGTGTAATTAAATATAGCTACCATGTATGTAATTCTCATATCAAAATAATTATAATACTTTATCTACAAATACAGAATACCTACTACGATGTGATAAAAATATGGTAATGCTATTCGTTAGCTGTTTGTAGTTTTCAGAAAATTGTTTAGAGATTAATTTTTCCTAATTCGATCAATTATTTTTTAGCTTGAGTCTGTATGAATTTCGCTCACCCAATCTGTTTAAAACAAAACCAAGGATAGGAAGGCGGAAGATAGTAAAGAAGGATGGGGTCACGTAGTGGCGGAATGGGTCGCCCCAGAGCCGGACGACACCCACCCCACACCGATAAAGGCGATGGATGGTAGAACAAAATCGACAGCTGGACCGCGTCTGACAATAGCAGGAGGTAAAGCCGGACCGCCTCTAGCAATGCTTTGAATTGCGGGACCAGGTCCGACAATCCAAGGCAGCGCATTCGACAATTCCAGGCAGAGCAGGATCGCATCTGACAATGTTAGACGGTAGAGCCGGACCGCGTTCAATAATGCTATGCAGTGCTGGACCGTATCCGAAAGCCCAAGGCAGAGCAGGATCGCAACGAGCCGGACCTGGTTCAACAATGCCATGCAGTGTCCTGCCGGATCTGAATCTTTCTGAGCCCCTTCAAATATTCCAGGTACCACTTCAGGGACGGAGTCGAAAGAGACCTGTTGGAACTGCGGGCTGACTGGCAGGAGGTATCACTGGACAGAGTAGAATGGAGCAGGGTAAGACTCATTTTAGGTCACAGTGTCATCATAGTGTGAGTGTGTGTGTGTGTGTATGGCGACTAGAACAATGTGTGGAAAGAGGCGTGGCGTATGTAGCTTGACGTCATAATCCTTAAAAATGAACAGATTAATGTTGTCATGTTTGTATGGGTTTCCCAATTCGAAACAATACTTATGTGATACTGATAAACGGATACATAATTATCTGCTAATCTTCTTTTTAATCTCTCATCAATGTTACGATTATTGTTGGTATTGAAGGTATTTATTTGTATAACTGTTTGTATTACCTACTCTCTTTCCTGATTTTATATTAGATTTTGCTTGTGTGTTGTATTTGATTATTGAAGTTCATTAGGTATCTTCATTACAGGCTGTGTGCTATGTTGTTTACGTTGAATGCTTTTTTAGTTCAGGTATGCTACTCACTGGAAGTTTTTAGATTACAGCGAGCCTAGTCAATAACCGCCAAATCACTTAGTGAACAAAAATTAAAATTAGAATACTAGTGAATGTGGAAGAAACGATAGAGTTTTGTCAGAACATTAGCAAATATAATAGTATCCTTGCCGTATAGCCTCATTGGATGATGACGCTCTTAAATCCCGCATACAATTGTAGAAAGAGCTCTCACTCCCGAATTATCAGCCACAAGCAGAGAAACCTCCACTGGGCCATGATTTGGTGTGGCCTCTGTGGAGAACGCTTAATAGACTCCGCACTAGATGCAAGCAATATTTGTCCAAGTGGGCTACACTTATGATGAAACATGCGTGTGGGGTGCTACACCACAAACCATGCAACACCTTTTATGATGCCCTTTGTGCCGTGTCGCCTGCATAGCTAAAGACATCTATGAAGCCACTAAAATGCAGTTTTGGGCATCTAAAATATTACATATTTAGCCATCGACTCGCTAAGTATAAGAAAAACAAATAGAACAATGTAGGTACTCTGCCTATCGCTGCGGGGAAAAGTCTGACATTGTTTATGTATGTCGATACTAATACTGTTCGATAATTGATTAACATTGCATATTTAATTTTTAGGCTTTCCCAAGCAGAAGTTGATAAGAAGCTTTATATAAGCCGTATTACAAAGACACTTGGTGATAATACTGTATTACCTATCACTAATACCTAGAACAGGGGCGAAATTCGCGACAAAGATAACATTGCGGCAAAATATAGAAAGAAGTACGCAAAAGAAAGAAGTAGCTCATATTAATTACTCGGCGACAAACGAGTAGGCAGCCACCTGATGAATAGCAGTAACTGTTTCTCATAACATCTGTGATTCATGCACTTAGGTTACAAGTAGCATAAATGCAGAACCTCTGTGAGGTCAGGATTTTTTCTACACTATAATAATAATATAATAATAATAATAATAATAATATTATAAAGAGGAAAGATTTGTACCTATTTTTGTATGTTTGTATGTTTGTATTGAATAGGCTTCGAAACTACTGGACCGATTTCAAAAATTCTTTCATCGTTGGGAAGCTACACTATCCGCGGGTGACATAGGCTATATTATATTTTCTAAAAAATTACGGATCATTAATAAAACTCCAATAATGTAACCCAAGGTGTAAAAAAATACCCAAAAAATTCTTTACATCGCGTGCGCTGCGAAAACTATTGATGATAGAACAAAGTAATGTACTACGACTTTGCAGAACACATCATTATCTACAAAAAGTGTCGCAACAGTATATGTTTAACTATTATAGTTATGTCACAATAAGTGTTCTTTTATTTTCAAAATTTAATTGAAATGCCGCCGCTAAAAAACGCTCTTTATTTGTACCTTGGTATTAATCCTTATCAAAATAAATTACTTCATATTCACGACTGCTTCAATACCTTTATACAACTTTTTGAATTTTTTAATTCAGACATTCCATTCGAAAGATATCACGAGTTTAAAAATGTGAATATTAGAAAAAAGTCGCGTGTTCGCCGCTCAGTCCGCTCGGCAATCTCGGCAGCACGGGGTACGTACGGGAGGGGAGTCAATGTCAAAAAATACGGCCGTCAGGAGCCGGGTCGCCCCCTTCCCTCTAAAATGGTTGAGGAGACGGTTGGAACTTTTGTGATCGTAATATGGTGTCCTGTTTGTAACGGGACACTACTCAGTACATACTTAAGTATAATATAATTACTTCATATTATAAAACGAAGTCCCACGCCGTGTCTTACTGTCATTCTGTACGCGATAAACTCAAAAACTACTGAACGGATTTTCATGCGGTATTCACACACAGACTACATAGTGCGGTTTTAGACAACGTGATTCATGACGAAGGTTCAGGTGTATAATTTGTTAAGGTTTACTACCCGTGCGAAGCCGGGGCGGGCCGCTAGTATGTCATATAGGCAAAAGAGCCACCTGAAGGAATGTGGTCACCGCTGCCTATAGACATCAGCATTAGCAGGGATATCAATACGTTGACCATATATAAAACCCCGGGTCACGTTGCTGGCCACTGTCAAAGCCCCACCCCAGGCATCGCTAAACACCTTTCTTTCTGGCAGGAACACAATACTATTTAAATATTTAAAATTTATTGGTGTGACTGTTTGTATACCCTCTCTCTTTCCATTTTTTTTCAATTAGTTTTTGCTTATTGTGCATTATATCTTTATTATTGATGTTCATGTGTTATTTACCTTAATATTTAAAATAGTATTGTTTACATACATAATGTACATTTACACACACATTCACGCCCTTAAATGATGGAAGCTACATCAGATGGATGTAAAAATGAGCAAATAAAATTTGATTTTAAATAAATATAAGTAATCCAAATTTTTAATATGAATATTAATCCTAATTAATCTTGAGTAGTAACTTGACGGACGGTTTCGATCAAAAGAGATTATCATCAGAGAATCGGAAAAGATCAGAGATAGAAAAGAGAATAAAAGGGTGATGATTTGGATGGAATGGCATGGGGCCTTATTTTTGAATCGCTCGCATTTATGCAAGTACTCGCGTGAGCTACCTATTTCTTTCACATTCGTTATTTTCTTGCCCAGTGATAGAGACGATTTTTTTATACCAGTGAGGTGGTAAACAATCTTACAGCCCGCCTGATGGTAAGCAGTCATCACAGCCTATGGACGTTTGGAGTACTAGGGGCATCACCCACGCGTTGCTTACCCTGTTAAAACCTATTCACCCCTTTCTTGAAGAACTCCATGTTGTACTCTCCAGGGAAAATCGATTCAGGTAGTTCACAACCATAGAAAATTCTAAAATAGAGCACCAGTTGTTTGTCTGGGGGTTTACCAACACGATGTAATATGTACCTATATAATAATAATTTCAATCGTGTCTTTAACTGTACAAATGTATGACTTCTTAATAATCTTTCGTTCTATAAATCTGACGTACTTCGTTCGTAGAGCGTCGGTGCCCAATGGTTAGGGGGTTCGACTCGTACCCCGAGATACCTAGTTCGAACCCCAGCGCCGCTATGTACCATTGACTGTTATCAGAGTTACGTACATTGGTTGACCACTAACCGATACTCTTACGGCGAGGGAGAACCTACACAATAGATGACTAAATATGTAACCATCATACAATCGGGTCAAGTTCTCCTGTTAACAGGGCCACGAATGGTCAGATGGCCGTCACTCTAACTGGGATTTCCTGTTCTGCCAAATCCTGGATCATGATCAAGGCGTGCCCCGGCTTGGCCACCAAGTTGATAATAAGTACATAATTTTGTCGACGAATCCCATACGAAAGCGAGAGATAAGATAGAGAGTGGAGAAGTGGAGAATACAGGTGGAGGCTAAAATCATTCATTCATTCATTCATGTTTTATTGATAATTGTTAATTACAAGTCAATTACAGTATAAGTATGTCAAGCTATGGATTACAAAAATAACAATAATGATTAATAATAAAATAATAGTAATACATTACACATCTATGTCAATATCCTTAGTTCTAAAAAATTCATTATAACTATAGAATGCCTGCTTGATAAGCCAATTGCGCAGCCTGTTAGTAAAGATAGGCATGCTGGTGGAGGCGAAAACTTCGGTAGATTATTACGAGCCGTTAATGTAACAAATCAACTATAATAATCATAGTGGAGGAAAGTCGCGAAATACTTGTGTCTAAAATCGAGAGTATTCAATCTAGAATCTCCGACGATTACATCTAGTCTAATTTATCCCCATTAAGACACAAGTATGCGCGTTTACTGCCAAAAAAACTCCATTCGTTGCAGCTTTATAGTTCCAGTATACACAGCTTACCATCTCTAACATCCTAAGTGTCAGTCCAGTTTCGCAGTCATTTGGAAGACAAGGTCAAGCTCGCATCAAAACACTGGGTGTACTAAACAGATCGAAACGATTCTTCATGCCAGCACAACAACATGGAGTTCTTCAAGAAAGGGGTTAAAAGGTTTTTACGGGGTCGGCAACGCATGGGTGATGCCCCTGGTATTGCAAACGTCCATAGGCTGCGGTGACTGCTTACCATCAGGCAGGCAAGCTTGTTTGCCACCTTAGTAGTATAAAAAAAAAACTCTCCTATTTACCTAAGGCTCAAGTCAGATCCCATTTGTGGTATAAAGCCGCTGCGGCAGCGGAGGGATTTCGCCTCCCTTTGTGTTTTCTACCGCTTATACAACACTGTTTTCAAGAACTGTTTGACATGATGCCTACATTCTATTATTGCACCACTAGCCACCGACAGGGAGATTATCCTTAAACCTTGAAGCCAAATTGCCTGCAAACTGTGCGGTTCTGATAAAATAACTTTCTCCCACGCACACTAAGGTTGTGGAATGAACTACCTGGATCGATTTTTCCTGGAGAGTACAACATGTATTTCTTTAAATAACGGGTATAAAGGTTTTTCGGGGTCGGCAACGCATGGGTGATGCCCCTGGTATTGAAAATGACCATAGGCTGCGGTGACTGCTTACCACCAGGCAGGCCGTAAGCTTGTTTGCCACCTTTGAGAAATAAAAATAAACTATTTATAGCGTACTTCTAATCGCCACGAACCTCCTTAAATCGGCCAGAGCTTTGATCCTGAATAATATTAAAAAGATCATAAAGTTAAGAACGACTTAGCAATTTAAGTTTTCGTTTAAAGTTGGTGTATTGTGCGATGCTTTTTCTTGTTATTAATATCTTAAAACAACAACATCTTCAAAACGAAACTGCAATAAATACTCTTCTAAATGATCCATAAAAATTTTCTTACCTACATTATTTAATTTTTATACCATACCAAGCAAACGCAGAATACAAATTACACATAAAGACCTTCGAAGATAAGACCCTAATCAATCATTAATAATCTGTAACAAACACAAAATTAGAGATAGACTTGAATGCTTGTCGGCGAATTGTAGAATTAATAAACAGTATTAAGCAAACATAGTAAAAGGACGACAACAGCGCCGCGTCCAGAAGCGAAGACAAAAGTGTTTCTAGATATCTAAAAAACCCAAAAATTATTTCGCGAAATAGGATTAGGTCAGTATTACAGCGATAGTTCGGAGTTCTGCTACAGGACGGCTTTATTCCTGTCATAAAGACCATATGAAGCTGCTAGACATTCTCTGCATATCGGACATGGTCTGAATCTGCCGGCCATCGTCGTTATCGGCGTAAAGTGGGTGTACTCCGGCTCCGAGGCGAACAATAATGCCACTGTGTGATGTCATTCTACTTGAAAATGGGACCAAGAATATATGAGGTAAAGTTTATTTTATAATTCGGTATTTTCTTACACTGCAGTAACAGTAGCTTCTATTTGACACTCCAGGCTCTACTATCCTTGGCCTGTGTGACGTTTGACAGTGTATCTTTAATAAAAAAAATACGGCCAAGACGTGTCGGGCCACATGCAGTGTAAGGTTCCGTAGTTTCCCGCTAATGTATATAGTTAAAAGAGAGTTTTTGATACTATAAATTCATTACAAATTTTCAAATGCATCTAGCTAGGCAATCGGCTACACGGTAAAGATGTAAGATGCAGACACATCGCAGATGCGGCGCCAGGGGGTGCGGGCGGGGCGGGGCCGCACAGGCAGCGCTTGTTATCCCTGTCCGTCCCGTGTCCTTGACTGGTCCTAGAAAAGGAAGCGCGACGCTGCCAAGTCCGTGCGCCGTCTTTTGTATCTGTTTTAAAAAGTCGCGTCTGCGCCACAGAGCGAAGACATCTTCGTCTTACGTCTTTTCTGTCTGGTCGGGACCTAAGGAGGCACACGGATGAACGGTCCACCACGTGCAGAGGAAAGACTTCCTAAACAACTTATATGAAATATTTATTAATCGAACTACTTTAAACAGTAACTACAAATTAAAGGTTTTCGGACTTTTTCTTTTATTTGTGCAACATAGCATTGATTCTTATCAAATTTCATGATTCTAGGTTAACGGAAACTGCTCTATGGCGGATACTACACACACGATATACATATATCGTGATACGTATCGTGATCCATATCGAGTAATATTTTGGATCGCAAGTCGACCCTACACACACGATAAGAATCGTCGATATTTTTATTAGTCTGTGCATTCTTTCATTCATTTTGATGGCTGAATAGACTAAGTTGCCAATGCCTAGCCTAAAAAAAAGCATTTTTGACGCGTCGTTGGTGTATATTTACGACTTTTACGTATTTTTACCAAAATGACTGATAAAGCTAGCGTTGCTATAGTATTAGCATTAGGATTAAAAAGACGCGTGAAGAGAAAAAAATGAGAAAAATTATGAGGATGAGGATCTTGTTGACTTTTTATACTTTTATAGTAACTGTCTAGGTCCATAGTGGCCACAGCAGCTTGAAAATAAATGCAAACAATGAAAATAAATTTGAAATTACGTTATTTACCTGTCAGTTTGACAGAAATGTCGTGATAAATATCGACTATATACTAGACGCTCGATATATATCGCACGATAGTTGATACGGATCGTAGATTTCTGGATTTTCGGAAATCCTGTGATCCGTATCACGATTCGTGATACTCTAGGCTACACACTCGATAAATATCGTGATCCTGCGTGAATCACGATATATATCGTGTGTGTAGTATCCGCTTATAAGTTTTGATTCAATTGTGAGTGTCAAAATATGCGGCATAAACGGAGCATAAGCGGCCGTAGCTTTTGATTGTATTGACTTCGAAGTTTGATTTTTTTCCTTGTAATGTATACCTGATAATTTGTTATTGTTTTCAGCTTGATACCTCCACGCTTTTTTGAAAAAAGGACCTGACGGGCTGATGGACGGGCAACAAATCAATTTATCCTATAAGGCTGCCGCTTTTTCCTTTGAGGTACGGAATCCTAAAAATGAGTATTGATATTTTGAGACATATTGGCCATAGTCTTTGCCTAGCTCACCTGTGGGACGAGGGCGTGAGCTTTATGTATGTACCTAATTGTTTTTATACCAGTTTAGCTTTTGCCCTCATTACCATTTTAAATGACCTCTGTATTGAATAAATATTAGTACTACGGGAAGGTCAAGCAGTATCTCTAGATTACTAGAACTAGATGAACTGACTGAATGAATGACTTCAAGCTACTAAGCAATCAAAACGGAATTCAAATTCTTTTATTAATTATTGGGTGATACACGTACAGGAAAACAGACAGAAAATTTAGCGTATTTGAGAATTTTTGGCGTAGTTACGTCCCAGAATCCATCTTTTTCTGAAATATCTTTAATGTACAGACATTGCTTTTTATAGTTTAACTAGCGGACCCGACAGACGTTGTCCTGTCTACACGTCTTTAATTTGAAAATTTCAAACTTTTTTTAATAAGCTAAAACATTCTGGACCATTTTGAATCTAATTGAATCTAATCAAAATTGTGAATCTAAACCATTCCCAGATCCCCTTGAACACACACAAAAAATTTCATCAAAATCGGTCCAGTCGTTTGAGAGAAGTTCAGTGACATACACACTCACAGAAGAATTATATATATAAGATAATAGTACCTATGGATAGATGTGTGAATTGTAAACTGTATCTAGCAAACAGTTACCAGATTTTTATCACAATATGTCGTTAAGCATTCTATAAATATTTGGATTTTCTAGATACGATAGATAGTAGGTGTTATTTTGATATGATAATTATGGATATAATTCATTTATGTCCACAAAAAAGGTTACTGCTATCTCATTGTTTTTGTGAGGTTATTTGTACACACAGAGTAGGTACTTAAATATGTACGATATACTTACATGGCTATCTGCAGCGCGAATTATTTTTTATTCCACTAAGTTGACAAACAAGCTTACGGCCGGCCTAAAGGAAAGCAGTCACCGCAGCCTAAGGAGGCATCACCCACGCCGACCCCGTAAAAACCTTTTCACTTTCTTAAAAAACTCCCTGTTGTACTCTCGTGGGAAAACCTCTCCAGGTAGTTCATTCCACAAACTTAGTGGCGAATCTTAGAAATATCCGTTTATGGAACGAAGCTCTCAATTGTACAGGTAAACTCAAGCATTTCGGATCCCCGCTGCGCGAGTCTGATGATACGGCTCCGATGTCAAGTCCCGTATTTGGCTCTGTGACTTGATCCAAATGGCGGGAATTCACGGCAGTCACCAGTGACTGCCCCAAAATCCCCGTCAAGCTCAAGGATATAAATACAAGATGTGATGTTCTTTCGTCGTGTCGAAGAGATTTTCTGGTCATCAAGAAAGCGAACGATTTCCTATTCGATTCAATTCAATAATTTTTGATAAATATTAATCTTCTTAAAATACACTTTTTGAAAGTCATAAGTGCATAACATAACGTAATATACAATCTCAATTTCCAATAAACAATACACATAATAAAATTCATGGTAAATGCTATCATGTACATAATAATTAAATATGCAACTAATGTAAATTTACAGCAAAATTCCATAATAATTTAATGCGTATGTATGTATGTATGTGCTTTTTTGTTATATTTTCTCTTATTCTTCTTTCAACGTCAATAAGAATACAGACAATTCTTAAATTCTTATTAAATAACTAAATAGTAAATGTAATGTAAATGATTTAATAAAAAAGCGCATTACAATCAGAGAATTTCAAAAATATAAAAAAGTCTAAATTTTATAAAAAATATAAAATTTATTGTTTTAAATAAAATCAAAACAATGAATGTTAGATTACATTAAATATATGTACTACTACATCATATTAATAATATGTCAAATAAAATAATTATAGTACATAATAAATCACAATAAAATAAAAATAATAAGAAATAATTAATTTAATTCCATAATGAATTTTAGGTTTTATTTTAATTCAATGCAAAATAATCACAAAAAAATTAACAAAATAAAATGCTGCACCAAGTTCCTTCGAAAGTAAATACCTAGTGAATGATTAATTCACATCAATTAAATTAAATTAAATTTATTCATAAAACAGACAAGAAGAAAGGGAGAGGGCAAAAATAACATAGAAAATCACTATACATAAGCATTAATTGTTTAAAAACTCGTCCACTGGTGACCCTTCAATTACTTAACATTTCCAAGCAAAGGCAGAATAAAATAATATACTCCACTTGTCGTATTACACGCTACGACCATCGACAATAACGCACTAATCGGTCAATTAATATCTTATATTCAGACAAAACAGTGATAGACTTGAACAATTGCCGGCGAATTGTAGAACTATACAAGAGTAATACGCAAACAAAGCAAAGGAACGACAAAAGCGCCGCATCTAGCCGCGCAGACAAGCGTTCCAAGTCATCGAAGAAAAACCAAAAATTTAAATCGCGAAAACCGATACGGCCAGTAGTAAAAGTGATGGTTGCGCTTCATACGGCATAATTCTTGCCAAAGAGACAAGATGAAGCTGTTAGTCGTTATCTGGCTGCTGGGCACAACTCTGGCCGAAGAAGGGCAGTTCGAGCCCATCTCCAACTTCTACCACGAGACCACCGGCATCAAAGAGGCGGCGGCCATCAAGGCAGCAGAGGAAGCCACAGACTACGGCTTCGCTCTCCTCGTCGGGGGCTCGGCGTCCGGCCTCGGACAGTTCCCTCATTTGGTGAGTCACTGTAATTATAGTTACGGGCTTCCACTGCTAATTATTCTACATTTAATCATCGTGTATAGTATGTTATGTCTTGAAGACGGCAGCGACGACATTCCCTTGAATTTCTGTTCGCCATTGACAAAATCGATAATCCTTTGTCTGTGCAAAGCCCACCCTCCCCCATATATATTTCAATTTAAAATTCAGAATTTCGTTATTAAGTAGGTATTACAGCGGCATATATACTGATGATATCGAGAGCTATATCTCCATCATGTGCAGTTATTATTCTGTAAAATATTGCTTATTTTACTGAAGCGGTATCATGAAGATCCCTCAAAAGTATGGCTCCTCCATACTTCTGGTTCTAGTTATAGTATATTGTACTGATACAATGTATTCATATCACTGATTATTACCATTGCATTGGGCTGTTTTTATCCACTTGATGATGCCATTGAACATCTGATCTGAATCGTCATGTAGATTCAATATTTTCTCTGAACCACCAAAAGCATACTATCCGCCCCTGGTTGCTCTCCCATCACTGAGCCGGTTTCACTTCCCAGGGTGGTCTGGTAATCACGCTGATGAATGGCGAAACATCGGTGTGCAGCTCCTCACTGGTAACCAACACCTGCGCCGTGACCGCAGCGCACTGCTGGTGGGACGGCCACAGCCAGGCCAGGCAGTTCGTCGTGGTGCTCGGCTCCACTCTGCTTTTTTCGGGGGGCACCCGCGTCACTACCACCTCCGTCACAATGCACAGCAGCTGGAACCCCAACACCGTCACCAACGACATCGCCATCATCCACCTCAGCTGGGTCACTTACACCTGTGAGTGCTATTATAATTAGGTATATGTTGTCTGTAATTTTTATTTGGCGCATACTCTCACAATCTGGTAGCATACATTTCTATGTTTGACAAGGTTTTATTTTTTGTCAGGCTCAACACATTTCCTTATACCATTAAATGAAATCGTATATGACTGCCATCTCACCTTTCACCTGGTGATATATGATGCCTCGAAATAGTACACCACTGAAACCTTGAACACATCCAGCCTGCACCTCAACAGTTGCTCAATGAGGTGTGAAATTACTATTTCACGTTGAGCCTCCGAATCCGCAGATAACATCCGCAACATCGCGCTAGCGGCCGGCAGAGCCAACTTAACAGGCATGTGGGGCTGGGCCGCCGGCTTCGGCAAGCAGAGTGACTGTGAGTACTATAAGAGATCCTCTTTTATCATTTAGGTCCAAGACTAGGCATCTAGATCGACATTAGATTTTTATACAATCATCATCATCATATCAGCCGGAAGACGCCCTGCGCGACTGCTGGGCATAGGCCGCCTCTTGTAATTTTTACAAAGGCCGGTCTTGTGCCTTACGTATCCAGCTGGTACCTGCGTACCGGAAGACGCAGCGTGGTTAGTCCTCCCACAAGGTGGACCGACGACTTGGTAAAGATCGCAGGTACCAGTTGGATGTGGAAGGCACAGGACTGGCCGCCGTGGTGATCTCTGGGGGCGGCCTATGCCCAGCAGTGAGCGTCTTTTGGCTGATATGATGATGATGATGATGAGCTGTGATCTTTACCAGGTAGTCGTTCCACCTAGTGGGAGGCCTACCCATGCTGTGTCTTACGGTACGTGGTCGCCACTCAAGAACTTTACTGATCCGTCGGCCATCTATTCTACGAGCTCTGTCTACTGCCACTTTAGCTTGGTAAGCTTTCGGGCTTCCTTCCTTTTTATACAACAGCACGGCGATACTCATGCGACGAACGTCAGACTGTAGATCGTCATGAACGGATCATCATCAATTTTTTTTTTACGTTTTTCTTTCTCTTTTGAGTTTTATCTTTTTGTGACACATTGAATATTTTTTCTCTTAACAATCATCCTCATAAATCTTTTCGGGTGGAAAACAATTAAGTACTAAATATATTGTATCATCATCCCAATCTCAAAAACGCCCAATATCGGTCCACTGCTGGTCTAGAACCCAGCAGTATGCATAGCCTCATTCACTACATTCACTACAGAAACACTGCTATCCTAGAGACCCATGCAGACATCAGTACCTTACAACTAAAACGTGTCCATTATATACAACTTACGCCACTGGTCCCCCTTGTAGCGACATCTATCGCTCCATAAGGGAAACTCAACAATACCTACTCACATTACGAGTACACGATTACAAGGTTCCCAAGCATCCGAACATAGAAGGCGCTGACCGTCCTACATGGCGCTAGAAAAATATGCCAATTTCCGCGGCATATTCATATAATACAACTTCCGACAATCATCTGTTGGACCCTTAATCTCCTGGTCACAACACCCGGCCAGGTGGGTAATTACCCTTTTCCAACTTTTCCATCTTCGCTTGCCAACATTAGCGGCCACTTTATCCCTTCACCGCCAAACACTTTTAACCATCAGCCCCTGCTTTCTAGCCGCCGGCATCGGCAACAACCAGAATCAGCACCACGTGAGCGTCCAAATCATCTCCAACGCCGTCTGCCAGACAATGTACGGCTCCAGGTCCGTCAGCACGTCCACAATCTGCACCAGCGGCGCTGGCGGCCGCGGCACCTGCGGCGGGGACTCCGGTGGCCCGCTTGAGATCACCGTAGGCAAAACGCGCGTTCTGGTCAGTATTCACGACGCGAACCTACCGGTTTACCGGCCAGCTGTAGTGAATGCATGGTTGCGATAACCAGCAAGAGTCCGGGAATTGGAGGGATTTTTTGAGTTCTTTGAGGCTAGTCAAACTCCGTAAGTTGTGCCTCTTAGTACCCTTGGCATAACGAGGTTCACCACGGTCTTCTGGTGAAGAATCTGGGACTGGTTGAACATTTGGTTTGCACCATGTGACGATATAATGATGTATTCAGCACCATTATTGTTATGTAATTTAACCGTAAGAAACACATTATCATCATCATCATCATCATCATCCTAGCCTAGCGCTTATCCCGGCCTTTGTCAGAGCCCGCTTTCCTATTCATTTTTCTCTACTTTGCCTGGTGTTTGGCATCCTCGCGTCATAGGCTGTTGACTCTCACATCCGAGTTAGCGATGTCAATCTATCGCTTCTCGTCGCCCACGCCCACTCTTTCCTGATACCAGAAGGTTCCTGTTTCCCACCTGTTTCCCACGTATCCCTGAGACCAAATCAGCGCAGGCGAGCCTCCTCAATCTTACCTTAACACTTACAGACGTTCCATAAACTTTGGTGAAAGTGTTATTAGGCCTTAACATCCGATATACCCCGGCCCTGATACTGGAATGTTCTTGTAAACTAGTCCGAACGTTTTTCGAGAACGACGAATCGAGAAGTGCCCCGGCAACTCGTACGGGTATATTCTAGACTGACGTGCGTAAGGTAACTAAACACTTTATGTCCCAGAACACAAGGTTCATTCTGGCTTGCCGCACACTTATTACGACGCAATAAGTCACGGCGCACGCGAGTGTTCTCAAATGTGTGACCACGACAATATTCTTTATTTTCCCCTTTTTCTATTCCTAGTAATATCCTGGAATCGTAGTCACTGGGATCCGTGGTGGCCGTTGCAACGCTGGGTCGTTGTTGGACAGGCTGTATTTCCCTGAAACTTTCACATTACGACCTATCCTCTTTCTTACAATATCTCGAGGGTTTTTTTTTTTTTTTTTTTTTAATTACTTTACTAGCCAGGCATTTGACCGCCACCTCACCTGGTGGTAAGTGACGATGCGGTCTATGATGGAGCATGCCTGTCTAGGAACAGCCTATTCACTCTAGCCTTGAAGGCATCCAGATTATATTGATCAGGGAACACACTCGCAGGCAACGCATTCCACTCCTTAGCCGTACGCATTATAAAAGTCGAGCCAAAGCGGCTCGTGCGGATAGTTGGAAGATCCACGACATAAGGATGAAGCACTCGCCCGGATCGCGTCTCCCGATGGCGGAAAGGGGCCGGCGGAATGAGGTCGTGCAACTGCTTCGCACACTCTCCGAAGTGCAACCTGTAGAAAACCGACAAACGCGCAACCCTACGCCGATGCTCGAGGCTCTGCAGCTTAGCCTCAATTAACTGCGGATCACAAATTAGTCTCTTTGCCCGTTTTTCCACCGAATCCAAAGCAGCCAGTTGGTATTTGGCTGATCCATCCCAGAGGTGGCAGCAGTACTCCATGCAAGATCGGACTTGTGCTTGATATAATTGAAGCAACTGCCTTGAAGTGAAGTACCGCTTGACCTTCGAGAGGATTCCAAGTTTTTTTGCAGCAGTCTTGGCTTTTGATTCGATGTACTGTCCAAAGTTGAGATTGGTTGATAGCTCAACACCCAAGAGCTGTAGGTTGTCGGAAATTTCCACAGACACACCCCGGAAAGTCGGAGCCAGATGGAATGGACTCCGTTTAGCGGAAAACAAACACGCCTGTGTTTTGGTGGCGTTGAACGACACTAGATTGGCTTCGCCCCAATCGGACACTGCATTGAGAGCCTCGTTCAAGCGACCAACCATGGCCTCTCGACAAGACTGAATATCGCCCCTACTAGCTTTTGCATATGACAGATATCTATCCGTTACTGTGCTGTCGTCTGCGTACCCAAAGATACCGGGTCCAAGCAGATTATTAATATGCAGCAGGAAAAGAGTCGCGGACAGAACCGACCCCTGAGGAACTCCCGCGTCGATAGCTTTAAGTTCAGACGTGTAACCGTCTAGAACTACACGGATTGATCGTTCACTCAGAAAATCCGATATCCAGGTGCAAAAGCCAGCAGGAATACCATATGAGGGAAGCTTGCTTAAAAGGGTATCCAGCTGGTATATAACCGTAGGGTATCTTTCCAGATCGGCATCACATCATTCGGCGCGGCGACCGGCTGCCAGCAAGGCTTTCCCTCAGCCTTCACCAGGGTCACCAGCTTCACCGCCTGGATCACGGAACAGAGCCTCCTAACAACCACTACTACTCAGCGAAGCAACATCACAACGTTTTAGTTTAAGTAAATCTCTATCTACTTTTCATGGCATGAAAACGTTTTAATATCAGGTGATTCGACGCCCATACTAAATTTCTCTCGTCATTCTTTCATTCGTTTGAGTGTTTAGTGATTGTTTTATAATTTATACTCTTAGTAAATGTATTAAATGGTGCGCAAAATGGGATTCTATAGGTTAATGATTTATAATAAAGCAGTTAAATCGAAAAAAGCACAAGCCGCTGGACGGCGTTGTTTTGTGATTTTATTACTTTTCTTTTTCGTTGCTTTGTTTTATATTATTAACATATAGAAATCTTATTCGCGCACAATTGGACACATTTACTAACGGCCAACTTACATTATAAACATCATACCCTTGCAAGAATGTCGATCAAACGTTAAATAAAATTTGTATGAAAATCGTACCGCTTTAAGTAAATCTCTCTCCATGATATGACAATGTTTTAAAGTGACATGACAGTGTTAAGTTAATAAACGTATTAGGTTAATTTATGTGTTTTTGTTTCTTGTTGATAAGATACATTTGATCACCTGAGTGGTTCAGTTGGTTAACGTGACGGATTCCCGGCCGAGCAGAAATTTAAAATGATACATTTTATTTTCTGTTAGTGGGTTGGGTGTAGTATGTACAATAAGTACGTACTTACAAAAAAAATTACCCATATATGTAGTATATCAGTTACCTAACACCCATAACATTAGCCTTATTAACTTTGGGGCTAGATGGCGCTGTGTGAAATTGTCCCAGCATATTTTTTTTATTTTATTGCCTTGTGATCGCCAAGTCAGATGAGAGAGCCAACGGCTTGTGACGCCAGGATGCCGAAGACCGGAGAAGTGGAGAAGGACGAGTCTGAAAGCGGATCCTGGCCGAAAGCCATGTTTTAAGCCAACAAAATTACAGGCATGGCTATTCGGTATGCTAAACTTTTAGTTAAGTATGTTGTTGTTAAGCCAGTTTCAATCTGTGGAAACCTGTAACCTGTAACCTGGTGGCTGTGTGCTGCCAGTATTATTTTAAATCGTAATTATTACTGTTGGTTTTTCTTAAGTAAATAAAATAAATACAAATAAAAATGCAACCGCGGTTCTGCATTTTTGTTACCAGCAACCTAAATGTATGAATTGTAGGTGTTATGGGCGACAGTTACCACTTACCATCAGGTGGGCTGTCTGCTTGTTTGTCAATGAGTAGCATAAGAAATAAAAAGGGCCTGGATTGACCGCTCGGAAGATGATGATGACATGCTATGTGTTATGTGCTCGAGGCATATATTTGTATCGTAAGCCATACTAATTAATCCCTTCCCGATTACTGTAGGTGTTCACCAGGGTTCTGCGCTGAGCCCTTACTTGTTTTGCATTGTGCTCGATGCCCTCTCATCGGACATTCAGGACATGCCTCCTTGGCTTATGAAGTACGCTGACGACATTAGTCGAGTACTGGTAAGCAAGCTTAGGCACCTTGAGACCAGGGTAAACATGTGGAAGGATGTGCTAGAAAACGGTGGTTTGAAGCTGAATATCGCAAAAAGAGAGTATATGGCCAGCTGCAGCGCGGATCCCGACACCATCCGTATAGATAACGAAGCTGTCGATAGAACAGATAAATCCAAGTACCTCGGATCCGTGATGCACGAGTCCGGCGATATCGGCCACGATGTCATGTCCCAAATCTCTGCAGCTTGGGCCAAATGGCGGAAACTCACGGCAGTCATATGTGACCCTATAACTCCTATCAAGCTTAAAGGGCTTATATACAAGAGTATAATTAGACCTGTGATGCTCTATGGCTGCGAGACACGGCCAGCGCTGACGAAACACGTTCGTGAACTCCACGCCGACAAATGAAAATGCTGCGCTGTATATACGGAGTTACACGGCTCGATCGAGTACGTAATGAACATCCGTGGTAGTCTTGGCATGAGGGATATCGTGGACAAGATCGAGGAGGCTCGCCTACGCTGGTTTGGTCACGTGTTGCGTAAATAGGTGCCTGAACCTGCCGGTATCAGGAAAGAGGCCCCGTGGGTGATTCAAGAAGCGATGGATTGCCATCGCTGAGTCGGATGCGAGAGCCAACGGTTTACGACGCGAGGATGTCGAAAACTGGGCGAAGTGGAGAAGAATGAGTAGAGGCCGGGATAAACGCTAGGACGATGATGATGATGATGATGATATAGCAACACTAGTAATTTAACCCTCTTATATATATGACGGTTTACTTTCCGCAAAGACCCTATAACACTGGCCAAACTAGATTTCAGTATTTCACTTGCAGGGTTTAAACATATAGGTACATTAGTGGAAATATTTCTTTAATCCCAACAGTGTGACAAGCACACACTGAAAAGTTCGTGCAGGGGCGATGCGGTCTTGGTTATAGGTACGTCGGTATATGAGATAAAAAAAAGTGCCAATATAGATCCTTGTGAGAACCCTTATTTTAAAAAGAATGGTCTCGATGCAGATCCTTGTGGAACCTTTTATTTTCACATGAATTGTCCAAAGGTAAATAAATCCTTGTGGGACCCCTTTTTATAACAGAAATAGTTCCAAGACGGATCCTTGTGGGACCCCTTATTATAATTGAAAAGGTCCCAAGGCTGATCCTTGTGGGACCCCTCTTTATACAGGAATGGTCCCAAGGCAGTACAGAAGTAATAATAAAGAAACTATTATTGGCTTTAAGATAAAATGAGTCATTGATGATTAATGATTATCGTTTAATATGTAATGATTGATGATGGAGCCATAACCAACCTCTAATCCTCTATCTGTAGATAAGATAATGATAAATAATCCTACTAATATAATATATTATCCAACTAATCTGTATTTCTATATTCATATTTTAAAGAGGCAAAGTTGTTTGTAAATTTAAAAGTTTTTTTTTATACATTAAACTAGACAGGCTTTTGGCCGCCATCTCATCTGTTGGTAAGTGAAGATGCGGCCGAAGATGGAGCATGCCTGTCTAGGAGCAGCCTATTCACTCTAGCCTTGAAGGCCAAATTATAGTGATCAGGTAACACACTCGCTGGAAACGTGTTCCATTATTTAGCCGTACGCATAATAAAGGTCGAACCGACGCTGCTCGTGCGGATAGCTGGAAGATCAACATTATATTAAGCGTTCGCCCGGATCGCGATTCCCGATGAAAAAAAGGGGCTGGCGCAATGAGGTCGTTCAACTGTTTCGCACAGTCTCCAAAATGCAACCTGTGAAAGACTGACAGACCCTACGTCGATGCTCGAGGCTCTGTAGCTTAGCTTCAAACAATTGATGGTCACAAATTATCCTTATCCGTCACAGAAACTGGATTTTGAAACACGGATTTTGATGAAATTTAATAGTAACGTCTCTTATATCCTAGAGTAGCACATAAGCTATAATCTACCTTAAAATTTCAGTGTGTATGAGAAGCATCTCGGTTCGCTGTATGGCAGAGTACTCTATATTGATATAGAAGGAGTTCATGCTTTATTTTACTCTTACACTAGTGAAGGCTTTTCAAGATGACATTTAAAAAAGACATACACACAAGGACCAATAGTATTGAATAACTGGCTATTTTTTGTTTTTGTTTTTGATATATGTCTATTCCCTTGACACGGAGAGGTTTTCCCTGGAGAGTACAACATCAAGTTCTTCAAGAAAGGGGTCAAAAGATTTTTACAAGGTCAGCAACACGTGGGTCATGCCCTTGGTATTGCAAACGTCCACAGGCTGCGGTGACTGTTTACCATCAGTTTGTTTGCCACCTTAGTGGTAAAAAAACAACACTGGCTACAGCCCTAAAGGCCTAATGGATTTTATCGTATAAAGTGATACCGCATACAAACAAAAATATATACAAAATCTTATAGTCCTTATCACTGCTATTTCAATAAATGATAAAGATAACCTTACACTATTAAAAACCTTGACTTGAGTTCTTTTAAAAACAATGTTATCTTGGTAACAATCAGTAGTATTAATATCGTTCTTGACACTGATTAAGAATCGGGAAACCCGGTATTTGAAAATCCCAAAATGAAACGTTATTATAATCCGATAATTCGTAGATTAATTGATTACTCGTACATTTAACCACATTCCATTTTTAACGAAGGACGACTTCCTTTGTTTACTAATGACCGTTTTTACTAAACATAGGATAACATTCGTTCAACTCGTTGGTGATGTTGGTTTCCACCGCAGATTTGAGTTTCTTCATGAGGGAACTTTATTGGCCGCAGGGTGTGGTGTACCGGCGATTCCGTGGGCGACCCAGAATTTCCGGTGCCGCCGAACGACATTAATTGTCAGTTACTTTTTGAAGATATTAATAAATAATCTTTTTATATATTACTTTACAATTTATAATAATTTGTATGTAGGTATAGGTTTTATCTTTGTCTGTATGTTGTATCAGTTTATTTTGTATTTATGTTATTTGTGTATTTATAAAAATGGGCCTCAGTTGCCTAAAATAAATGAATAAATAAATAGGAATTGCCTAATCCGATTTATCCCGATTTATCTAGATCTATTCCGATATCTTTCAATATATTCTAACTTATAGCGATTTATGCCGGAATCCCGTAGGCTAGGAGTTTCGATAAAAGTACCTTATGCCACACCCAATCTAATGCCTCTGCGATGTCCAGGCTGACGGCCCACGCCCTTACTCTCAATGGCATCTGCCCATCGACGAGTTATGTGTACTAGATGGTCACCGGCACAGCGACGATTGCAGAAACTGTATTGACGGGCGCTAATCAGCTGGTTTCTCTATGGCTGATAAGCTAGGTATTAATTACTTTCCTCATGACTTTAGATAGCAGAGAGGTGACTGCGATAGGTAGGCCGATAGACGGGTCTGTGCGGTCACCCTTGTTAGGGACAGGGATGACAGAGCCTACCTTCAATGAATGAGAAGAGGTGTTTTAATACCGGTGCCAATTCAGCAGTACACGTTTTAGCACAATTGATGAAATACCGTCGGCCCCGCTAGATTTCCCGACATCAAGGGAAAAAAATGCACGTCGCGCCGCAGTCTGTGTGAAACGCACATCAGGCATAATCTACACCGCGGAATATTAGGCGGTGCGTTTCCCCCGTCGTCAAGGGTGGGTCGACGCAAATAGAAAGCACACAATATCAGCTTTCTCTTTTGCTAAGTATGCCAGAGAGTCGTCTAGTTTGCGCAAGTTAGGTTCCTATAGAGGGGCGACAGAAATTCCCTTCGACGTCTTTGGCGAAAGACCGATAAACACGACTCCCAGTGGGAGGTCTCTCACCAACGTCGCGAAGGTGTTTCAGTGTAGCCCTATTTACTTCTTGCTGGATTTGGAGACAGTATTGCAACGCTTCTTTAGCGTAGCAGTATTCGGATCACACATAGGATTTATCGAACCATGCCCGGTGTCATCCATCGACACGTACGGTATTGTTGGGGATGAAGTATTTCATTTCTAACAGTGTAGTATCCTACTATACTGTACACAGTGTACTACTCATTCCACATCCGAAATGTACATTGATGTTCATACATTTATAATTATAATAGACAGACAGACGGATGTGCAACATTTGATCAAGGTATAACAAGGCTGTGATACCTAATCTATATCACAAAAGAAACAAATCAAACCATTCAATCATTCTTTCACTCGGATTTCCAGACAAAATCACTAATCACTTAGACAAAGATACGTGTGTAAGATAAGATTAAGCAAAGAATTAGTCTCTGTACGTATAAAAACAAATCTGCAATCCGGTTAAAAATCAATCGATCAAATACTGTACGTTTGGTCGTTGCAATTTGTCTCATAAAAAAGAACACAACAAAAAAGAAAAAGATCACCATGAAGTTTTTAATCTTAATATCCTGCCTGGCCGTGGCTTTAGCTGAAGTGTCGGAGTATGAGCCAGTGGGTCTGTTCTACCATGAGAACTTTGGTATTAAGGAGGCAGCTAGGATCAAAGCTGCTGAGGAGGCGTTGGACTTCGGCGGCTCAAGAATCATTGGTGGCTCACTGGCTGGATTGGGTGCGCATCCTCACTTGGTAAGCGATATTTTCTTTTTTTCTATACCCACTATTAGTAACTACTATTATTTTTTATTTCTGTAAAGGTTGCCTGGAAGAGATCGCTAGTAGCGTTTGATAGAATTATTCAAGAGTAGGGTCACAGATCTTTAAAGTCCATGTGTGTCGCCTTGGGTCCGTGCGGGCGGTGTGGCCCGATCATTATTCTGTGAGTAGGGTTGATAAGCAAGAAAAAAGGGTAGATAGAGGTAAAGTATAGTAATCACTAGCGATCTTTTCGCACTAGTAAGTTTTTTATACCACTGAGGTGGCAAACCAGCTCACCGCCTGCCTGATGAAAGTCATTGCAGCCTATGGACGTTTGAAATACCATCACCCACGCGTTGTTGATACTGTAAAAACCTTGCGATTATTTATTTTATTTCACATCACAGCCCATAACAGTCCACTGCAGGACTTAGGGCCTCTCCCACAAAAGGAGAGGCTATGGCCATAATCTCCACGCTTGGCAGACGGGTTGGAGATCGTAGCGTTATAAATATAAAATGGAAAACGGTGCTGCCCATTTTCCAGCCTACGGAGACACTAGATCTTTTTTGCCTCCAAAACATTAGTCGCCTTGTACGACACCCACGAGTTTAAAGGGGTTGGTGCTATTCTACTCCGCCGGATACCACACGGCTTCTATATTACAGTATTATACTATAGTATTATTTTATTGATTTTATTTATCGTATGGCTTTTAAGTTCCTACTGCTACTTAAATTTTCAATTTACATTTCGTCATGTAGGCGAGAGCTTCGGCCGAAAGGGACTGAAAATCTTCCGCTTGCCCGCTGTACTTGGTATACGGACATTCAAATATAATATGACTTACTGACTGCTCAGGGCAGCACTGATTAAAAAACAAATTCCAGGGCGGTCTCCTCGTCACGCTAACCACCGGAGCGACATCCGTCTGCGGGTCCTCGCTCGTCACCAATACCCGCGCAGTCACCGCAGCCCACTGCTGGTGGGACGGTAGGAACCAGGGCCGCTCCCTCGTGACGGTGCTGGGTTCCACCATGCTGTTCTCCGGTGGCAACAGGGTGACGTCGTCCAATGTACAGCTCCACGCCAACTACAATTTTAATACCCTGGTGAATGATATCGCTATCATTGTGCTCCCATGGGTTACTTATACCAGTGAGTATATAGTTTTTTATAATTATTATGTGACATATAATAAGACGTTGTCCTAATTGGCAATCGTCGTGCGACCCTGGTCATGTTTGAGGTTTGAGGTCTCCTATTGGTCGGGCGACGTCCGTAGTAGGCGCGCCTAAGAGCGTCGTCATGTAACAGTGACTCTTTTCTGTGTTATATACTTTAGTTGAACACTAAAATATGTTTTTGCAGTGAGGGTAAACATCGTGATGAAACCTGCACATTTGGGCTACTGAATGTGTAACTATCTGTGGGTTCCCTTGTTAACAGGGTCACAGAAGTTAGATGGCAGTCGCTCCACTGTAATTAGCTGATCTGCCCAATTCTAGATCATGTGTCTTTAAAAGAAAACTAAAGTGGTGGCTAATTGAGCAAACGTTTTACAAGCTTGATGATTTTTATGTCTAACCGATTTTTTATTTAACATTATTATTATTATTAAAATACTGACTTAATTTATAGCAATTGAATGTAATGCAAATTCTTATTTGGAAATGGACATTTGAATTTTATTTAATTGTTTAATTTTTTTTACAGTACTTATTGTGCAAGATGACTTGTGATAGTGATAGGTAAAAAATGTTTGTTTGTGACATTTGATTATTATAAATTTATGTATTACAATTAATGTAATTTGTGACATTTTATAACTTTAACAATTGACATGTAATGAATATTACCAATGAATAAATATAAATATAATCTAATATGAAATATGAAACATGGTCAGGGCGAATGCCGGGCCCTCACGCTCAAGAGTACAACCGGAATATTAACGCCAAGATGATTATTTTTTTATTAGGTGACGTACAACGCCACCAACTGATCTGTGAAACGGCTAAATTACGAACTACGGCTGCCAGGTTGAGATGTTACTTAACTCACTAACTTAACGTAGGAACTTTGTACAGACTTACAAGGACCTTATGGCACTTAGATGAGGGCGTGGTTATCACACATCAACTCCAGCTGTCTGTCAAAACTGACGCATTACAAGATGGCGGCTTTAGTTCTGATTTAGGCCACGTGAAAAAATATCCTTGTAGCATAATATTTTAAATTATCGCACTTGGTATCACAGATTTAAAAGGTATGTTAACTTGTTTTTGCATGTAACTGCATCGAAATATCGGGCTACTCGTAAACAAAAATATGAGATCCTTGTAGATCTGTACCTACCTACGATCGCGTCTACAGGCTGGTTTAAAAATCTCTTTGGTTCGAGTGCGACAAATATCAGTTCACAGATAAGTTGGCGGATCGGTTACAGGAATGTACCATATTAATTTCGAAATTTTAGTACTAATTTGCAGCCTATGGCCGTTTGCAATACTGGATACTTTTTTTATTAATTAATTAATTAAAAAATTTATTGATCCGATTATTTTAGAATCCAAAAAGATGTTAGTAACAATATTATCTTAACACCAGGAGCATCACCGTATTGCCGACCCCGTAAAACCATTTGACCCCTTTCTTGAAGAACTACATGTTGTACTCTCCAGGGAAAACCTATTTATTTCCATATATTTTTTAGAGCATCTCAAATTCTAAACGTACACTTCAAATTCCAGATAACATTCGCAACATAGCGATACCTTCCGGGAGCACCCTCAACCAGAACTTCGTCGGAACCTGGGCGACGGCGGCGGGCTGGGGACGCACCAGCGAGAGTAAGTGCCATCTTCTGGACATTTTGCAACTTGGAAATTTAGAGACTAAACGTCGTATTTGACTTGAGTGGTTAACTCTGCCACGCAGAGGCCTCGAGTTCGTGCCCGGCCGAGCAGATTTTGAAGTGATGAATTTAAGTTTCAGTTACGGGTATGGGTTTTATATGTATAATAAGTATGTATTTATGAGTATATAAGTAGTTTATCTAGCATCCATAAGCTTTGCTTACTTTGGGGCTAGAAACGCTTCGTGAAATTATTATTTTATTATCATCTACTGAAAAGCCCCGTCATACTTCTGACCAAAATGTAGGATTTTTAGGATACCGTATAGCAAAACAGGAGTTGTTACGGTGGTTACGGTATACGCGTGGAAATATCAAGCTACTTATTTTCACCTGGAGACTTTTTAGTAGGTACTTGCTTACAGCAAGTATGTAGTCATATCTGCAATCCTTACAGAATATTGCAGCTAAATAATACTCTTTTAAATAGTATTGTGTTTCTGCCGGTGAGTAAAGTTTCCAGTGCTCCATGGGGTGGGGATTTGGGGAACCGTGGCTTTGGCAGTGGAGTGGCATTGGCCTTTTTGCTGTCAGAGCAACGTGTTATAGAGGTGGGCAACGCATTGGCGATACTCTTGGTGTTGCTAATGTCAATAGACAGTGGTGACCATTTTCCATCAGGTGGCCCGCTTGCCTGTTTGTATACCGTATGACATAAAAAAAAAGTAATTACTATCAAAGTAAAAATATGTTACTATATAAAACAATAAAATAAATAAATATAGCCCGCAAGCAAGCAAAGCATGTGTTATGGATGCCGGAAACTGATAAACAACTTATATTTGTTTATTTATATAAAACTTCATGCATTTGTAGTGAAATTGTACTAATTATGCATGGATGGTCTTTCTAGCTGCCGGCATCGGCAACAACCAGCAACTTCGCCATGTCAATCTCCAAGTCATCACCAACGCAGCTTGCCAGCAGGTACGTTTTAATATTTTTATAAGCTTTAATTTTACTTTCATTGTTCATATGTATGTTTCTAAATAGTCCGTAAAAAGCAAACCGTTTTTCGACCATTTGTTGGTCCGATTGAGTTGGAATTTGGTATACCTATGTAACTTGGGTGACAATGCATTAATATGGTACTATGACGCTGGTCTGAGGATGGAATCGGAACTAATGTACGCAAAAAGATAACCCCATCGTGTTTGGGTTCTCAAAACGACGAGTATGTTAGTTGTTATAAGCTGTAAGAGCGCCGTAGGTAATCCTACTTCATCGTGTACAAGATAAATTCCACTTTCTAGCGATAGTGGAAGTTTAGGAGACCCACAAAAACGCTGGTCAGCTTGTGCACAACCTAGCACAATTTTGTTTTTCGTACTTAAACTTCGTATTTTCGTAGCGAAGCTGAAATGACGCGCACCACTATCGCATTAACGCACACAAGCAAATTTAAAATATGGACGCAATACATATACAAATGCCGTTGTAATTGGTCATTCAGTTGCCGGTGAGACTCAAACGTAGGAGCACGCGTCGTTCGATTGGAGCAGTCGACGCTCCCACACAGATGAAGTGTCGTTATTAATATTTGCACTCACACATCGATATAAACTAATTAAGTAGTGGGGCGCGTCATTTCAGCTTAGACAAGCTCTACTCACATTTCCTCTTGCGTGGGTTCTATACGTAGAAAAAACTTATCTGATTCACATCCTCTTGGCAGTTTAGCTTTTAAGACACATTGGAGTCACCAAAAAGAATAGTGACTTTCGACTTTTCGCTACTGAAAAGTCGAAGTTTGGGTCACCAAAACAACAAAAAAAGTTTTTTTTTTCTGCCAGGTTGTGCACGGGCAGACCAACATTTTGTGGATCTCCTGAACGTCTGCCATCGCTACAAAGTGGAAATTCTCTCGTATTTGATAACGTAGGTTATGTTAAGTCACCTTCACAGTATAGTAATTTAATTCTTGACGATTTCGAATCATGACAATTTGATACTATTGAATTAATTGTTTTTTAACATTGACATCAACTATTAGTAGATACTTAATTCTATTCTTGAAACTATTTTAAATGACGATGTATGATTATTACTACGAATAAATGAATATGAATATGAATATTATGAACCATTTTGACGACCTGAGTGGTTCAATGGTCACCATGGTCCCGGGTTCGATTCCCGGCCGGGCAGAAATTGAAAAGATGAATTTTAATTTCTGTGTCGGTCTGGGTGTTCTATGTATAATAAGTATTAATTTGAAAGTTTTTAAGTGGTATATCAGTTATTTAGCACCCATAGTACAAGCTTTGCTTAGTTTGGGGCTAGATAGCGCTGTGTGAATTTGTCCACGAATATTTATTTTATTTTTATTTATTTTATTATACGGCAACGGCCTGCGACCAAATGCTGACTAACCAAATCAAACATTTTTGTAATGGCATTTTACTAACTAGCGCCAAAACCCCCAATGACGGCCCACAGCGCCCTTTTGTTGCTGTAGAAATTTAATAAAAATAATGTTTAAGCTTATCAAGTATTTAAAACATCCGAATTGCGATTAGTTAATATATTTTTAATTTTGCTGCAATTTTTGAATTTTGTATACAATTTCCTGTATACTTACATAAATTTTAAGGCTCCATAATATCACTCCCTAATGTCGGCGAAACTGCCGACTAATTACGTAACTTTGTTGCTAACAATTCTATGATCTCATTGATTGAAATTGTTACATTTGCGATTACGTATCATCGATTTCATGGGTTTAGTTGCTAACGTTGCCATAAAATAAGCAACAGAGTTGCGTAATTACCCATCTAGGTACCTACTGCTCATTCCACATACGAATACATTACCGCTGAGAGTCCTTAAAAATAGATTGCTCGTCATTCCAGGTGTACGGACCTAACACAGTCATAGCGTCGACGATTTGCACGGCGAGCACCTCCAACGCCAATGTGTGCCAGGGCGACAGTGGCGGCTCTCTGGCCGTGAGCAATGGGCAGCAGATTATACTGGTAAGCGTTTTAGTAATTTATAATTTAGAGAGGTCGGCGTAGAGGCGGAAAACGTATTGGTAGCACCCCTAGTGTTGCTGATGCCCATAGGCGGCGGTGACCACATTCTATCAGGTGGCCCGCATGCCTGTTTGTCTGCCGTATTACATAAAAAAAAAAACAAAAGAAAAATTGGCGTTAATATCCTGTTTGTGCTCTCGTGCACGAGGGCCCGGGGTCCCAAACCGGACCATGAATCATTATCCAGGATTTTTCAGATCAGGTAATGACAGTAAAGCGAGTGCCATCTGACCTCCGTACTCTGCTATGGGGAGAACCTGACCAGATTGGATCATGATTACATATTCGGTCGTCTAAATGTGCAAGTTCTATCACGAAGTTTTACCTCACCGTAAGAGCATCGGTTAGTATTTAAGTAATGACCATAACTCAGAAAAGAGTCATTTAATATATGGTCTGTTTAAACTGACTTGTCTTATTTGGTGAACAAACAATGCCCAAAATCACAACTTGCCGTATCAATCACGCTACGTATATTGTGTAGATGTCGATAAAAATACACGTATGACAGAAATAATTGTACCTATCGTTTTAATATGTTTAGAACTCCATCCAGTTCACGGCTACAAACATATATTATGTAGTAGAAACACATACAATGTTAAATTCAATGATTACTGCTGCACATTATCAATTTAAATACATTTCCTTAACCAAATAAGACAAGTCAGTTTGGACAGATATTAGATAAATTTAATGGGCGGATCAGTGCCTTACAAAATGTTCATAGCAAATTATCCACAGGTACGAATTGCTTTTATTTTCTTCTAATCGAGTCACTAGACTAAAGTCTGACTAATGCGCATATTACTTTATTACGCATTCGTTTTAACTGTAATGTTGTGCAAAGAATGAATAGATGAATAAATAAATTACACCTTGCTGAATTCTGTCGACTAAATTCGGAAGCAAAAATAGTGAGAGCAAGTCAAAGTGGAATGTATTGCTCATAGAATAAGGAAAATTTTTGTGTCACGCCTTTTGGGAAGCGGAGCTACAAATAATTAATAAATAAGTAATACAAAAATGGACCTTGTTCTATGAGTAATACATCCCACTTTGATAAGTTTGCTATCACGCTTTTTGATTCTAAATTAAAACGGCTGACTTTTCCCAAAATAATGTAGCTCCCGAACGGTAGCCGTATTCACAATGGCTCGGAAATCGGATTCGGATACGGAATCGACAAAGGACCCCGCAAAAGTTCTTAGGAAAATGTGGTTTCAGTTAATTTTGATGAAATTGTCATATGTTATAGAGAGTAAAGTTTCCGTGGATTCACCGCTCACGAATTTCGTGTCGAATCGTTCGGAAACGGTTTCGAATCATTGTGAATACGGCTACTGATTCACGCTTTGGGTGCGGTTTTCTTTATTTAAAAGCCAGTTTAATTAAGATGGCTCTTAGCTTTGTTTCATTAAAATCGGTTTAGTAGTTTAGAAAATATTTGACTAAGTATTGTCAGTTGAAACCCTGTGTTCGCGTGCACTGTGAGACCTCACTAGTATCGTTTCGAGTACGGATATTAGAGCTTTTCAGATGTGGAGTGTTCAATTAATGTATATACTTAAGTCAGAAAATAGTCATTATGTAATATAACGTTTATTGTAAATTTTAAGGGTATGTTAACCCCTTAAAATGTGTAATAATAACCGCGATAGTTTAAAATATAACGTTTATTGTGTTTTTAACTTCATACAATTATATGAGTTAATATAGGTACCTACTATACACTGTAAAGCTTAGTTATGATTAACGCCATGTAGATACCTAACCCAAGTGAGCACTGTCACTTAAATTAGGTTAACCTGTATTGACGTCACTGGGGTTTGAATTCAGTACCTCAGTGTACCGTTAATCACGCCCGTTAAAGACCATCAACGATTTTTCGGCAATGTCATGTCTACAGGTCTAAACATATTTTACTTACTCATTCAATATTCTCGTCACCAGATCGGTGTGACCTCGTTCGTAGCAGCTGCGGGTTGCCAGCGCGGGATGCCAGCTGGCTTCGCCAGAGTTACCAGCTTCACCCCTTGGATCAACGCAAGACTGTAAGGTGGCAACACTATGGTACAGTGTCACCAACTTATCTGTGAGACTGTGAAATGACGAAGGAACTATACAGGTTGAGATGTATAAATAAAATAAATAAATGTGCTTAGACAAATTCGCATAGCGCCATCTAGCCCAAAAGTAAGCAAAGCTTGTGTGATGGGTTTTAGATAACTGATAAACTTCTTATATACTTTTCTTAAATACATACTACACCCAGACCCGTAACAGAAATTAAAAATCATCATTCCAATTTCTGCTCGGCCGGGAATCGAACCCGGAGCCTCTTGAATGCAATGGACCGTGGCGACAAATGTGAGTTCACAGAAAAGTTGGTTGTTCTGGATGCTGACGACTTGACATCTCTCTATTTTTGTTGTGATAATAAAAAAAATACTAAAAACTGTATTCGTTTTATTTATTTCGCATTTTGTTTGTAGTTGCATCTTTTGATATTTTGTATTGACATTGTTTAATTATTTGATAAATTGACACGTGAAAGTTTAACATTTTTTATATCACATACCTTATGTACTTAGGTATCTTAATTTAATTTTCATAATATTTATGATGATATTGATATTTATACATTTATTGTGTTCATTTATTTCGTTGTTGACATTATCGTTGTGAATTGACTAACAATTAATGCAATAATATGTACATTTAATTTTCAATGATAGATAAATAAACTAAACTAAACTATTGCCTTGGATGGCGCACTGATGGATGGTCTACCTGCTGGAAAGTGGCCACCGTCGTCCAGGTCATCTGCAACCTAATGGGAGCGGATGAGGTGCCTTTGAGATAAGATCAGATTCATTCCTTAAAATTCATATTCCTGTGCTGCTGTTAAAAGGTTTTATAGCATGTAGCATACTGTTGGAAAGGGAATAAAGTAGAACATATTTTAAAATTAAAATAAGTGTTGTTACAATTCATAATCACTTTGTTAGTTAGAAAGTCACAATGGCTTTTTGACTTAAAAAGAAAGTTGACATTATGTGCAAATATTTTTTAATTTATTTCGAGACATTAATGAGGAGTTTTCCAGTAGGTATTGTCAGTTGGTTTCAAAAAGCATCAATAGATGGCGCTCCTACAATTTTAGTAATATTTTTTTAATCTGTATGATGGTGGCAGTGATTTCATGCAGCCAACTAATACCAAACTTAAAAATAAAATGTTTATTAATATAAACATAACTGTTAAAGGTTGAACGACATATACAAAGAAATATTTATATAAGTTAGCACTATATTCCATTATTCTTACAACCACTAAAATGGTTGAAAACTATTGACAAATACAATATTATCCAATACAACGTAACCAGTGTTTATATCCTCTTTGCTAAGAAACTATTTCAAGCGATTATCAATTACCAAAATGTCGGGGCTCCATCTAGGGAGTGGTTACCGACCTTATCGTCTGCACGGCTAGCACAAGTATGCTCTCGCGCGCGATTAGCGAGAAAGGTGCGACAGAGATACTGCTACCTCTTTCATCTTAGTATTGAGAGAAGGAAACAATCGCTATCTCGCGGCACGAAATGTGTTGCGGGTACAATTGTGCTAGCCGTGCTATACAGGGTTAACGACACCGACTGTCTATTTTTATCTACCTATCTCGACTATCGACGTACAAGAGACACTTCGATTGGCACCAGCGCAATACCTTTTTGGTGGTGAAGGATTAAGGTAGCCGCCAATGTTGGCAAGTCAGGATGGAGAAGGTGGACGGTCCGTCGCATTCAAACTTACCGTCGCAGTCAGCAGCGGAGTGATGCAGTCCTGCCCTAGCATGCATGAAATGTATGGTTAGGAGTCAGTTCTCTCTGCAGCCGCCTGTACAAGTGCTAACGATCATTTGGCACCACCATTTTGATTAGAGGCAGACAGCTGGAGTTGATGTTGGATCCCATCGAAGAAATTGGACAAAGAGGCTTAGAAGGAGCCTACTCACAGCTAAAGTCACAATCTCTATTCGTTTCTTTTTCTGATATTCATATTCATATTCATTTATTTCAGTAAAATATTACACCGTCATTTATCATAATACAAAAATATGTATGAGTGTTAAATTATAAAAGCAAATATTATAAATGATGTCACAGAATACAAAATGTCAAAATGAAAACAATATTACTTTATAATAATGTCAAATTTAAATTAATATTATAAATAAATAATAAAATGTCAAACAAATGTACCTATATATTGGGTAGGTATGCCCACTATTAATTTAATATTAAGAAAACTAACATAATACAATATGTATGTCAATACTTAAAGTACAATAAAAAAATATAAAAAGAATGTCAATTGAGTAGGTATATAATAAAAGTCATGTATCTAACATAGAACATAATAATAACAACGGAGAGGATATAAGGTTTCACTCGTCGAGATACTCATTCACCGTGTAGTATGCTTTTTTTATCAATATTGATTTTAACTTCCTGCAAAAGCTAAAGTCAGACTTAGACTCGCGTATGTCTAGATCTAGCTTGTTGTAGATGCGAGGACCCATCACTTTTAGCGACCGAGTGGTTTTTTCTAATCGATGAGACGGTATTAGTAGGTCATACTTCCTTCTAGAGGAGCAACGAAGACCAAGAGTTGCGTTGCTAGGAAACTCCTTCATATTACGTCTCACATATTTTGCCATCTCATAAATATAGAGAGAAGGCAGTGTTAGGATGTTCAAATCTATAAACAATTGCTTCGCGGGTGATAGACCACGCACTATTATTGTGCTAGTGCATATAACGTGTCCAAAGAGACGGCCATAAATTGTCCAATACCCCAACACAACCAGTGCTATTGACAAAGGGCTTGGCTAAAAAGTCATAGACAATAAACCCAGAATCGCCAGCAACGAAATGAATAAAAATTGGTTCACTATATTTAACTCATTATGTTTTAAAAAAACAGCCTCTTAGACCATGTTATATAGAAGTGATTATATTGTATGACAATCGTACCTACCAAACTCAAAGTAAAAAAGGCTACCTAGGGGCATTTTTTTTAATAAAAAAGGCAAATGAAGATTTATTCAAATCGGTCCAGCCGCTTTCGAGTTATAGCGCGATTAACGAAGAGCAATTAATTGATTTGCATGGAGTTTGTATCATTTATTAAACAAAATATCTAGAATACCACATCGATTTTGCAGTAAATTATGATATATGTTTGATGTACATATTATGAAGATATAAAATTTATGGCGACTCTGGGTTTTTTTTAGGCAAGACCTTTGGTGGCCTTGCTCATCTTAATGTACTAGCTTTTTGTATGACATTGAGTCATTTGTTTAGAGTTGTGACAGATTGGCAGTGTACGATCTCTATAGCTCGTACTCCATATATGCTCTATGTTTATATATTTGACTTTTCTGACTTAAGTATATACATGAATGAGGAGTTTTCCAGTAGGTATTGTCAGTTGATTTCAAAAAGCATCAATAGATGGCGCTCCTACTGAGTGGTTAAGAATGCTTTAGATACCTATTGGAAAACTCCTCATTGAACACTCGAAACGTTACTACTGAGGTCTCACAGTGCACGCGAACACAGGGTTTCAACTTACAATACTAAGTCAAATATTTTTTAAACTACTTAACCGATTTTAATGAAACAAAGTTAAGAGCCATCTTGATTAAACTAGCTTTTAAATACAGAAAACCGCACCCAAAGCGGTACATCCGTTCAGGACTTACATTATATTGTGCAAAATTCAGCCGTTTTATTTCAGAAGCAAAAAGCGTGATAGCAAACTTATCAAAGTATATACATCCCGTATTACTCATAGAACAAGGTCCATTTTTGTACCACTAATTTATTTGTGTCACGTCGCTCCGCTTCCCATAAGGCGTGACACAAACATAATCTTATTCTATGAGCAATACATTCCACTTTGACTTGCTCTCACTCTTATTGCTCTAAGTAAGTAAGTAAGTAGTAAGTAAGTAAGTTCTTTATTGCAACAACATAGCCTTTGGGCCAGTTTATCCTTTTCGGATATACAATAGTTAGATATAGGTACTTAACAACATATACACAGTCAACTTAATTAGTTAAATAAACTATGATAATGTACAAAAGTTAACAAAACACCATTTATAACTATAGGTATGCATCTAAACAAAAACATATCATACCTATGTAACAACAAAGAGAAAGATAAAAGAAAAAATATACTATACAAAAAAATACTATGTGCAAGTATTATCCAAGAGATAACAAAACACCACTAAATTGACACTAAGGTCTAACCTAAGGTATATTATGACTAACAAGTTAAAAATAAAAATGTAGTTAAGTAGGTAAGTACCTACTTATTTTGTTAATATTAGATGTTATTTGTCAAAATATTCTGTTAAACTGTAAAAAGTTTTAAGATTGAGCCATGTTTTTAAATTATTTTTAAATTTATTACCCTCTAACATTTTTATTTCTAGTGGTAGATTATTAAAAATTTTTATGGCACTTATGTATGTACTTTTTTCGAAAATTCTATTATTTATCTGTTCAATGCATAAATCGTATTTGTATATATCTCGACTATTTGTTCGTGTATCAATTTCGTGTATTAAATTATGTCTATTTTTCTTAATAAACATACAAATTTCCAGTATGTAAATACAAGTAAGTGTTAGGATATTATTATTTTTGAAAGTATCTCTTAAGGATTCCTTGCCATATTTATTATAAATTATTCGTAGACATCGCTTTTGCATGATAAAGGTCCTCTCGATTTCCACCGAGTTGCCCCAGAAAATTACCCCATAAGTAAGTACCGGGTACACATATCCGTAGTAAGCATTTAGTGCAACTTTTATCGAAGTAGTGTTAATCAGCATAGATAATAAATAACAATAGCTGGATAATTTACTATTTATACTATTTATTTGAATTTTCCAGTTTAAATTTGAGTCGATACTGATGCCTAAGAATTTAATCCAGTTTACTTCTTCTATTGATTTACCTGAATTATGGATGTTTAATTTAATAGGTGTTCTTTTGCAGTTATTAAATTGCATTATTTTGGTTTTGGTAATATTAACTTTCAGATTTAGTGTTGATAGCCATGTGATTATATTTTGTAATGTGTTATTTATTTCGTGTTCATATTCTACGTCAGTTAATTTGTCTTTTGAAATGAAAATATTAGCATCATCGGCAAACATGACACATAAATGTGTTAACAGTGGCAGCTCATTTACATACACTAAGAATAGTAGCGGTCCAAGCAAACTTCCTTGTGGAACACCTAATTTGACGGTCATTGTGTTGGAATATATCTGTTTGATAGTTTTTGTGCTTTTATTGTATGTATCTATCACTGTTGACTGAGTTCTGCCCTCTAGATAGGTCTTTATTAGGCTTAATGTATTTCCTCTAATACCTAGATTTTCTAGTTGAGTTAATAGTATGCTATGACTGACACAATCAAAGGCTTTGCTTAGATCTAGATATAGTCCTACGCAATGTCGTTTGTTGTTTATGTCATCCCATATTGATTTTAATGTTTTGTACGTTGCCATTGTGGTATTTTTAGCTTTGCGAAATCCAAATTGATTATTGTTAAATAAGTTAAAGCTGTCAAAAAATGATAGAAGTCTATTATAGATTGCCCTTTCAAATATTTTAGATATGCAAGGTAGTAATGCGATAGGTCGATAATTGTTCATGTCATATTTGGATCCTTTTTTGTGTATTGGTTTGATTATTGCTTTTTTTAATTCCATAGGGAAGCATCCATTTTCAATGGAAAGATTAATGATATATACTAAGGGTTGAACTATATATTCAATGGAAGACTTTATAAGTCGTATGTTTATTCCGTCATGACCGGTACTGTTTTTATCTTTTAGTTCTTTAACAATCTTTTTAATTTCGTTTGCGTCAACAGGTTTCATAAATATACTTTTACAATTTTTATCTGTTGACGGTTTGTAGGTGTTTCTAGGCATATTATTATTATCGGTTTTATTAAAATTTATGTAATGATCATTCAATGTTGACGCTATTTGAAAGGGGTCAGATATAATCTGGTCATCCTTATTTATTTGCTCTATGCTTGTTTTTATATAGTTCGTATTTCGTGAATGTTTTTTTATTACTCCCCATGTTGCTTTGGTTTTATTAGAGCTTTTATTTATGCAATTTATGTTTTCATTTCTTTTAGATATGTTAATTACTTTTTTATATATTTTACAATAGTTTTTATATTTTTTTATACTATTTTCACATTTGCTTTTTTGTATTTGTAGATGCATTCGTCTTTTGTTTTTATTTTCTACAGTAATGCCTTTTGTTTTCCAACTTGTTTTTTTTTTTATACGTTATCTTATATCTTTTTAAAGGAATGCATAGATTATATATTAGCGTGTATAAATCCATAAATACCTTGTATGCCTCATTAACATCTGTTTGTTGATATACTGTACTAAAGTTAATTTGTTTTAAATATTTGATAAATATTTCTAAGTTTTCATCGATTTTTCTTCTATAGGTATACCAGTATTTTTCATTATAGCTCTGTGTAGTTTGAACTTTTAGTATTTGCGCCGTGTGATCAGATATGCCTAAATCAAGTACCTCCGATTCATAATTCTTTAAGTTAGTGAGAATATTATCAATACATGTTTGTGAGTGGGATGTTATCCTAGTAGGTTGTTGGATAGTTGCTGTAACTTTGTGCGAATTGAGTATGTTAGTAAATTCCTGACATTTTTGGTCGGTTTCTAATAAATTTATGTTGAAGTCACCGCATATTATTAGTTTTTTACGTGCATTTCGAGGCCTTATTAACAATTTATATAATAGTGTTTCCAAACTCCTAAAGAATAGATCAATATTACCATTTGGTGTTCTATATAAACATATTACGTTAAGATCTAAGTCAGGTATTCTTGTACCACAGCATTCAAAATGATGTTCTATTGACATATCCGAAATCCAGTTGATTTTATGAGAAGTAATGCAATTTTTAACATATATTCCTACTCCACCACGGGATTTTTTTCTTCGTGAAAAGTATGATCTAAGGGAATATCCATCTATTTGGAGAAATTTTACGTCATCTCCCTTTGCAAAAGTTTCACTAAAACAACAAATAACAACATTTTTTTCGCTACATAATAGTTCGAGTTGATCTAATTTTGACCTTAGACTTTGTACATTTAGATGTAAAACTTGGAATACATTTTTATTAGATAAGAAAAAACTGTTCGGAGGGCTTCGTTAGTACGTTTTCATTAGACTGCGTATTAATGGAGGGCAGTGTTGTCATTTGCTTATCTTTAATTTTGTTGAAGTAATATTCTATGGTTCCCCGTTTATACTGTCCGCCATCATCTACTATTTTGTAGTGAGTTGTGTCTGTCGATTTGGACAATTTAATTGTGTTTTGTTTTATTTTATCAAAATAAAATGGTATGGTACCAGGTTTGGGACCCTTTACGGTTTTGCACGTACCGTCTAAGAAACATGTTTTATAATCATGCGTGTTTATGTGTAGATTTACCAATTATTTACAATTTAAATTACAATTTACAATTATTAAGATAAAAAAATTAAAAAATAGCTTACTCTAACACCAACCTTAATTTTAACTAAACTAAATATAAAAAACTTGACCCAGGTCCCCCGAGTTTGGAAAAGTCCCCAGAAGGCTGGCCGCGTTGCCCCGCTGAATAGCGAGGCTTAAACGCTGACCCAAAAAGAGGCCAGCCTTCTGGTGATTTGTAATTTGGACCAAGCTCTTAGATAACTCCCGAAATAAGGAATGTGCGCCTGGTCCCCACGGCCCAAGTGTTTCAACGCCAAATGGCGCAAATATGTAATCGCCACTGAGACTAGCATATTTGCGCCGCTTGGCGTTCTCAGCTGCGGCAGCACCCGTCGCAGCCTGACACGCGGTCACTGGAAGATGAGACGGCGCAAGGGTATCGATGCAAGTAGCATCCCATACCAGAGGCCGTCCCAGCTTCCACGGAGTGAGTGTCATTCCGTCGGGCCTCTTACCGTCATCGCGGGCTAACCCAATCGGTTCCAGCACCGCGGGTGCACCAGCGGTGGTAAAAGCCCGGCGGATGACATCGTTCAATTCCGCGTGACGAGGAATGCGACCAGCGCTCCTGCCGCAAGATAAGCCGTGGTGGCCGAGCTGATCTACAGGACGACCACAACGGCATTGATGAGGAGCGCTACAGGGCGCACCAAGACGAAGGGCCGTGGCAATCCTAAACGTGGCACGGTCGAGTAAAGTGCCGATGTTTTTAGAGGGCATTGCCTGTAGCCAGAGACCCGACTCCCACTCGCCAGCTGCCAGGAGGCGAGCACGCTCTGCAGAATTGGTTGATGCGCTCAAAAGGTTGTTTCGCACCAATCTGCAGAGCGGCTCGTCCCAAAGCCGCTGCGAGCAAGGATTAGCCGGAAGGTCCGACTCCGGGCAAGCCAACTGCCAAGCATTTTTGGCCTCGGTGGAGAATGCCGACTCAAACGTCCCCAGTTTTGACAAAATCTTATTTACTAGGGACTGCGAGCTATTCACCGAGGACAAAAAGGCTGGCAGAGAAACATTCGACACTTTCCGAATGCCCAGACCACCATATCGAATAGGCAATGATGCCTGGTCCCAGGAGGAATTGTCAAAATTTATATTTATAACAGAACAGAGGGTTTGTTTCACGGTGTTGTCTAGGAACTCTAAAAGAGCAGGATGTTTCCACAGCTGACAACACCGCAAAACGAACATAAATTTAGGAACAAATAAACAGTATCTAATTATGACATAAGCCATGTGGCTGTTGATTTGGAGTAGGCGGTCCGAAACATCATTAAAATTTTGAATTTTTTTGTCAACAAAATTTTGGAAGGAATCATCAAAAATTGGGGAGCCTAGGAGGTGAAGCGAGGACTTGCCGACGACTGTGATGTTAGGAGCTAAAGCGCTAAAAGCAGTACAAATAGCGCCAGGCGTCGGACAAGATTCAGAGATAAACAGCTCACACTTCGAGAAATTCAACTCCATGCCTATGGCACTGAACTCTCGAATGAGGAGCTGCAGATCCCGTAATACTGTGCTCGCTTCACCTCCTAGAGTTCCATCGTCAAGGTACCACACGTTAAATTTAGAATTTAGTTTTTCGATAATGGGGTGGATCGCGATACTAAAAATGGCCGGCCCGAGAGGGTCGCCTTGCTGGCAGCCGACCGCGGAGTGCAGGAGGTGGCCCTTGTGTACAAGGTTGGTGGGCTCCTTGTAACACTGCCACAAAAATTTATATGCGGCCGGCAATTTAGTACGAATTTGTTCCAGTAAGGCGCCCCTGTCTACAGAATTGAATGCGTTCTTTACATCCACCTTCAGCAAAACTTCACCGCCGTCATTCATAAGGGACGTCCTGAGGGCATGAACGGTGGCTTCACAACCACCTTTCGTGCCAAAACCGAGCTGGAGGGGCTGAAAATAATCTTTAAGGCTAGGGGCGGCGAATCTACAACAAAGCTTGGCTGTCAGGCGTCGGTAGGTGGTGCCAACTGCAATGGGCCTAATACCCCCGTCCTTTTTATTTAAAGCAATCAGATTGGCACCATATAGCGTATCTATTACAGAACTAACTACCGCGCCTGACAGCATAAGGTTCAAGAGCCCCGTAATAGCGTTTAAAAGAATATCTTCAGCCTCACCAGCGCAGCTCAAGAGGTCCTTTAGGTGCTGCGGGGTCAGGCCATCTATGCCACCCGCCGAGCCGTTAGGGAATGAATAAACGGCTTGGCGGACGGCATCGGCTGAAATTTGCAGCGCGGGATCCGCAGCACTAGGGGCATCTGGCAAGCGAAGATCTGCCGAAGGTACAGGGTGTTTAGAACGTAGGCCGGCCAACGTCTCGGGCGTGTCGGGGGCAAAGGTGTCGCTGGAAAAAAGGATCCTGGCAGCCCCTTTAATATCACCGTCGCTAATTTTATTTTCTACATGTTGATATATACTCGGATATGAAGAAAAACGGTGTCCGTTGACGGTAATGGGGGAGACAAGATGTAAACAGTTATTTTTTATGCAAGATGTCAAGGAATTAGCATTGTTTGGCTCCGAATCTTCAACATGTAGAATGCGGTATGGGAATGTAAGAAGGTGCTCCCAGCTATGCGTGTCGTTCTTGGTTGTTGCAATTTGAATGTCCCGCGCGAGGGTCTGAGCAACAGCAACTCTCGCCCCGCGGGGTATTCTTTTTACGACACGTTTTGAAGTTTTAAAGTCGGACACCCGTTCCCAGAATGGCTTTAATGGGACTGCAGCTGTAGCAGTGGGAACGGGGCCCGGCAAAGGGACAGAGGCGGTAAGGGCGCAGCGATCTTTGTGCGCCTTACCTATATGGATGTTAAGGCCCCTCTGTCCCTTACATAAATGAGGCTGGGGGCACCTGGGGCAACGGATCCAATTTGCCAGCGAACTCGACTGTGCACTGGGAACCTGGGACATGTGTAAAAAAATAAACTGATAAACTATATATACAAAAACACTTCAAAATAATCTTAAACATATCAAATGACAACTGTAGTCCGGGTGACTTTCAAACGTGACGTCTGAGGCACGTCATGCGCCAAATCCAGACGTGCAAAGGAAATTACTTGATTTCGGCTTTTTCTCATGCGCAGCTTATTTCCAATGGCAACAGTCAAGCAACAGTAAACGTTGCTAAGGCTACGGCATGCCGATCAATAATTTAAAATATGTATGACTACTTTATTATCCACAATTCCACACACGAATCCCAATATTATTAGTGCAATATGTAAATTTTATTTATGTTAGATGGACAAGTGCTTCAGTATGTAGTCCAATATGTTCAGTTTTTATTCACAACATTTTACTTATTTTGAGTATATTATGCAAGTAAATAATACTTCACACTTAAGTAATCAAGAATAATGCTTTAAAAACACTTTTAACCATGTACTTCTATTTAAATTTATTTAAAATACGGGAGCTATTTGTTTACGTAAGATGTCAGATGTCAGATTCAGATAAGTTCAATTTACCAAGTTACCAATTTAGTTACATATTTACTGGAAACGATAGTCTTAAAAGTAGGAATATAAAGGAATGTACAATTTTTGAAGCATTTCACTGTGGCTTCTATTTCTTGGTTCAGTTTTGCTTCATTTAGGTAACGATTACAACTAACGACTGTTACTATTATTCTAGGTTTAGGTACGTTTTTCAGAATTGATGACAGTTCCATACAAAATTTGGTAGGGTTTGTCTCATTACAGCCCACAGATATAACCAGCCAATCGTCTTCATTTAAGTTCATTTCTTGGAGTTTGATATTCTTTGACATGTATTCTATCGGCGCATCCGTGAAAACATTTCCAGTTATGTGGTAGTCTCTGGCATTTTTTTCTTTTGATCGTAGTCTTCTAAGAAGCACAGCCATGTTGTTACATTGTTGATCACCTATGATGCACATTTGCGGAGTTTTTTTAGACGCTCTGTTTATAGCAGGTTGTATATTTGTGGTTCTAGAACTTTCCGATTTCGATTGTGATGGTCCTATCAAGACTTTGCAGGGTGTAGTGTTCGCGCCCAGTGGCTTCGGCGATTTATATGGCGAAGGCGTTTCTACGGCGGTGATGATATCGTCTACCTTCTCAGCAGGCATCGTATTTTTCGACAGTGAACATCCTACTACATTGTGGATTTGCTTATTATTGTATGTCTGTATTTGGTTTTCATAATTGAGAACTTTTTCCTTGAGTTTGAAGTTTTCTTTATATAGGTCGATGATTTCCATACGTGCTTTAGCTGGTTTGTTTATTAATTCGTTCACGTCCTCCTGCGAATGTTGTTGAGAAGAACCCACATTACTCATGGGACTGGCATCGCTGCTTAACGACAAATCTTGCTCGCAATCGATTAGCGTGTCGTCTAATGAGTCAACATTTATTTGCTTTCCGTGGTTTCTTTTACGAAAGGTTACGTTATTTGCATCGTCTATACTTAAATGTTCTGCAGAATGATGTTTGCCTACAGGTGTGTTAGAATTATCTCCTTTTCTCCGCTTGCATCGACATATTTGACACACCCAAGTGCTTCTTTTCTCTTCGTTGAGAAAATAAAACGAGTAATAGCGTTTACTATTAACGTTGGCACAGTTTAAGTCAAACGTTAGGTTGCAAAGGCAACATTGCAAGTACTCTCTATTTGTTATTTTTTCTGGGCATCCCCCGCAATTTTTAATATTAATTTCCATTTTTCTGTCGTGATATTTTACGTTAGCAGAATACACACGGCTATGTCTAGTGACTATTTCTTTTGATTGTTAAACTGAGTGGCTGAATACACAAAACGACATCTAGTGACTGTTTTCTTTTTTCGAATAATAAACGCAATAGTGAATCACAACGACATCTAGTAGTAGTCAGACGAAGCACTGTTGGTAACGCTACTCGTCGATAGATGGCGCCGTTCGTAAGGATTACGTAAGCGGGAACAGCGGAGAAAAATATCGTTAATTTTCACAATTTTCAAATATGAATTTGTTGGCGTCGTTTTCAAATATGTCACTGAATGCAATAGAACTGCATTTTAAACAAGTTTATGCACTGTATCACTTTGTTTTAAAAGCATTTTTACTAAAAAAATAGTTTTTGTCGCCTGAAATATCTTAATGAACTAGTACGAAGAGAGTTTTTAAATGCAACTTTTACAGCTGATAGGTATAAAATAGATTGGAGCATTCAATAGAGTTTCACGAATACACCATTTCAATTACTCGTTGAGTCAATTTGTTTAATAATTTTCTGTTTACAAACACTTTTTTACTTTTAAGTCTTGAGTTAGGTTAGGTTAGTATTTGAATTGTTCTTATTTCTGTTTAAATTGAATACTTTGAATAAGAATAACACTCTTGCGTAATAAACTACAAATACTAATGAAGTTTTAACACTTTTTGTTTAGATATAATAACAACTTATATTTTTAATTAATAAAATAGCACGGAAGTATTTGTTTATGTAGTGAATGAACGAACGAATCCCTCTAACATCTAAATAACATAATAATAACGTAATAGCGTGGATATTACAGAGTCTAAAACGTAGAAACTCCAGAAACATATTTGTCCTATTTCAACCAATAAACAATGTGTTTATTTCTATTTGCTATCCTTTTCTCTAAATGGCAATTGTAGTGGTTTATTCTGTATTTGTAAGGTTTATCATTACGCCAAAATCTTCAAGATTGTGTTTATCTATCTATTGTAACACTTGCGACAAAATTGTAACTGATACGTAAATATTCATTCATATTGCTTCAAATAAAGCTGGTTTTAAACATTTTGATTTAATAAACATTACGCATTAGTGACTGGAAGTACCAAGAAGCCTTGCTTGCTTATTTAAATAAATATAGTAAGTAAACGTAAGATAAGTTTTCAAAACACGCTGGCTAAAACCGTTCTGTTTTGGAAACTCCAGGATCCAGTGTAACAATATAAAATACGTGTTTAGAAAATTTGCAATTATACTAAAAGTGTGAAATAAGTTTCTATTGTAGGTGTAACATTTGACTTATGCAATAAAAAATCGAATAATTGTTTATTGTGTTTGTTTTCTTTCTGTAAAGAAATTGCAACCGACATTTATTTTATCAGAATCAGAAAATTTTATTGTTAAGATTGTGTTAAGAAATAAATCTTCACATCAGTTGTCCTTTCGAGTATACAATGTTTAAAATTACAATTATTAAATTCTAAAAGCTAAAATCAAGAAAATAAAAATTATAAAATTAAAACATCAACAGGATAAACCAAGTTAAGGTTTAACATACATACTATGATAATTATATTATCACTGTAAGTTGTACAAAACTTTATTTAACATCATATTTTCTAAATAAGGTTCAAATATATTTGTTTCAGGTACTTTTGTGTCTTGATAGTTAAACTAATTCAGTCCAGGTTTTTGATATTGATTTTTAACAACTAATCTACTTTAAAGTCGATGACATGAGTTCAGCCAGTCGAACTAGCGCACCTTAACATAATGTACTTTGTTTATAAGTCTTAAATGCAATAAATAACGCATGAGGGCCAGGGAGCGCCTTGACCATTATCCAGGATTTGGCAGATTAGGGAATCACAGTGGAACGACTGCCATCTGACTACAGTGACCCTGCTACCCCGGGAACCCTACCAGTGTACCAGTACCAGTGTTGAGTTAGCTGTCTCAAAGGACAATTGAATTTGAAGTGGTGGACGTTGTGGAAGAAATAGAGCGCCGGAAGTGGAGGTAGGCAGGACACTTTGCCAAAATGAACTACAGCCGTTGGGCGAACAAGACCTTGGAGTGGAGACCCCGCGCTAACACCCGCGGCAGGGACAGACCACCTTTAACATGGACCGATGATATCCGCCAACAAGCCGGAATAAATTGGCTGCAGGTAGCCGGAAACAGGTAGGCGTGGAAGCTTATAGGGAGGCCCACGTTCGAAGACGGACACACTATGGGCTTATATGATGATGATGATGATGGCTCTAATTTTGTAGACGCTATAGCTGTCTACTTCATTCTTTTTCTATTTTTAAATACGCAAAACCATTTTGCACTTCCATCTCCACCTTTACTATACACTGTACTATACTAGTCAGGTCTTGTTCTTTTTTAACTTCTGTTGCAGTATTTGTATTATTTCGATCAAGGGATCAACCTCGTTGATACGTCGTTGTCATCGTTATCATCGTCATCGTCGCTTAGTACTATGATTACAGAATCATTCGCACTTTGCTCGATCGATACAATATGAGTCTCACTTTCGTCTTCTATTTGCGATTCTGACGCTACAGTTGCTATAAATTCGCCATTATCGTTATCTGTCACTGGACTATTGTCATCTGTTTCCATAGCTTCAGTTGCAGGACTGCCTTGCGGTACACTTTCATTCGTTTTGTGACATTCTCTGGCATTCTCGTGATTGATAATATTATTATGGTTTGGATTATTATCGTATGAAGCGCTATCAGGTGAGTACGACATTTTCTTGTTTCAATCCGCAGCGTTTGCTTCGCGTCTTGTCTCGAGTACTGGAGTCGGACAGTTCCGGAAGATTTCTTCGTCCTCAGTAAAATCGGAATCGCTCGTAGCCGTTACTGAGAGTCTGTAACGACGGTTAATTGCATTTATTAATTTCCCTCTGGACATTTCGCTGTTGTTACTTACCATCGCCGGATAGTATGTCTCAGAATCTACTCCTTCTCCAGAAACAGTGTAATTTAAAGGTTCAGTGACGAGCCTGTCTTCATTGTTGTCCTCAATAATGTTCTCGGTTTCAGTATCTTCAAATCTAAGTTCCATTTCATCGGATTTATCTGCTTTTTCACTATTGAGACTCTGTGGTTCACGTTGATCAAGGTGTACGGCATTTTTATGCCCGTAATAATAAGTTTCAGATATACTTTTAACGTGAATGATATTAATATCACTGTTTCGCACAATGGTTTCGGATCTCTCTTCAGCTGATGCCTGTATAGTAAAATTATCACTTTCCACACATGCTGACGCGGCGCTCGAAATATAATCTGTTTCTGAAGGACGATTTTGTGCTTCTGTACAAATTTCATTTTCATTTTCATTTACTTCTCTAGCATTTAAATTGTTTACGATTACAGAATCATTAGACGTTGTTTTAACAGTAGTAATGCTTTCAGACGCTGGTTTATCAATAAAAGATTCTAGGATCATTTCTCCGCCTAAATTTAAACTGTCATTTACTTGTTGAACTTGTACTTCAGTAATTATTTGGCCTGCAAACGATTTCACTGTCTCTTTATATCTTATTGCAGGTTCTGTTTGGAGGATTATTGACAAGTGATTGCGTGCAGTATTGCGGTTACGCACTCGCTTTCTCGTACGTCTTGAACTTGAAGGATCTGGGACTTTATTAGCGACGACCTCAAAATCTTGCCGCCGCAGCCCTAGTCGGTTGTGGTGCTTAATAATATGGGCTTTGTACGATCTAGTCTTAAAGGAGAAATCGCATATCTCGCAGTGGATCAACTCCATGTCATGGCGGTTCCGATGCTTGTGCATCCTCAGACCGGAAGAGGTCACAAAATGCGCGTCGCATTTTTGACATTTAAACAGTGGGACTTTGTCCTGTTTCGGTGTATTATCTTGTTTCTTCTCAGATGGAGTACCTTTCGGGGTTTGGCGTTCAAGCACTTGGGAGATATTATGTATTTTAAAATTTACTTCACTGTGACGATGGTTTCTCACACTGTGCGTGACGAGCTCCTTAGGCTGGAATAGTCGGCCGCATTTCTTGCAGTTGACAGGCGCGATGGTGACTCCGTTGCGGCAGGACTCAAGGTGGGTGGACGCTGTCTTCTCTGAGACGAAATGGACCTCGCAATGGTTGCATCGGTACAGCACTTGCGCACAAGATTCTTCCCCGTCCTGAGTGAAACGTCTAACTTTACCTGAGCTGGTATCGCGATCTTCGGATTTTCTCTTCCTCTCCATATTGGTTTGTAATCCTTTGGAGTTTCCTGATATTTTATCAATCTTTGGATTGTCTATATTATTTGTTTTTGTCACTTTCTTTGTTGTGTCTTTGGTATTTTGGACTTTGTACTTTGGACGTCTTTTAACTGCTTCTGGTAGATCAGACAAATTCATGTTTTCTATGTGAATTTTGTTGATTGAAATCTCTCTACTTCTCTTCGTTTTGGACGCTGCTGTCTTTGACTTTGTATGTTTTACATTGGGGACATATTCTTTCATATAGACAGTTTTGAAAAACCTCGAACCAGGTAATCCTGGGTGTTCTTTGCGCCTGTGCTTCTGCGCGAAGTGCTTTGAGGGCAAACATGTGTGACATATACAGCATTCGTACATTGCCTTAATATTGCTGTTTTTAACGGAAAACATACTTTTCTTTGTAATTTTTTCGTTCTTATTGTCTAAATTCTCATTGTATGAATCCTGACTGCCTGAATCCTCACTGCCTGAATCCTCACTGCCTGAATCCTCACTGCCTGAATCCTCACTGCCTGAATCCTCACTGCCTGAATCCTCACTGCCTGAATCCTCACTGCCTGAATCCTCACTGTCTGAATCCTCATTGTCTGAATCCTGACTGTCTGAATCCTCACTGCCTGAAACCTCACTCATACTTTCCTGCCTTAGCGATCTCTCAGGCGATGGACTACTGGAACAGCTTATGGACTGCACCTGCAACAAAGAAAATATATGCATAATCACATTTTAACATAATGTTTCAAACTATCGCGGTTATTATTACACATTTTAAGGGGTACTCGTCAACAAAGGTACGCGGTAGGAAACCCGGAAAATATCTACCCTTAAAATCACATTTTAAGTTAAATGGCTCCAAGACCCGTCTGGCACTAGAGGTTGACAAGCTAGACGTCCATCTATTGACAGTAACAATTTTCATTTTCAACAGACAGTTTTTCATTAGTATTGCGACGAACAGTATGTTCGGTTAATAGCTGAGTAATAAATATTCGGTCGCTGAAAAAATAATAATAATAGTAATAATAATAACCCCGCCACTGTATCTCCACGTTGACGTCGTGGCGGGGCTTGCGTGATCCAATGACCCTTAGGGCTATGCCGGCAGAGCCACTCATGCTAGACAGGTCTAAGGCGAGGATCCAGACCAAGAGGGATACAACCCAAGCCAAGGAACAGCGTACGCCAAGGGCTGCATGGCCAGGGGGGAGCCTGGTCGCTAGTATGCGGACTCTGGGTACCGGGGGACATCCAGTTTTACTTACCCTTGCCACGGTGAACGCAGGGCTCTGCTGTGGTTGACGCGTCGTCCCTAGCCACCCGTGGGAACAAAATGAGAAGATCTATTAGAATAAAAAACAAAAACTCTGCCCAGTGTTCAACTGCTGCAGAAAACGGCTCCACCGGTAATAGTTCACCTACTTCGTATATCATCAACCCGGAGCCTTTTCTCTACACCATCATCATCACCAAAGTCATTCCAAAACCCAACGTCATCACGATCCACCACAGCATCACCCATGTCATATGATGTTACTTAGGAAGCCCCGGCTAATTATCCTGAGTCCATCTATGATATCATTAACGCTGCGCGGAACAATGCTAATGTCGAATCTAACTACGGCGCAGAAACAGACACATACAATATCGACACCAATACACCAGCAAGAAGTGTTTTGCAGGAAATGCTTCCTGCAACCACCCTCGCTGGCAGAAGTAGGCAACGAATGAAATGGACAGACCTAATAAACCGAGAGCTTCTTCGTTGTTACTACACGGTCACTCAATGTGAAACGAACCTCACAGCATATCGGCCGTTGTTACATAAAATGTTCATTGAAACATTCCCTGAACTACATCATTTATCTGAACAAAGACTAGCCGATCAAATAAGAGTAATTCACAGAAATCATAGGATATCGCTAGCTGAACGAGAACGTATAAAACAATTGGTATCACTATCAGTCACAGAAGAAATTGCCGACACAGTACATGACACATCCTTAATCGATACCCTGTCACCTCCCATTGATAGTGAAGTAACAACAGGGAATTATGCTACACATAACGTCTCCGAAAATGTAGAACAATATGCAACATCTACACAACAAACAGTCACAATAGAGGATCTTGATACTTACACACAAACTACTGAACCAGAATCACTACATATTAATTTCAATACAATTGAAGATACATTTACAGAAATGCTCATTAAATACTCACACACAGATGCCACACTTAGACCTGCCATCCCTAAGTTACAAATTACAAGAAAAAGTATTAAAACTGTAAACACAGTAAACGATATACTACACAAACACTTAGAGAACAGAGAGACAGTTGATATAGATAATATACACGAAGTCATATACTGCGCTGCTATGACCGTGAACACACTACATACAAAACCCAAAAATAAAGTAAATAGTAATATACACACAGCAAATTCTACTGAATCAAGTAATTCAAATATAGACAAGAAACAACAATGGGAGAAGAGATTAGAAAACAAAATTACAATATTACGCAAGGAAATAGGGCAACTTATTCAATATTTAAATGGAAACCTTACACAAAGAAAGCAGCGAAAAATAAATCCTAATAACCAAAGCAAAGATGAAATAGTAAACCAATTAGATACTTACAAACAAAAACTACAAGCATACTCCAAACGACTGCGCCGCTATAAGCTTAGTAATCAAAGAAAATCTGATAATAATCTTTTTCGAACCAACCAAAAACTGTTCTACAGAAATTTAAACACAGAAAATATACACATTAGCCAGCCACCTAATATAAAAGACGTGCAAGATTTTTGGGAAAATATATTTTCAAAACCAGTAGAACATAACCGAAACACACCTTGGTCACGCATAGAGGATCAAGATGCTTCAAACATAGAGCCAATGGCAGAAGTATTTATTTCTAAAGATGACGTAACACAAGCAATAATGAAAACATTAAACTGGAAAGCGCCAGGCCCAGACAAAATTCAAAATTACTGGATCAAATACTTTACATCCACACACGAATATATTGCAAATGCATTCAATCATCTTTTACATAACCCACAAGATACACCATCCTTTTTTACACAAGGCATAACGTATTTAAAACCTAAAGATGATGACACAACAAACCCTGCTAAATATAGGCCATTTACGTGTCTTCCTACAATTTATAAACTTTTAACATCTATTATATCACACAAACTTAATCATCATATTGCACACAATAACATAATCCCGGAAGAACAAAAAGGATGTAGTAAGGGCTCAATGGGATGTAAAGAACAACTTGTAATAGATACGGAAATACATAACCAGGTAAAAAAAAGAAAAGAAATTTATATTATTACCAAAAGGCATTCGACAGTGTACCACATTCATGGCTGATAGAGGTTTTAAAGATGTATAAAACTGACAATGGACTAATACAATTTCGACAGTATACCATGGCAAACTGGACAACTACATTAAATATACACACAAATAATTAGACCCTTAACACAGAACACATTAAAATATCACACGGTATCTTTCAAGGTGATTCACTGAGCCCTATTTGGTTCTGTCTTGTACTCAATCCGCTTTCCAAAATATTAAATGGTACAGACTACGGATATAATATTGACAGGGAGAACACTAATAAACTAACACACCTACTCTATATGGACGACATAAAGCTTTATGCAGCAAACAGACAGCAATTAGACCATCCACTCAAATTAACAGAAGATTTCAGCAGGGATATTAAAATTACATTCGGAACAGATAAATGTAGGATTAACTCGATTATTAAAGGACAACACAAAGACACAGAACCATATGACCTCGAACAACAATTAGGTAAAATAGATAATATGGAACCCCGTGAAACCTATAAATATTTAGGTTACCTTCAGAGTACCTCTATAAATCACACTGAAATAAAATCTGGACTTAAAACTAAATACAAACAGAGACTAGCTAAAATATTAAAAACTAAATTATCCGCCAGAAATAAAACAAAAGCTGTGAATACATATGCCATTCCGGTATTAACTTATTCTTTTGGAATTATAAAATGGTCCGATACTGAGTTAGAAGCCCTTAATACCTTAACGAGAACAACATGTAACAAACACAATATGCACCATATCCACTCAGCGGTCCAAAGATTCACCCTAAAAAGGAAACTTGGGGGACGCGGATTTATAGATATTAAAAATTTACACTATACCCAAATAGATAATCTTCGGACCTACTTCCAAACAAAAGCTAACCAATCTACACTACATAAAGTTATAGTCAATATTACCACATCTGGAACACCCTTACAATTAAACAACAGCCAATTTGATCCTAAACAAAAAATTCTACAAGATAACCACAAAATCGAAAATTGGAAGAAAAAAGCAATACACGGAAAGTATCCTCATCACCTCGACCAAGACCATGTTAACCGCACTGCATCCTGCACTTGGCTCACAAAAGGCAATTTATTCAGTGAAACCGAAGGATTTCTCATAGCAATCCAAGACCAAATAATCAAAACCCGTAACTACTCCAAATATATTCTAAAAGAAGCCATAACAACTGATAAATGCAGATTATGTCACCAAACAACTGAAACAATAGATCACATAACAGGAGGTTGCAGAATACTCGCTAACAAGGAATATACCCACCGTCATGATAACGTCGCTAAGCACATACACCAACAACTCGCCCTAAAACATAAACTACTCGAAACATACACACCCTACTACAAATACAAGCCGAAAAAAGAATTAGAAAATAATACTACCAAGCTCTACTGGGACCGTGACATCATAACAGACTGTACCGTCCTCAGCAATAGACCGGATATAACGCTCACCATCAAATCCATTAAGACTACATACCTCATAGACGTGTCAGTCCCTAATTCGCATAATTTGAAACAGAAACACACAGAAAAGATACAGAAATACATCCAAGTAGCAGACGAAATCAAACAAATGTGGCATCAAGAAACCGTACGAATAATCCCTATCATCATCTCGTCAACAGGAGTAGTACCAACGTCTCTCAGTGCCGCATTAAAGACATTACAGCTTCCAGATACTACTTACATACCCTTACAAAAATCAATAGTCATTTACACATGCTCTATAGTCCGCCGTTTCCTAAACCCAACGTCATTGTCCTACGCCATTACCGCAGAAAATAACGACGTATCTTCTACTTTAACATTGTTATCATAAGTACTCGATGATACTACAGAACCAGAGCACTTGGCAGTAGCCCGTGCCTGATTCTAAAAAATCCGACCTATGGTCGAGCTTTACTAAATAATAATAATAACCCTGCCACTGTATCTCCACGTTGTCGTCGTGGCGGGGCTTGCGTGACCCAATGACCCTTAGAGCTATGCCGGTAGAGCCACTCATGCCGGACAGGTCTAAGGCGAGGGTCCAGACTAAGAGAAATACACCCTAAGCCAAGGTGAAACAGCATACGCCGACGGCTGCGTGACTAGGAGGGAGCCTAGCCTTTAGTATGCGGACTCTGGGTACCGGGGGACTCCCAGTTTCAATTACCCTTGCCACGGTGAACGCAGGGCTCTGCCGTGGTTGACCGTGTAGTCCCTAGCCACTCGTGGGAACAAAAATTAATGATTACTCGTTCAAAAACTTCAAAAAATTCTGTCCAGGCCTGCGAGCCTGTTACAGGAAACGAAACCTTTTTGGCTTCACCAGCGACTTCTTCAAGGTCGCTGTTTCCGTCTACGTCTCCGTCTTCAAGCATGCAATTTGCAACTGAAACACATGACCAACTGACTGACACTGACTTTAGTAGAGCAAGTACTCCGGCCGAGGATGTTTCGCAGGGGGCAAGTGCCACCAAACCTGCGACCACCAAAGCTGGGAAACCAAGAGTACGCATGAAATGGAGCAAAGATATTAACCTATTTATCATGCGTACATAGTACTATATTACAAAATTAGAAACTGATAGAACTATGTACACAAAACGATTATTTGATGAGTTTAAATTGCAATACCCGGACATTAATATAACAGCTCAGCGCATTTGCGATCAAAGGAGAGTTATTATTAGGAACAAGCTTTTATCTGACGAGGTATTGGATCAATTAAAACAAGATATATCACTACAACTTCTTAATGAGGATTCAGGCTCCGTGAATTTGCCACTGTCCAACACACAATTGGACATTTTTCCGTCAAGCACTCAATCTGTTACTAATCCACCAAGCATACAATCTGACACTACTCTACCAATCACACAATCTGACACTCTTCCGTCAATTGCAAATATACTCACAACCACAACTGTTCCATCCCAGGAATTAACTCAACTGTCTTCTGATGTGACTTTTAGCTATGATACTGAGCAAAGCCATGAAAGTAACCACCATACTAATGAATTAATACAGGAGATGGAAACTGCTGTCTTGCAGTTCTCGGGCACAGACCCTACAAGTCGCCCAAAATTACCCCGCCTGAGAGAAAGCAGAAAACTTCATGAGTTGATCCATATCTTCAACACGAACATTTTTAAGCAATTCTTTTCGGATGATACTGATATAAGTCATACTCATACTATTGTATATTGTAGTGCTTTGGTAATTTGTAGGCAGTTAGGATTCAAAATCCAAAATAATACATATAATTACGAACACAGAAAGAAAACTCATTTAAAGCCACCCTGGCAATTAAGATTAGAGAAAGACATTGCAAGTTTAAGGGCAGGTATAGGTAGATTAACGCAATACATAAACAATAATAGATCGAAAAGGGTAAATTCGAAGGTAGACACAATATTTAAGAAAACTAAAGTACATTCATCTCATGAGAATAATAATATCAGACCGGAAGAGCATCTCGATACACTAAAGCAAAAATTAGCAGCAAAGTCACACAGATTAGCAAGATACAAAAAAGCGTTAGACAGAAAGCGAGATAATAAACTATTTACAATTAACAAAAAATCCTTCTATAGAGCTTTAAATAACAGAATTGACAATAGTATTAAAAACATACCAACAGAAGAGGCACTCACAGAAAATTGAGCTAAATTGTGGAAAAAGCAAAAGGAACATAACGAACAAGCTGATTGGATTAAAGACGAAGAAAACAAATGGAAAGCAATAGATGAAATGGAATTTACTGACATAACTGAAGAAGATATTAAAATAGTAATTAGAAAAATTAAAAACTAGAAAGCAGCAGGTATTGACGGCATACACAATTTCTGGTATAAAAACCTGCATGCTGTGCATAGTGCATTAGCAAAAAATATTACGAATCTTATCACCGGAATTGAGGAACCGCCAGTGTTCTTAACAAGAGGTGTCACATACTTGCTTCCAAAAAGTAATAATACAGATGATCCTTCCCAATATAGACCGATTACATGCCTACCAACATTATATAAAATGATAACCTCTTGTATCACAAATAAAATTAACGGACATGTAGACAAATACAATATTTTGGCAGAAGAACAGAAAGGGTGTAAGCGGAATCACCAGGGATGCAAAGAGATGCTTCAATATTAAAACACGCAAACTCGGACAATAGAAATCTGCATTTGGCTTACATCGATTATAAAAAGGCCTTCGATAGTGTACCTTATTCTTGGTTAATTCGTGTGCTACAGATATACAAAATTAACCCAACTACAATCACCTTCCTGGAAAATGTCATGGAAACCTGGAGTACATCTCTGACGGTCACCAAAAAAAAAAGTCCAATGTAAGTACAGGAGTAATCAAAATTGAAAATGGCATTTTCCAAGGAGATTCTCTTAGTCCATTGTGATTCTGTCTGGCACTTAATCCTCTAAGTAGACTATTAAATTCAACAAAATGTGGGTACAAACTAACTAAGGATTCATGTATAACGCATCTTATGTATATGGATGATATTAAATTATTTGCCAGATCATCCAAACAAATAAAATTATTAATAGAAACAACAGCGCAGTTCAGTTCAGATGTAAACATGACTTTTGGTTTGGACAAATGCAGAGTACTTCACTTACATAGAGGAAAAATAATAGGAGTTGATAGTCTTAGAGAAGAAATAGATATTGCAGAGATGGAGGGAAATGAAACATATAAATATTTAGGTATAAAACAGGCAAAGTCCATAAACCACAGAGAAATAAGAAAAGACCTAACAACGGAATATATTCGACGTCTAAACCTTATATGCACAAAGCATCTCATTTCCAAAAATATGTTAAAAGCAATAAACACATATGCCATTCCTGTATTAACATACTCCTTTGGCATTGTAAAATGGTCAAAAACTGATATAAATAAACTTCAAATTAAAACCAGAACCACATTAACCAAACACAATAGTCTTCACCCAAAGTCTGCAATCGAAAGGAGTTCCATTAAACGTGATTGTGGAGGCAGGGGCCTTATTGATATAAAAATACTATGGCAAAAGCAGATAAATAGTATGTGACATTTCTTCTATGATAAAGCAAATACTAGTAAAATTCATTTAGCTGTAATAGAATCAGATGCCAATTATACCCCACTTAACTTAATAAATAAAGGTCTTACTACCACCTCAACCGAATCCACTGAAAAAGAAAAAATAGATAACTGGCGTAGGAAGGAACTCCACGGCAGACATCTACATGACCTGGAACAGATGCATGTTGACCATAAGACCATAAAAACAAATGTCTATCTCTTCCCTGAAACTGAAGGTTTTATGATCGCTATTCAAGACCAGGTGATAAATACAAAGAATTACAGGAAACATATTTTAAAAGACCCTAACATGCAAAACGATAAATGTAGAAAGTGCAATAGACAACCGGAAACTATACAGCATATAACTAGCGCATGCTCTCATCTCGCACAAACAGATTACACTCATCGTCATAACCAAATAGCAAACATAATCCACCAGAAACTCGCAATAAAACACAAACTGATACCTCCAAAATCCCTAGCATACTACCAATATATCCCAAAACCTGTACTTGAGAGCGCAAGACACAGGATCTACTTTGATATAGCTATACTGACATAACATTGATAGACAAACAGGAAAAACATGCATTTATCATAGATATTGCTGTACCGAATACACATAATTTACAAAAAACTACCGCCGATAAAATTAATAAATACACTGAACTAAAAGAAGAGATATTGAGAATTTGGAATCTGGAAAAAGTGGATATTGTACCTCTTGTACTCTCCAGTACAGGAGTCATACCAAAACATATAAAACACTACTTAAGGTTAATAGATCTCCCGAAAAATATCTATATCAACATGCAGAAAGCCGCAATATTAAATACTTGTCGTATTGTGCGCAAGTTTCTTCAAGAAGATACGACCCGCAACCAAATTGAAAGTGAAGAACACTTGGAGTAATCCCGTGAACTTCACTCATATTACCGGTTACACTACGTGACCGAGATAAAATTAAATAATAATAATAAACGCACCATCCACCGTCCTGTCTCCTAATTGGCTCGATCTTCTGATTGATCTTCTCCAGTCTGCGCTAGAGAGAGAATGGGACGCCTGTAATATCAAAGTAAGTAGTCGTAGTGGGAGAGTACGTAATATACCACAATACTTGTCTGATTTTGTTCACAGTACTTGTCTGACAAAACGGAGTATATGGCCAGCTGCAGCGTAGATCCTGAAACCATCCTTCTAGGTAACGAAGCTGTCAATAGAACATATAAATCCAAGTACCTCGGATCCGTGATGCACGAGTCCAGCGATATCGGCCCCGATGTCAAGTCCCGAATCTCTGCAGCTTAGGCCAAGTGGAGGGAACTCATGGCAGTCACTTGTGACCCTAAAATCCCATTTAAGCTCAAAGGGCTTATATAAAAGAGTATAATAAGACCAGTTATGCTCTATGGCTGCGAAACTTAGCCAGCGCTGGCGAAACACGTTCGCGAACTCCACGCCAACGAAATGAAAATGCTGCGATGGATGTGCGGATTTACGTGACTCGATCGAGTACGTAACGAGTACATCCGTGGTAGCTTTATCGTGAGGGATATCGCAGATAAGATCGAGGAGGCTCGTCTGCGCTGGTTTGGTCACGTGTTGCGTAAGCCTCAAGGATATGTAGGAAATAGGTGCTTGAATCTGCCGGTATCAGGAAAGAAGCCCCGTGGGCGGACCAAGAAGCGATGGATTGACATCGCTGATTCAAATGCGAGGGCAAACGGCTTACGACGCGAGGATGCCGAAGACCGGGCGAAGTGGAGAAGATTAAGTAAGAAAGCGGACCTTGGCAAATGCCGGGACAAGCGCTAGGAATACGACGACTTGTCTGATTTTGTAACCTGTGTATAATTCCCTTTAGAGATGAAAACCTAATAGTTTACCTCTCTAGAAGTAAAGTTATGTGCTTATATTTATATTCAGTCTCTGTTTATTGTATAAATAAATGACTGATCGAATGGTATCATAAATTGTTTGCGTCTTAATCTGTGTAATTGTTTTTAATTCAATTTAATTTCAAATAATTTATTTTAGGCAGTGTTCAAGCAATAGGTAAATGTAATAATGTCATAATAATAACAGTTAAAAAATAATTAAAGATACATAATGTCTAATAAACTAAAAATCAAATTGAAATCGCAAATAGGTTAGGTACTACAAAAAGGTAATTTTCTTTCTATTATACAAGACAGGCATTTGACTGCCATCTCACCTGTTGGTAAGTGACGATGCGGCCGAAGATGAAGCATGTCCGTCTTGGAACAGCGTATTCACTCTAGCCTTGAAGGCATCCAGATTATATTGATCAGGAAATGTATGTTTTGAAGTTATGTTGACAACGAAACGGGAAAATTCCACTGCCCCGGCGCTCAAATACACTCGAGTAGTAGCTGCAAGTGGCATATTACAAATACCGCTTCAAATAATAAAATTCCGCTTCGAAAAATTGTAGATGACCACCGCGATTAGTTCATAAAACTAAATTGTTATTTGACTAGCCCGGCATTTGACCACCTCATCTGGTGGTAAGTGACGATGCGGCCGATGATGGAGCATGTCTGTCTAAGAACAGCCTATTTACTCTGTCCTTGAAGGCGTCTAGATTATAATGATCAGGCCGTATATTCCTTGGCCGTACCTACGCATTATGAACGTTGACGCTTGTCGCTTCGCTTCGCTCTTCGCAACCTAACCCTCCGTGACAGAACCACGTTTTTGATAGATTCGGTCTTTTTACAAATTTTACAAATGAACAGTGAAATTAACACATTCCCGATTTCTGTTTAGGAAATGTATGAAATTCTTAGGAAGTCTGCATAAAAATTCAAGCAATCCGTAAAACACACTCTTTCGGCCGATTGTTGGCATTGTATACCTTTCCTAGGAATTCTATATTTTTTTTAATATTGAAAACAAACTGTACAGTATTACCAATACGCAGAAAAACTAACATATCTTCCTAATTACAATTCCACGGACATCCTGTTGACAGAAGTGCTACTCCAGCTCTTCAAATGCAATGCATAAAAATAATGAAATTTCTTCCGCTATCGGCTGTCAACAGAGTGCCTCTCGGGCCAGCCATCTCCAGCCTCGCCATTAACCCCGTTATCCAAAGTCAGGTATCTAAATTTAACGTTTGGTACTTGAATGATGGGTACCTGGGAGGCTCAGCAGATTCCGTCTTAGATGACCTCGATAACGTAATTCAGAAATTTAAAACGGTAGGTCTCGAACTGAATTTAGACAAATGTGAATTGTTAATATCAGATAAAATCCCTTCCGGAGATATCATAACCATTACTAATAACTTCATCATTCTGGACTGCCTAATTAAAATCACCACATATTCGGCTATTTTTATTTTGAAATTTTTACTTTTTGTACCGAAATTTACTTACCTTGTCCGGTGTTGTCCTATCTAGAAATTTAAAAATTTTACAGATTCTATTGACAACCTAGTCAAAGGTCAATTAGAATCTATTTTAAACGTCAACCTTTCCGAGCAGGCCTGGACTCAAGCCTCTCTGCCTATCCGTTTTGGGGACTTGGGTAACCGCAAAATTTCAAACGTATCTTTACCAGCTTTTTTATCTTCAATCCACAGCTCGTCCAACCTCATAAAAAAATTCTAAATCTTTCCGTCCCAAACTTTGAGGTGGCGTGTCTGGGCGAGGCTACAAACGTTTGGCTTACGGCTGTCCCGAGTCCAAATTCATCATTATGCCCTAAAAGTCAAAAGATCTGGGATAAAATTCAATCCAAATTTATACGTTCGACTCTGTTTAGCAACTCGCACAAAGATTAAGCATTGCATTGGGAAAAGTAATGAACCTATTTGAAAAATTATTTCTTAATTGGAAGCTACGTTACTTTTTATTCCGGGAAAGTATCTAATAGTGCCGCGGGAACATTGCATGTTTCTCAACTGCACTTCCGAACCAGAAAACAGATCCAAACTGCGCGCGAGTGAAATTCGTACGACTAGTTGTGTACTAAAATGATGCCCTTCATGAAATGAACAGATAAACAGGACTATGTATAGGGAACTAGTAGACCCTTCGCGCGACTTCGTTCGCGTTCACCTACTTTACCCCTATCTTACCTTTTTTGTTGCTTATAAATCTTCCTCTTGAATAACTATATCTACTATTGGAAACTGCATTAAAATCCATTGCGTATTTTGAAAGATCTAAGCTTACACAGATGCATAGAGACAGATGGCGGGAAGCGACTTTGCTTTATACTATGCATAGATTGTTGTGGAGAAAACGTAATCAAATTTGCTAATACCGTAAAATAATACACTACCTGACCTAGAATGTTGACTGGAAGAAATCCCTCAGTAGGAAGTTCGCAAGTAGAGCAAGTTGCTGCAACTGCTTTATAGCAATGTCTTTCATAAATGAATGGACCGATTCGAATGACGCACACAGTATTACGTAGTAAGGCTAAACAAAACAAAATGGCTACCGAATCCGAACTCCGAACATGTTCCCTCCATAAATTCCTTATCAAGTGCCTATAGGAAATTGCGGTAACCCTTGGAACTAACGCTATACGTGATGACCGCATGCTGAAATAGAAGAAAGTAGCGCCACTTAGGCCCATGCGGCTACAGATACGCCATGTCTAAAATTAGATTCAAGTACGAATCATATTGTTAAACTTATTTCATCTTGCTAAATCTATTAAGTATTAAACCATCTAACACCAAGAATGTTACTCAGGTAAGTATTTCTTGTTTCATTTATACATTAAACTCATTCAAAAACTTTACCAACAATATTTGAACAAAGTAAAATATCAACTAGTCCTACAGCGCAATATATACTTTTAAAAAGACAACGAGTATGTGAAAGATAAAATCTTACCTTATTCTTGTTGAAAATGATAAAACTCGAAAGGAATCACTTAGCAACTAAATAAAATTATAGATCAAAACACTTTTTGTCCACAATTTTGCACTTGACAGCGTAAGGCGCGCCTCGCGTGCCAACCACCACTGCTATCTGAGTGAGGCGAAAGCTTAATTAATTAGCTTACTAGCGCTAGATACCATTAGACGGTTGAAATAGAAAAAACACACTAAAATGAAAATAAAAAGCTGTGAAACTATTTCTTTTTTAACGATAAATACATGATTTTATTTTGTTTCTTGAAGGAGGTAAGACAAGTTTCCGAAGAAACTAAGTAAGTATCATGAGGTCATCTTGGGGATCATGGTGTAAGTAGTTCATCAGCACACTACATAACTTGAGGTACTTTTTTTTAAACATTCCTGTTATTGCGTAAGTCTCTACGAGCCACAAAAACACTTAAACTTATCATTATTATGTTAAAATATTATTCAATGTATTTTCAACCATGGAAAAACAGGAAAAAAATGAAGTTACCATAATAGGAAACGCTAAAAACTTTAACTAATATAGTGCGCCAGCTGCTAGATCTAGCTCGAAATGCGCTGTGTAGTGCTTACCTAACAACCTGGATTACGTGCGTCACGTCTCTCTTGCTCTCACTCCAATGGTATTGGCGCATGCCACGACAGAGTGAGATGGCATCATCACAGCCCATAACAGTTCACTGGAGGACTTAGGGCCTCTCCTACGAAAGGGAAGGTTTTTGTCATGATCTCCACGCTTGGCAGGCGGGTTGGAGATCGCAGTGTTATAAGTTTAACAATGGAAAACGCTGCTGCCCATTTTCCAGCCTACGGAGACTCTAGATCCTTGTCTCGAAAACATTAGTCGCCTTGTACGACACCCACGAGTGTAAGGGGTTGGTGCTATTCTACTCTGCCGGACACCACATGGCCATATTCGGCGAATTTGTTTAGTGCTGCCGTGCGTGATGGACGGGTTTGTTTTTAGTAGAATTACAGAGCATTACGGGGCAGCCAAGTTGAGTCCAGTAGTGGTCTATGTTAATATAATGGTGTTGATGATGGGGTAAGTTAAATAGTTTAAATAATAAATAATCATCTTGGCGTTAATGTTCCTTACTTGTGCTCTTGCGCGCGCGGGCCTGGGAACCGCCTTGACCATTGCTAGGATTTGGAAGATCAGGAAATTACAGTGGAGTGACTACGATCACGAAAACAAAAAATTAGACTAGCTTTGATCATGGTTACACATTCAGTCGCCTGAACGAACAGGTTTCTTAACGATGTTTTCCCTTACCGTAAGAGCATGGGTTAGCGTTCAACTAATGAAAATAACTCAGAAGAGAGTCCTTGACACATGGTCGCAGTGGGATTCGATCCCGGTACGTCTCGCTTACGAATCAGATACCTTAACCGCTCGGCTACCCACGCTCTTCTAAGGGTTACAAACAGGTTACAACCAGTCTTAAGAGTTCCTTGAGTTGACCAAGTTGGTTGACCAGGGTTAACCTTTGTCAACCTCACTTCTCCATGCTTGTTGATTCTAAGACTGACTGTAATCTAAGAATTACACTGAGACAATGATGGTAGACCAGGGTTGACCTTGATCAACCTCACTTCACCATGCTTGTTGATTCTAAGATTGACTGTACTCTAAGCGTTACACTGAGGCAATTATGATAGACCAGGTTTGACCTTGATCAACCTCGATTTGCCAACGGTATTAAGAGACACACCTAACGAGTGGCGATCACGTTGCAGTGCACGCTTTAGCCTAGCAAAGTACGAAACGGTCACCCATCAGGTTCCCGTACATTGCGAGCATTGCTTAACCTTGGTAACTGGTCTCACAAGCACGCTGCCACTTGATCACTGCCGCTCTTCCAAAGTTTGATGCTTGTAAGTTGAAGCATTTATGCGATGAAGAAAAACTAAATACCTCTGAAAACGCCATAAAATCACGTATCATGTTTGGAGACTCCCTTATTTTAAATAATTTTTTGTTGTAATAGCGGCCCTAGTAACACATACTCTGCCAAAAGTTCAAGTGACTAGCTACTGCTGATCCAAAGATATAGGCACCAAGAGTTTAGTGTATGGGTAGCGCCATAGTGGCGGGTGGGCTGCCGGCCTGGTGACGTCATGTACAAATTCGCGGTCCTTACGAAATTATTCCTGTAATCGCAGTTTTAAAGTCTCATAACTTTTGCGTTTTTTGAGATATTTAAATAAAAATTTCTGTTTTGTTTCATTTTACTCATATTTTTATATCCAGTTAAAAAAAATTTAGGAAGCTTCCTCACTGGTTTATGCTGTGGTTTATTGGTTATTTTTTGTTATTGCAGGTATTAGTTGGCATATTAAAAGTCGCCTATCTAGGGCAGTAGCAGTTACTCACTTTGTTTATAGATTTTATGTAATCTTTAATGCACTAACCTTATAAGAATAAAACTCCAAAGTAGAGGCTAGCCTTTTGGGGGTCTAAAAGGGCCACATTAGCTTGTCTTATGATGATTCAGATGTCGTAATCTCGTAATTATAATATTAAATTATACTTGGGCATTGATTAATGTGTAACTCTTAATTCTGTATTTTTATTATAGAGCTGTATTTATAATACAAATTATATATTTATCGATATATAATTTGTGTTATAAATTAAATAGTATCGTTATTGACTACAGTGGACCCCTCATTGGCTGCGCGCCATAACTCTGGCCAATGAGGCGACAGTTAGTGGGGATTGTGTAGGAAGGGAGGATTCGTTATAGCAAGTATGAGCACGACATTCATGCTGTGCTCGGACGCCTAGCAGTAAAGTCGCTAAGTAGAACCTAAGGGTGAGGCTAACTAGTTTATTAAGTATCTACTGTAAGAACTGATTATGTGTTAAAATTACTAAAATACAAAGAATTACTACAAGTATCTGGTGGTTTCTCTCATCATCCCTGACTTCTGAGATTACGGCAAGGTATCGCCAACATCTCAGAAGTGGGGGGATCACACGCGCCCATAAACGAGGAAAAGTGCACACGTTAGGCCCGTACTTTAAACAGTTTTTTTTATATTAATGCCTACCCTCCTTAATATGCAACCTAGTTATTTCGTTTACTAGTTACCTATCGACTTACCGGTTTAAAAAAAACAAAAACAAAATGATAGTAATTGATCGGGGCACACCCCGTATTACTTCAATTTGTTGAAAAGCAATCGTGAAATGTGTTTACTTGGCCGGGGCCACTCCCTGGTAGTATTCGGGACAGACCATGATTAGCCCATAAAAACGGAGTTGACAGTGAGTGTAACTATTAACGTGGTGTGTACCAGTAATTAATGTGGTGTGTGGTGCCGCCACCTCAAAGAATAGCACCACCCCATCTCTTCCCGTGGGTGTCGTAAGAGGCGACTAAGGGACGAATCCGAAAGGTGAGCAGCAGCATCTTTCTGGGTAGATTTACATCAACTGCACTGCGATCTCCAACCCGCCTGCCAAGCGTGGAGATTATGGCAATGACCTCCCCTTTCGTGGGAGAGGCCCGAAGTCCTGCAGTGGACTGTTATGGGCTGTGATGTGTGTAACTATTAACGTACCGTTCTTTAGAAATAAAGCGATAGTAATTGATCGGGGCACTCCCCGTATTACTTCGCTTTGTTGTAAAAGATCATGCAAGATTTTTAATACTTGGCTGGGGCCACTCCCTGGTAGTATTGGAAATGAATTATGATTAACATATGAAAAGGAAGTCAATAGTGCCTATTCTGAATACTTATATACCTTCAGTTCCCTACGATATTAACATTAATGCAGTTTTTTGTTGAGGTTGGATCATGGGAAAGGACAAGGCCCAAAGAAGTCGGTCAAGGGCCAGAAAGAAAGCTGCGTCTGGCCGTCATGCTGGCACTGCCGAAGCTCGCAGTCGCAGCCAGTCCCAAGACCGAACGCCATCTCGGTCCCCCGATGTACGATGCACCAGAGTTCGTCGGTCACGAACGAGGACTTCGAGATCAACGTCAGGGCGACGAAGTTCACGACGACGTCGAGAACAATCTCCACCAGTGAGGTCAGTGAGATAAAGATCTAGGGTTAGGTCGCGCTCGCCTACTCCACGGAACGCTGAACGAAACTCTAGTAATTTTCATAAGGATCAAAATTTGTTTTTTAAGAATTTTCTAGATGCCATTAGTACTATGGGGTCTAGGAGCGATAGCGACAAGTTTCCCGTTTTAAACGTAGTCTCCACAACACGGAAAACTCCCACTGAGCTTTTATTTGGGAGGACCGTCACTAACCCATCACAAGGGTTATTTAATGAAATTATCTCTGTGGCTGCCTCATCTAATCAAACTTCTTTATCAGAGATGAGGTCAGAGGCTAATGAGTTAATCGGAGCACAGCAGCTCAAAGATAAGGAGGCTTATGATAAAACCCACAAAATAGGGGTCCAATTCAAGGAAGGAGACCTTGTTAGGATTATTCGTGCAACAACTGGGATCGAGGGTCAGTCAAAGAAACTAGAACCCAAATGTAGAGGGCCAAATCGAATTAAGAAGGTTCTTCCTAATGACCGGTATATAGTAGAGGATACTCCAATTACGCAAAGGGGCAAACGTTATGAGGCCATAATTGCAGTAGACAAAATATTTCCTAGGCTCTCCGTCACTCAGCCTATTTCCTCAGAGGATGATTCTTCTGATAACGATGAACCTAATCAAAGTGAAATTGATCCATAAATTAATATCTTGTCACTTCTGAGATTACGGCAAGGTATCGCCAACACATATTAGAGTGCCACAAACTTATCTGACCCGGTGGCCAATGCTGGAACTAAGTGATGCTATTTTGAATTGTCACATCAATGTGACTAACAGCAACGCTGCAGATTATTAATTGATTAATTGACATACGTATTAAATTGACATGTTTATGGAAAATTGAATTAATGTACCTACCTCATCTACAAAAAATATGGAATATCTTAAATTCTGTAATAAATGATTATTTATTTATTTATTATTATGAAATGGCCGTGTGGTGTCCGGCAGAAAATAATAGCACCAACACCTTACCCTCATGGGTGTCGTACAAGGCGACAATAGATTTCCAGGCAAAAGATCAAGAGTCTCCGTAGTCTGGAAAATGGGCAGCAGTATTTTCCATTGTTATATTTGAACAGTGCGATCTCCAACCCGCCTGCCAAGCGTGGAGATTATGGCAATAATCTCCCCTTTCGTGGGAGAGGCCCTAAGTCCTCCAGTGGACTGTTACGGGCTGTGATGATGATGATGATGATATTATGAAACGCTAATGTGGTAGTTTCAGACCCTCTGGTCATTACTAATCATGACCAGGCGTATAGGTAAGCCCAATATATTATTATTGTGGTATAAGCCTCGCTGTCCAACGTGGCAAGGTGGCCAGCCTTCAGGTCATTGTTCCGCAGCCTGGGGAATTAGGATATTGTTTTTACCTTTAATGTTAGTTAAAGGTAAAAAATTGTATCCCTTTTTATTAGGTAATAAATTGTAGTTAGGTGTAAGAGTTTTTTTTAAGATCTGTAAGTAGTTTTCATTCTGGCTTAATTATAAATATACAATAAAATAAAAATGCTTGGACAATTCACACAGCGTCATCTAGCTCCAAAGTAAGCAAAACTTGTGTTATGGGTGCTAGATAACTGATAGACAACCTTTTGAATACATACTTATAATGCATTTAACACCTGTAACAGAAATGTATACTTTCTTAAGTATAATAAATACCTATATATATCCTACATCGGGCACTCACCAGCTCTATTGGGTATTGTCGGACACAGTCCGGCCTAAATACCTATATATATCCTATGTCGGGCACTCACCAGCTCTATCGGATATTGTCGGACACAGTCCCGGCGTAGGGTGCTTGTGCGAGAAACTACTTATTTATTTTATAAATACATAAGTATTATACGCCGAGCGATGTCGAGCCGCTGGGTTGTATTATTATGAGTCCCTAACCACTTTACATACCATGTATGGTACAAGTTAAGAGAAAATGGCGTGCATTATAGTAAACGAGTTTTTGTCATTTGTACAAAATAAAATTTACGTGTTAGATGAAGCAGCACGCAGCACTAGGAAATATCCTTTAATTCGTTCAAAGTTGTGGTAGACTTTTGGCCGATGGGACTAGTATACCGTCGTTACTTTGAGGGCAAAGCTCATGTCGCTGACAACAATTAATAGATTATGGATTGCATTTCAATGACTACCTTTAACTGTAGAGGCGTAAAAAGAACGGTTCAGCACGTAAAGGACATATGCCAGCAATTGGACATAATACTCGTATATCTGCAAGAGACGTGGTTGCTCCCTCACGACTTGCAATTTATTAACACCATTGACGAAGAGTTTAGCCGCCAAGTCGTCCGTAGATATTTCGCAAGGAATATTGAGAGGGCGACCGTTTGGAGGCCTGGCACTTATGGGGTGGAGATCTCTGTTCGAGAAAGTGACGGTAATACAATGCGAAAGTAACCTTTTTCCGCGATTCAAATACAATTTAAGGACAAGTCAATTCTAGTATTTAGTGTATACCTGCCATGTAATGACCCAGAGAATCTGGTGGAGTTCACAGAGTGCCTGGCGACTATCGCGGCGTTCATCGCTGACTCTGATGTCGAAGCAGCTTTTGTGCTGGGTGACTACAATCATCATCATCGTTCTAGCGCTTATCCCGGCCTCTGCCAGGGTCCGCTTTCCTACTCAATCTTCTCCACTTCGCCCGGTCTTCGGCATCCTCTCATCGTAAGCCGTTGGCTCTCGCATTCGACTCAGCGATGTCAATCTCGAATGTTGGGTGACTATAATGCCGACCCGAAAAAAACTTTTAGAGGTGAGTTGTCGAGGTTTTGTCGTGACAACCACTTGTTTTGTGTGGATGAAGAACTGCTCCTGAAGGAATCGTATACATATCTGAGTGAGTCACATGGGACCCGTAGTTAGCTCGATCGTATTTTGTCTACACGTGCAGCTCGACGTACGATAGTTAGCGCTGAAATTGAATATGGAGTGTATTCCTAGCAAAGATTTTTGGTTGAAATTATTGTAAAATTACCTATTCTAGGTCGCAATGTTCATGGTGACCTAAATTGGGCACCTCGAATCGACGTCGAACAGACGTCGAATCCACCAAAATTGGGAAAAAAGCATGTGCCTGCGACGTAGTTTTCGACGTAAATCTGGTAATTACAATCAATAGGTCGTCACTCAGGTTACTCTTTCGACGTCGACTAGACGTCGGTTCGGCCTATTGTGTTGTTCCAACGACCAATTTGGTAATATTAACCACTATCCAACGTAATTCCGACGCAAATTTTGCCATAAATTTACCTATTAAGGTAAAATATTATCACTATCATTTGTAAGCGAGTGTGAAGGAAATATATATTTTTCTATTTTACTTACACACAAATGTTTGTCTTAATAAAAACTTATACTCTAACAATTATGGCGGCCATATACAGGGTGTCCCAGAAAGCGACGTCCAAACGATAACCAATAATAGGCCAAGTGATGACAGTAAACAGAAAAAAAAAAAAAAAAAATCAATCCTAAGTACTTACAAAGTTGTAGGCATTTAAATATTTTTTAAAAATTTAACGGCCTTTGTAGTACTTTTGATCACTGTGACCACAAATATTAACAGATTTAATTTATTTATTTTATTTTGTGTTCCTGAATAATGACTTTATTAATTAGTGTCTAAAATGAATGCCTTAACATCTTCATTTGTTAGTAAAAATCTAAATAAATCAGAGCGATGAAAAATTTTTTTTACATCACGCAACTTTGACGGATCGCACCGGATCTAAATCCTCTCGATTTTTTTTATTGGGGAACACTAAAGGAACGAGTGTATGCGAAGGCAATCAAGAAACGTGGAAGCTTCGTCTTAAAATTACTGAGGGTGTGGAGTACATAAATCGTCGAAATTTTGCTCGTCACATAAAGCGCTCTTCACTAAGAAGAATGAGGGCTTGTATTTATGATAGGGGCCAACATTTTGAGAACATACCGTAAAAAAATATTTTTGAAATAAACCTTTATTAAAGTCTGTATTGATTACTTTTTCTTTACCAAATAAGTATGTGCTAGCTTCATTCACTAAGTGTGTTAAATAGTAGGTATGTTAGTTTTGCAACTCGTAGTAGGTACCCAGTCCTTCTAAAATAAGTTTTTGCCTCGTTTACATTTAATAGAATAACTTTCTATGCGTCTGAATCAAACTAGTGGCTTAGAGAAAGATTCATTGCATGTAAGGGCATTTTGTTGTAAATTAAAAATTATGGAGTTGACAGTATTATTGATTTTTAAAAACATTGTTCGTTAATTTATGAATAAGTATCATATCATTTTGAAATCACGAAGAAATGCGCCATTTTTAAAAACTACTTGCCAATTTAGCCTGGTAAATTTTTTTTCCAGTGCAGACCGTCAAAGTTGCGTGATGTAAAAAAAATTTTTCATCGCTCTTATTTAATTTGATTTTTACTAATAAATGAAGATTTTAAGGCATACATTTTAGACACTAATTAATAAAGTCATTATTCAGAAACACAAAATAAAATAAATTTATTATATCTGTTAATATTTGTGGTCACGGTGATCGAAAGAACTACAAAGGCTGTTATATTTTAAAAAAATATTCAAATATCTACAACTTTGTAAGTACTTAGGATTGATTTTTTATTTTATTTTTCCGATTACTGTCATCACTTGGCCTATTATTGGTTATCGTTTGGACGTCGCCTTCTGGGACACCCTGTATACGTCATTATTTAAATTATTAGTTGGAAAACTTTTGATTTCGCATATAAGGCGTCAAAATCTTGTGCGCTGAAATTTTTTTCGTTTACCATAAAGGTTTTACTTTGCGAAAGTAACCTTGCTGTTGGGCTTCTAAAATACATAGATAATTTATTTAAAAAAAATAAAAAGATAGAAAATGCGGTATTTGTTTCGATTTAAGTATTTTGACTCAAATTTGTTATTGTTTGTAATTTCCCAATGTCAACAATAATATTTCCATGTAAATATTGGTGTCAAATAACATTATTATGTTATTTATTTAAATTTGAAATTTAAAACCACATGCGGGTACACCGCAGTAAATAAGAAAGCGACCATCGCTCTCGACAGGTCAGACGTTGTCCGTCTGCGGACATGGCACCACCAGTGCTCTGAGCTGTCTTCCTCAGGTAATCTTGCTGTATAATTCGTATTATTTCTATGTTCTATTTGCTTTCTTTAGATATAACAATTTTAGAGATTGTGAATTCATCTGTATTTTGCTAATTCTAAGTAAATTGCTTAATTTAATAAAATATGTCCTCTCGATCTGTTGCTGTCTATTTAGTATGTTATTTGCAATAATATACATGGATTTATTCTTAATATTTCTTTAATTTCTATACACTTACTCCCACATCAGAAGTGGGATAAAGGATTCCAACGTCCCACAATATTTCTAATGCAATGTCTTTTGTTTTCATGTTACATCGTGATCTTTTCGCACGACCGCCTGAGGCTGAGGAAACTGGATGCTACTGACGACGCGAAGTGGCGAGTGCCTGCAGATGCAAGACCAGACATCGTAGGGTCCACAACAACTATAGGCTGCAAATTAGCATTCGGTGAGTCTTGCGAAGTTTATTTGATTCAAGCGAGTTTAGAACCAATTTAGAATCATTTGTTTCCGCGTAGAACGTGTAACGAACAAAATTGAGAAAGCCCTACTAAGTTTTCATACACAATATTACGAAGTTACAATTTAATTGTGTTTTACAGTGTTGCTGCTAGAAACGAATACGTACACAAATATTAACATCAAAAATGATTTGTTTGTCGAGGGTATGATTTTATTATAATTTTAACGTTGACCGCCAAAATACGATTATTCTGAAGCTACCTACAACATTAATTAAAAAAAAATAAGTCAATTTGTTAATAAGTAACGTAATTTTTGTTGGTGACAAATTATTTTATCGAAAGGAATGTAAATGTTTGAATGACTTAGTTAAACCTGTGACTTACTTTAGTTCAACCTGTTTAAGACTTTTGTAGACGGATTTAAGCAACTAACGCTCAAATCGTCACACATATACCGATCATCTCGTCAGGCATTATTATGGTCCTACCTATCGACTCACAAGTCAAAGGAGAGACTATTATTTAAATTTTATTTACTTCGCGCGTATACGTACTAGTGTGAGAGACGCTAACGACTCAGACCAGAGGGCCTATCGGCTATCTCAGTGGACAACTGAATTTGACATAAAAAAATCTGACACTACTCTAATTTGGTACTAATTTGGTAGACGCTATTGCCAGTTTTCAACGTAGATGACGTGGTGTAGAATTATCTAGTGTCAAATACAGTTGTCAACTGAGTTAGCCAATAGCCCCGCAGGTCTCGATCCAAACTTGAGATTTATGACTGTAGGAAAAAGTAATTAAAGCTTTAAAAGCACAGAGGTTCTTGAACGGAATATGGGTCAAAATCGTACCAGAATTCGGCGGCAGACCTCCCTACTTAGAGCGCTTAGGTCATCGAATACCAAGTCGGGATTCGTTCTCAACTCATTCTCTTATAGTATATTCGATGGCACATTCGAAACTGTGTCCCAGGTTAGTTTCTATAGCTTTTATTCAATTAGGGCAAATACTGATGATATGTAATTGGTAATCTTTTCTTTTAATTTTGTGTTTTACTCATCTTTCATACTCGCATTGAAATCTCTAAGATCCCTAATAAAAACTCTTAACTACCACACAAAAGAATGAGAACATTCTCATCAAGTTACATTACATAGCTTTCCAACTAAGAAACAAAGGTTAATTCCAAAACAAACCCAATCACTGACACTACAGAGACAAAGAAAAAGATAGAGAACGAAAATAACGTCACGAAGCTGAAAACAACACTAAATAATAAAGCGCTAATTAATTACACAAATAACGTTCGCACCTCCATAAATTTAACAAAACTGTTCCTGATATACCGAAAAAAGTTAAGTTGTTACAATAGCTAGGGATGTATTACGTACGTTACTTTATTTATTTAACAAGTCGATTAAATTTAAAGAACGCAATGAAAAATACGCAAGCAAATGGATCCGATGTGGAATTCATTTAGACTAAAAGTAATAGTGTAGAGAACGATAAGTAAACAATGTAAAGACATTTTTAGGTCCTCTAAACTCGACGTAATGTTACATCAGACTGAGTATAGAAATATTTCATTTTTATGAAGCAAATGCAATTTGAGTCATCAAACAAGTAGATTAAAATTAAGTTCTAGACTCGTTTAATATTTATTTCGTTGAAACGTATTTGTATATCCACATCACTATCACTTGAGAGTATTTTTTTATGAGTCCCATAACTTAACGCCAAACATTTAAGATATTCACGATATTTTGCCTGTCGTTTAACTAATCAATAGCGTTAATTTATTACGTGCTTTTGAAGTAAAATATTTCACTTAACGTCAAATAAATTATTTCAAGTTTATTTCAAAACCAAGTTTCGTTTAAGTATTTGAGGGCATTTGTTGAAAGAAATCATGATAAGCAGACTATATTTTGACCACACACTGCTCTGTGTATGATATGCCGATTCATTTCTAAGTCTATTAACTATAAACATACGATATATAAGTAAATTATACGCTGACGAGCCAATGGTACATAGTGATTATTACAGTATTGACCTAAAAATAATTAAAATAAATCTCTTTATTTCGAACTCGTGGTCCATAGACCTATACCTATGGGTAAAATAGTTATTAAAAGTAAAAAAAAATTTTGATAGCAGTGTTTTTGTTTCCCTTCTAATATTTCGATGCGATCTAATACATTTCATTACATACATTTACAATTTTGCAAGACTTTTTTTTATTTGAAAGGTGGGCTCGCCAAGGCTTTCTCAGTCCCAGTATCACTGCGACCATTCCTGATCTATTGTGATCGCCTCTTTTTTACAGTTTATTGCTAATCCCTGCAGCTTCTATGAACTGTAATAGGTTATTAGTACTGATTTTGTGCACCTCATCGGGTAGTAGTTAGTGTTTACCCAGATGGATGCTACGTTTGCGCATCAGGGCCTCACATTTGCAGATCAGGTGGAGAGGCATTTCATCCTCCTCCTTACAGAATCTACAGTCTTTTGTTCTGCTGATCTTCAAGTTATACATGTGCTTGTTCAGCCCACAGTGACCAGTCAGTGCCCTTGTCAGGATGCGCAACTTATTCCTACTAAGTAGTACATGTTCTCTGGCATGCCTATTATAGGCTTTGACTACTGCCCTAGAATGTGTTTTGCCCGGCTGATTATTCCAGTACTCTAATGATTGCTCTTTGCAGTTGATATGAAGGGTCAGATTTACAAGGCTTTTTGGTATGCCACAGACTTTGCGAGTTCGTCCGCAACTTCATTGTCTTCGATCCCTTCATGCCCTGGGACCCAGCGCAGTATCACTTGGTTTTTCTTACCCAAGGAATTGAGGACATTCACGCAGTTTAGCACCAATCTTGTACTAACAGAGTCTGATGAGAGGGCCAATGGAGCTGCTAGACTGAGTGTATATAAATACAATTGTTAATGTTATTCTTTTTGAGGTTTATGTACGCACAATCTAAGATTGCGTACACCTCGGCCTGGAATATGGAGGTGTGTTTGCACAGGTTTAGGGATTTCTTAATCTTGGGCCGCTCTCCGTATATTCTACACCCTACATGATCACCTGATTTGGACCCATCGGTGTACCATATCAGGCTTCCATTTTTCCTTTTGGCTTTTAAGCCAGTCATCTCTGGATAAAAACTCCAGAGAATATCGTTTTTGGAAGCTACTCTGTGTTGTCGTTGAGTCAGTATACATACTCAGTATGTTGCTGCCCATATTGCCCATCAATGCTCTGGAACGATCTCAGTGACTTTGAGAGCCAGTTTCCTTCTCCCTGGATGGTTAGCCTGTGCAAACTGTTCGTTAACACCATCTGTACATGCTGGTGTAGGGGCGGGATATCCAGCATTGCATGAAGGTCCTCACCAGGTGAGATTGACATAGCCCCTGTGACCAAGAGACACGCAGTTCTCTGCATACCGCTCTGTTTAATTATAGCAGTTTCCTGGTTGGCTTTCGGAGGTGGTGGAGCTGGTGCTACGGAGGCATGTGTTATTATGGGCCTTACGACTGCTTTATAAAGCCAGAGGGTGTTTTTTGGAGTAAACCCAATGTTTGTCCTGCCAGTCTGCTGCATATTCCCAAGGCTATTTTAGCCTTGTTCAAGACTCCGATTTTATGGCTGTTTCAAGTAAGTTTCAAGTAAAAACTCCTCCTTGGAGAACTCAATAGTTTGGCCATTCAATCGTGGTTTGGCTAAATTGTCAAGTTGCCTTTTGTTGGTAAATGGTACAACCACTGTTTTCCCAGCGTTAATGGACAGCTCATTGTCTTTGCACCATTTATCAACAACATTCAGCGCTCTTTGGATAACGTATGAAAGCATACTTTGACAGAAGCCTCGGACGATTACCACTAGGTCATCAGCAAAACCCTGCGTATCTATCCTGAGCTCCGCCATCTTATACAAGAGCTGATCCACTGCCAGGGTCCAAAGTAGTGGAGATAAGACAAACGCTGGTAGTATATAATTCAAGTGAGGTTTCATGCAGGGTTACCCTCACTTTTCGGCTTGAGAGCATCGCTTCGACCCACTTCACCTTACAAGACTTAGGGTCACATCTAAAATTAAATATTTTTATTTAATAAACCTAATTGGAATGTGTTGGAATACAATGCCTAATGCCTGCGCAAGTATGTAATTTGTGTTAGCCCGGCGCGGTACTGATAAAAAACTACAGCCTACAAAAACTACAACGTTGTAGATTTCTACAACTTTGATTTCGGTTGTGTAACGACGTGGAGCGTGTACCGACAGCAGCAGCTGAAATTAGATCACCAGCCTACACGCCACACTTTGGTGGTTTATGGGAGTCCGCTGTTAGGAGTCAAACACCATCTTCGTCGCGTACTCGACGTGACTCGTGATATTAAGGAAATGTCGACATTATTGATCCAGATAGAAGCAATTGTCAATTCGAGACTACTTACTCCTATGTCTGAATCTTCTTCCGACTTTTCACTTACTGGCTATTGCGGCTTTAAATTCGGTGGAAAAACGTACAAAGAAGATAATTTGTGACCCACAGTTGATTGAAGCTAGACTAGACTAGACTAGAGAAGCAGAGCCTCGAGCATTGGCGTGCGGTTGCGCGTCTGTCGGTATTCTACTGATTACATTTCGGAGAGTGTGCGAAGCAGCTGCACAACCTCATTCCGCCGGCCCCTTACCGCCATCGGGCGAGCGCTTCATCCTAATGTCGTAGATCTTCCAACTATCGGCACAGGCTGCTTTTTCTCGACTTTTATAATGTGTACGGCTAAGAAGTGGAACGTGTCGCTTGTGAGGGTGTTCTCTCATCAATATAATCGGGATGCCTTCAAGGCTGGAGTGAATAGGCTGTTCCAAGATGGTCATTCTCCATCTTTGGCCGCATCGTCACTTACCAACAGGTGAGATGGCGGTCAAATGCCTGTCTTTTATAATATTTAAAAAAATACTTACGTTGCAACTACACGAACACAAGGTTGGTAAGCATCCGCACATAAATGGTGCTAACCGTTCCTACATTGCGCTAGACAAGTGTGCTCACTTCCGCGGCATAAATAATACTTCCGACGATCATATGTCGGACCCCTGTTATGTTATTCTCTAAGAAATAATACGTGAGCGCAACGATGAAACGTGACCGATCGTGGCCAGGTCATCAAGCAATGCGAACATTTCTATTAAAATATTGTTTGTATCTGACAGAACCTTCTGCATTTCATCGTTGAGATCAGTGGTTACAACATCCGGCCAGGTGGGTTACCCTTTTCCAACTGCTTCATATTCGCTTGCCAACATTGGCGGCTACCCTAACCCTTCACCGCCAAAGGTCCTTGTGACGACACATGTCGTAAATGGGTCCCCGCCTTTTGATCTAAATCATGTATTTAGTGACACTCGCAAGATTAAGACAAATCGACAGACGTAGGAACCATCAAAATCGGCCCACGCGTTTGGTCTTTGGAGTGCCATAAAGAAACAAACAAATACATACATAAACACATTAATAGCCTCTAAAAGTCCTAGTCGTGTCATATAGAACTAGCGACTGGAACAAGGAGAATCTTGCGGTTAAGAATTATCTTAATCCATTTTTCTTCTTCTTTTCGAGTCGATGCACTATACTCTGACTAACACTTTTTTTTGGCCCGGGTTCGGCGACGCAAACAGCGTTTTAATTGGCCTCAAACAAGTCCTCCATTGTACAAGTTTTGGGGCACGCTGAGCACGAAACGAGGTGGTCCATGGTTTGCGGAGATATGCCACAGTCGCATTGACAACTGTCATTTGTATATCTCCACCTAACGAGATTCTCTTTACATCGGCTTACCTGGGTTCGCAGCTTATTTAGCGCCTTCCAAGGAAGTTTATATCCATTGTATAGTTGTGATGTATTATTCTAACCAATTACAAGCTAACGCTATGCAAACCAAATACAAAACTATGTATAAAGTGTCCCGCAAAAACGCAGACAATGAGCCAGAATCGGTCACCGAAAGGAGACGTGGGCTGCGACGAAGGGACAAGATTTTTGATGTCAGTATTAATCCTGAGGATCCAACCAGCTTCCAGGATGAAGTAGATAAGCTCAGGCAATCCGACAAAGGTAAGCTAAGATCGGTCGCCAAGAGGACACGTCAGAGAGTTCGGAGTAAAGCCAAACGACGCAACGATGAAGTTGACTTTCCAGATAAAAATCGATCTGAAATGACGGCAGAATAGTCAAAGAACCTGCAGACAGATTAAAAAATCATCAATTACAACAAAACATAGTGAAACAGCCGTGTGGTGACCGGTAGAGTAGAATAGCACCAACCCCTTACACTCGTGGGTGTCGTACAAGGCGACTAACGTTTAGAGGCAAAATATCTAGTCTCCATAAACTGGAAAATGGGCAGCAGCGTTTTTCATTGTTATGTTTGCAACACTGCAATCTCCAACCCGCCTGCCAAGCGTGGAGATTATGGCAATAACCTCCCCTTTTGCGGGAGAGGCCCAAAGTCCTGTAGTGGACTGTTATGGGCTGTGATGATGATAGTGAAACAGCAACTTTGCAGGTGCAGCTGTTCAAATGTGAGGGCCAAGATGAAATGCCTCATACCTGTAATTTCGCTGGCTACCTTATCCTCCAAACCGGAACACAACAATGCAAGCGTTGTTGCAATGCGGTATAATTATATTAGGCGGTGGTACTCACCCAGGAGGACTCCTCAGGCTTGACAAAGTCCTACCACTTGATAATTCTGGGGGTCGGACTCTGTCAGTCCTGATGAACACACCCGGTTTCAAGTTTTTAACTGTGATCGGCTGGCTATGTGAACCTACACACCACAAGTAATATTTTCTTCTTTACAGATTAATACGAGTATAGGTCGATCAGCAAAGCATAAGATCAAACTACAGCACCCAGTCACATCCAAAGGCACAGATAATGAGCCAAATAAGGAAACATGGGCAACGAGGAAATGACGATATTTGTGATACCATATTAATTCAATCAAAACCCAGGGTAAAGCAGTGTTTTTGATGATAAAAAAATAAATATATTTATTTCAGACCATAGATCCATAGCTTGTTAGTATTATATTAGTAACAATTGTACTTATATGTTGCCTGAGCATTTAAGCCCTGTTATCCGAATGTAAATATATACAAGATAAAAGTGTGTATAATATATTTCATTGCCTATATTGCTATAGTTAGACAGTATTGTATTACGACCTGAGTGGTTCAATTGGTCAATATGTCGGTCGCCACGCAGTGGTCCCGGGTTCGATTCCCGACCGAGCAGAAATTAAAATGAACTTACATAAATTCGCATGATAATAATAAAAATTACTTTAATCACTGAATTAGCATGCGTAGCGAGCTCCACACTTGTGTGACAATATACTCTCATAAACCGGGTCTGCGATGTGAAAAAGGCGTGCTCGGAATGTTTGATATATTTGCCCTTGGCTTGGCTAAATAATACCTTTCATGATTCATCATCACAGCCCGTCACAGTCCACTGCAGGACTAAGGGCCTCTCCCACGAAAAGGGAGGTTATTGCCATAATCTCCACGCTTGGCAGGCGGGTTGGAGATCGCAGTGTTTAAATATAACAATGGAAAATGCTGCTGCCCATTTTCCAGACTACGGAGACTTTTGATCTTTTGCCTCGAAAACATTAGTCGCCTTGTACAACACCCATGAGTGTAAGGGATTGGTGCAATTCTACTCTGCCGGACACCACACGGCCACACGGCCTTTCATGACTATTACAAAAAATTACTTATTTTATCAAATGAGCGAGCGTCACGAGCTCCATATTTTTGTAATATATAACTTTAAACCTTCTGCGAATTTAATAAAAATAACATAAAATCAGTAGATGGACGTTAGCGCCAGGCTATCTTGTAATTTTTGATATTCCAGTGTATCGAGTTCGTATAATAAAATTAACCAAATAAGTAATGAGCTAGAACAGCGAGCTTGAAATTTCTTAAATAATATTGGTGGAGGAACCCCTGGTCTGAAATTGTCTATTATAAATTTTTTTTTTTTATTTACACACGTTTGTGGGCCCGGCTTTCGGCCGGGGACCATGGACCCCGTAATTTCCCTGAGAACTCTCATGGAGGGATACAGATCAAATATTACCGTTAGGGTTCATCAGGGCTCTGTGCTCAGCCAACTTCTGTTCAACGTGATATTAAACGTACTATCAGACAGCATCCGAAATTATCATGACGTACCTCCATGACTGCTCATATATGCTGACGATATCGCGCTGACAGACTCTGACGAGGGGCAACTAGTCCAACGTGTAACAAAGGCACTTGAAAACGGCGAATCTGCAAATTAATGTGGCGAAGACAGAGTACATGTCCTGAAAACGTGCAGATCCCCTACCCGTGCGCAAAGTAAAATATGAAGTCAAGTGCATGGATCAGGTTAGATACATAGGATCTGTACTTAGTTCAACCGGGGACATCGATACCGACGTGAAGGCCCGAATATCAGTGGCTTGGGCCAAATGGCGAGAGGCAACAGGTGATATTTGTGACCCCAAAATGTAGGGGTCGCAATACTGGTATTTGTTTTCAAAATAGGCATTTTCGGTGTTAACAAGGGGTCATACCGGGATTCCGGTATTTTTGGGATTTGAAGAAATTGCAAGTAATTTATTGTAAACTTTTATTTAATATGTTCTTTATTGCATAAAACTGATAGACAGACTTAAATTGAACTTACGGCTAGCATATATTACATAAGGTTATTTTCTAGAAGTAAAAACTAATTTGAAGTACACCCTATAATAGATCCCATCGATAAGTCTTGCCTTCTGCAAACTATTATTCGTTATGCGTGAAGGTTCGACTATTGTGTATTTGTGAGGTTTATCATTGCACCGAAATCTTCAAATTGTATTTATCTATATATTGTAACACTTGCGACAAAATTGAAACTGATACGTAAGTATTCATATATATTGCTTCAAATAAAACTGGTTTTAAACATTTTGTTTAAATAAACATTATGCATTAGTGACTGGAATATCCAAGAAGCCTTGCTTGCTTTTTAAAATAAATATAGTAAGTAACCGTAAGATTAGTCTCCAAAACACGCCGGCTAAAACCGTTCTGTTTTGGACACTCCAGGATCCAGTGTACTAATATAAAATACGTGTTCAGAAAATTTGCAATTTTACTAAAAGTTGGTTTGCAATAGGTACTTGAAACGTTTGAAATAAGTTTCTATTGTAGGAAAAACATTGGACATATGCAATAACAAATCGAATAATTGTTTATTGTGTATAATTGTTTCCTTTCTATATTATTAAAGAAATTGCAACCGACATTGATTTTATCATAATCAGAAAATTGTATTGTTAAGGCTCTGTTAGCAAATAAATGTTTACATCAGTTGCCTTTTCAGGTATACAATATTTAAAATTACAATTATTAAATTCTAAAAGCTAAAATCAAGAAAATAATAATTTAGAAATTAAAACATCAACAAGATAAACCAAGTTAATATTTAACATACATACTATTTTTAATATAATATCCCTGTATGTTGTAGAAATCTTTATTAACTTATTCATTTATTTCACAGTTTTACAGCATATAAATTATTATTCAAAAAGGTTACATTATTAAGTTGTAATGCCAATTACCAAAATGAAATTTATAATTTTGGTAATTAATATAGCCAGTACACCATTTAAAATACAAATAGAAAATAAAACCGAAACTAAATATAAAGTTCTCTCTCTAAAATATAATATAAGATTCTCTCTCTGTGTGTTTGTGTGTGTGCGTGTGTTTGTGTGTGTGTTCGTGTGTTTGTTTAATGTATGAGTGTGTTATCCTTCACGTGACTGGAGGTACTGGATAACCCTTTTTGTAAATTGTGCTCGGCTAAGATGGAAGACATCAGCACTGTCGGAGCGGCACTTCTCATACCCGTCTACAGCCCTATTGAGCGGAGGGACCCACAATTTTTTTTAAATTAGGTTCAAATTTATTAGTTGCAAGAACTATTATTTCTTGATAGTAAATTCGCAGCGTTTGCCTCGCGTCTTGTCTCGAGTACTGGAGTTAGACAATTCCAGAAGACTTCTTCGTCTTCAGTAAAATCGGAATCGCTCGTAACCTTAAGGTTAACTGAAAGTCTGTAACGACGGATGAATGCATTTTTAAATTTCTTTCCGGGCACTTCGCTGTTGTAACTTACCATGGTCGGATCGTATGTCTCAGAAACCACTTCATTCTCAGATTCAGTATAAGTTACAGGTACAGTGACGAGCCTCTCTTCATTGTTGTCTTTATTAATGTCCTCGGTTTTAGTATCTTCAAATCTAAGTACCATTTTATTTGATTTTTCTACTTTTTCACTAATGGGCCTCTGCCTTTTACGTTGATCGATATGTTTGGTGTTTTCAAGCCCATTATAATAAGCCTCAGATATACTTTCAACGTGATTGATGTTTATATCACTGTTTCGCACAATGGTATTGGATCTCTCTTCAGCTGGTGCCTGAAGATTTTGTGCTTCTGTACAAATTTCATTATTATTTACTTCTCTAGCATACACATTGTTAACGATTTCAGAATTAGTCGGAGTCGCGACGAACATTGGTTTTGATTGGACTAACTCTCTTTATTACATCATATTCTTCAACAATAATGTCTTCACGGCTCAGTTTCATTTTATCGTGGTGGACTTTTATGTGTTTTGTTAAAGATTGTGTCGTAAAAGTCAAACCACATATGCGACAATTCGGTCTCTCTGCTACCTTATGCAAGTCGATCTTCATGTGAGTCTCTAATGTGTTTTGCTGAACAAAATGGACATTACACGTCGAACACTTGTAAACCTTTCCTATTTGTATGGTTCTTTTACCTTCCACTATAGTTACGAAGCTGTTTATATATAATGGTAAAATGGCGACGTTGTCATCGATAACGTCCTGTTTTTTAGTGTGATGGAATTTCAAATGATAAGGCAACGATTTGACACTGAAGTAATTCTTGCAAAATTCGCACTGCAGTTTGAGGTCCGATTCATGCAGATATTTGACACATGCATTTTGACTCCGTGAAACGTAGTGAAGAACAGCCCACAAGTTTCTTGATCGCACTTGTAAAGAACATCCTTGCTCGGTCCATACTTCATTGTTGTCGCTCTGGCAACAGGAGGTACCGTACTTATCTTTTTTGTATACAACTTCGTTTTATGTTTCTGCAGCGTCTTCATAACTGGCGGCAACTCTCTGTCTTTCTTCTTTGGTGACCAATCTTGGTCGGATTCGGACGTATCTTTCTCTATTACATCTGTATCGGTCTCATGGGAGGAGTTGCTCTCACTTGCGACGTTTGTCGTACATCTTGAACTTGAAGGATCTGGAACGTTGTTAGCGACAACCTCAAAATCTTGCCGCCGCAGCCCCAGTCGGTCGTGATGCTCAATAATATGGACATTATGCGATCTAGTCGTAAAAGAGAAATCGCATATCTCGCATTGGATCAATTCCATATCATGGCGGTCCCGCTGCTTGTGCGTCCTCAGACCGTAAGTTGTCATAAAATACGCGTCGCATTCCTTACATTTAAACAGTGGGACTTTGTCCTGTTTCTGTGCGTTATCTTGTTTCTTCTTAGATGGAGTACCTTTCGGGGTTTGGCGTTCCGGCACTGGGTAGATACTAACTATTTTAAGATTCACTTCGCTGTAAAAGTGGTCTCTTACACTGTGAATTATTAGCTCGTTTTGCTCGAACGGTCGGCCACATTTCCTGCAGTTGACAGGGTCGATGGTGACTCCTGTGCGGCAGGACTCAAGGTGGGTGGACGCCATCTTCTCTGAGACAAAATGGACCTTGCAAAGGTTGCATCGGTACAGCACTTGCTCACAAGATTCTTCCCCGTCCTGAGTGATACGTCTAATTTTACCTGAGCTGGTATCGCGATCTTCGGATTTTCTCTTTCTCTCCATATTGGTTTTTTGTAATCCTTTGGAGTTTTCTGATATTTTATCAATCTTTGGATTGTCTATATTATTTGTTTTCGTCACTTTCTTTGTCGTGTCTTTGGTATTTTGGACTTTGTACTTTGGACGTCTTTTAACTGCTTTTGGTAGATCAGACAAATTTATGTTTTCTATGTGAATTTTGTTGATTGAAATCCCTCTACTTCTCTTCGTTTTGGACGCTGCAGTCTTTGACTTTGTATGTTTTACATTGGGGACATATTATTTCATATAGACAGTTTTGAAAAACCTCGAACCAGGTAATCCTGGGTGTTCTTTGCGCCTGTGCTTCTGCGCGAAGTGCTTTGAGGGCAAACGTGTGTAACATATCAAGCATTCGTAAATTGCCTTAATATTGCTGTTTCTAACGGAAAACATTCTTTTCTCTGTCAATTTTTTGTTTTTATTGTCTAAATTCTCATTGTCTGAATCCTGACTGTCTGAATCCTGACTGTCTGAATCCTCACTGCCTGAATCCTCACTCATATTTTCCTTACTAATAATACTTCTTCTGTTACTGTTACTATCTTTGTGACTATCATTTTGAACATTGCTTCTGGTTTTGCCAATCGATGCTCTGATCGTGCCATAAATATTCTTTTTCTTCATGGTTTCCGCTATTATCTCATAGAGATGCTTCTGCAACGCCGTAGCGTCGTTGAAGGCGATGTCACAGTGAGTACAGACTCGTTCTTTTGCATTTTTATCACCATCGTCGCAGCGATTGTTCGATCGCATCTGTTCACTGCCATCACCCTCGATCGGTTCATCATCACTCGTATCTTCAGGAAACACAATCCTTCTAGCAGACATGACTGCCTTAGCGATCTCGCAGGCGATGGACTACTGGAACAGCTCATGGACTGCACCTGCAACAAAGAAAATATATGCATAATCACATTTAAAGTTAAGTGGCTCCAAGACCCGTCTGGCACTAGAGGTTGACAAGCAAGACCTCCATTTATTGACAGTAACATTGTGCAGCAATGTTTTCATTAGTATTGCGACGAATAGTATGTTCGGGTAATAGCTGAGTAATAAATATTCGGTCGCTGAATGCCGGCATAATAATAATAATAAACGCACCATCCACCGTCCTGTCTCCTAATTGGCCCGATCTTCTGATTGATCTTCGCCAGTCTGCGCTAGAGAGAGAATGGGACGCCTGTAATATCAAAGTAAGTAGTCGTAGTGGGAGAGTATGTAATATACCACAATACTTGTCTGATTTTGTTCACAGTACTTGTCTGACAAAACGGAGTATATGGCCAGCTGCAGCGTAGATCCCGAAACCATCCTTCTAGGTAACGAAGCCGTCAATAGAACATATAAATCCAAGTACCTCGGATCCGTGATGCACGAGTCCGGCGATATCGGCCCCGATGTCAAGTCCCGAATCTCTGCAGCTTGGGCCAAGTGGAAGGAACTCACGGCAGTCACCCGTGACCCTAAAATCCGTTTTAAGCTCAAAAGGCTTACATAAAAGAGTATAATAAGACCTACAATGCTCTGGCTGCGAGACTTGGCCAGCGCTGGCGAAACACGTTCGCGAACTCCACGCCTACGAAATGAAAATACACGTAACGAGTACATCCGTGGTAGCTTTGGCGTGAGGGATATCGCAGATAAGATCGAGGAGGCTCGTCTGCGCTGGTTTGGTCACGTGTTGCGTAAGCCTCAAGAATATGTAGGAAATAGGTGCTTGAATCTGCCGGTATCAGGAAAGAGGCCCCGTGGGCAGCCCAAGAAGCGATGGATTGACATCGCTGAGTCGAATGCGAGAGCCAACGGCTTACGACTCGAGGATGCCGAAAACCGGGCGAAGTGGAGAAGATTAAGTAAGAAAGCGGACCTTGGCAGAGGCCGGGACAAGCGCTGGGACGACGACAAATTGTCTGATTTTGTAACCTGTGTTTAATTCCCTTAAGGGGTAAAAACCTAATAGTTTACATCTCTAGAGTTAAAGTTATGTGCTTATATTTGTAGTCTGCCTCTGTCTGTCCTATAAGTTAATGATTTATCGAATGGTATCATAAATCAGGTGCATCTTAATCTGTGTGATTGTTTTAAATTAAAATAATAATAATTTAATTCAGGCAACGTTCAAGCAATAGGTAAATGTAATAATGTCATAATAATAACAGTTGAAAAATAATTAAAGATACATAATGTCTAGTAAACTAAAAATCAAATTGAAATCGCAAATAGGTTAGGTACTACAAAAAGGTAATTTTCTTTATATTATACAAGACTAGTCAAAGGTCATTTAGTATCTATTTTAAACGTCAACCTTTCCGAGCAGCCTGGACTCAAGCCTCTCTGCCTATCCGTTTTGCGGGCTTGGGTAACCGCAAAATTTGAAACGTATCTTTACCAGCTTTTTTATCTTCAATCCACAGCTCGTCCAACCTCATAAAAAAATTCTAAATCATTTCGTCCCAAACTTTGAGGTGGCGTGTCTGGGCGAGGCTACAAATGTTTGGCTTACGGCTGTCCCGAGACCAAATTCACCATTATGCCCTAAAAGTCAAAAGATTTGGGATGAAATTCAATCCAAATTTATACGTTCGACTCTGTTTAGCAACTCGCACAATGAATAAGTATTGCTATTTAGAGAGGTAATGCTGCCAGCATCTTGGGTACGCTTCCACATGGCCCAAATTTTTTACATATTTTAAATTACTTAATTTGTTTTCCTTTTTATTGTACATATTTATTTTTATGTTAGTTGATATAATGTGTGAATAAATTTATTTAACAAATAAAAAAATTAAATTTACAGTTACGGAATATATACAATATATTCTTTAACATATAAGTAATCTGTAGTAATATTATAAAAAGAAAAGTAATGAACCGATTTTAAAAATTCTTTCTTAATGGGAAGCTACGTTACTTTTTATTCCGGGAAAGTATCTAATAGTGCCGCGGGAACATTTCATGTTTCTCAACTGCGCTACCGAACCAGAAAACAGATCCAAACTGCATCATCATCATCACAGCCCATAACAATCCACTGCAGGAATAAAGGCCTCTTTTTTTTTTTTGTATGTCTTACGGTAGGCAAACAGGCAAGCGGGCTACCTGATGGAAAGTGGTCACCACTGCCTATAGATATTAGCAACACCAAGAGTATCGCTAATGCGTTGCCCACCTCTATAACACGTTGCTCTGGCAGCAAAAAGCAAATGCCACTCTACTGCCAAAGCCACGGTTCCCCAAATCCCCACCCCCCCCCACCCTCTCCCACGAAAGGGAAGGTTATTGCCATAATCTCCACGCTTGGCAGGCGGGTTGGAGATCGCAGTGTTGTACATATAACAATGGAAAACGCTGCTGCCCATTTTCCAGCCTACGGAGACTCTAAGATCTTTTGCCTCGAAAACATTGGTCGCCTTGTACGACACCCACGAGTGCAAGGGGTTGGTGCTAATCTACTCTGCCGGACACCACACGGCCAATCCTCGCGCGAGTGAAATTCGTACGACTAGTTGTGTACTAAAATGATGCCCCCCGTGAAATTAACAGATATACAGAACTATGTATAGGGAAATTCTTTTCTAACAGGAAGCTTCGTTATGAAGTGACATAGGTTACTTTTTAACCCGGGAAAGTATCTCATAGGGTCCCGCGGGAACGTTGCATGTTTCCCAACTGCGCGCGATTGAAAGTCGTACGGCTACTTGTGAGCTAAAATGATGCGCGCTTTGAACTGAGCAGATATATAGGTAACTAGTAGTCCCGCCGCGACTTCGTTCGCGTTCACCTACTTTACCCCTATCTTACCTTTTTTGTTGCTTATAAACCTTCCTCTTGAATCACACTATCTACTATTGGAAACCGCATTAAAATCCATTGCGTAGTTCGAAGATCTAAGCTTACCCAGATACATAGAGACAGATGGCGGGAAGCGACTTTGTTTTATACTATGCATAGATTTTGTGGAGAAAACGTAAACAAATTTGCTATTACCGTAAAATAATACACTACCTGACCTAGAATGTTGACTGGAAGAAATCCCTCAGTAGGACAAGTTCGTAAGTAGAGCAAGTTGTTGCAACTGCTTTATAGCAATGTTTTTCATAAATGAATGGACCGATTCGAATGACGCATACAGTATTACGTAGTTAGGCTAAACAAAACAAAATGGCTACCGAATCCGAACTCCGAACATGTTCCCTCCATAAATTATTTATCAAGTGCCTATAGGAAATTGCGGAAACCCTTGGAACTTACGCTATACGCGTTGACCACATGCTGATAGAAGAAACTAGCGCCACTTGGGCGCGCGCGGCTACAGATAAGCCATGTCTATAATTAGATTAAATTATGATAATAAAATATGATATGATAAAATTATGATTATGATATGAAATACTGTGAAACTTATTTCGTCTTGCTTAATCTATTAAGAATTATACTACCTAACACTAAAAATATTACTCAGCTAAGAATTTCTAGTTTAATTTATATTTAAAAGTCATTCAAAAACTTTATCAACAATATTTGAACAAAGTAAAATATCAACGAGTCCTACAGCGCAATATATACTTTTAACAAGACAATGAGTATATGAAAGATGAAATCTTACCTTTTTTCTTGTTGAAAATGATTATTGAACTCGAAAGGATTCACTTAGCAAATAAATAAAATGAAATATAAACATAGAAATAAATACCCTGGAACCGGTTGAGCGAACAAATAACTCTGACGGTTACCATAGTAAATAAAACTGCGCTGTCTACAGTGCCACAAACATGTCTGACCGGGTGACAGCGTCGCTGTTGTTGGCATTGACATTACATTTCAAAACGGCAACACTTAGTTCCGGTTTTGTCCACCGGGTCGAATAGGTTTGTCAACAATCTTGTCAAGTGGCCAGATATAACATTGTTAACGCGTACAAGAATATGTATGGACAGTGGTAACCATTCCAATAGCTATGTGTAATACGTCGTTAGATAGCTATTTTCGAGCTGAACAAAAGTAAGTAACGCGCTAACTGCCAAATTTTAGTTCGTTCAGAGTTATGCTGTACTAAACATATCACTGTATTAAGTATTTTTTTCTGTTCTACCCGCATTTAATGGCCATGTGTAATGCATCGATGGATTCATGGATATACAGGGTGTAAAAAGACCGCTAGCATTAATTGAAACCCCATATTCTACCCATGAAACTGCCCACATTGCGCGTCGCAATTAATTATTTATTTTAGGTAGCGAAATTATGAAGTCATTTCCGCGGGTATGTTTTTTGGGGAAAGTTGTTCAGTTTCGTGGCTAGAATATGAGGTTTTAATGCTAGCGGTCTTTTGACAACCTGTATAAGTATAAATAAACCATACCATATTAAATATAATGGCGCAGTCTCTTGTGCCACAAACTTATTTGACCCGGTTACAGCGTCGCTGTTGTTGGCAATGACATATTATTTCAATATGGCAACACTTAGTTCCAGTTTTGGCCACCGGTTTTTAGCACTGAAATAGACGTCAGTCATCAATCTCGCCAAGGCGCCAGATATAACATTGTAAAAGCTTACAAAATTGTTGTAACGTAATGCCTTAAATATAAATTTCTAAACAGTAATAATTGGGATTCGTCAATTACAAATCCAACCTTCAATTCCAACCTTCAAATTTATCATTTTATCTCCTTTAAAATTATACCACTTTTGTCGTTGTAGAATTCTTCAACGAAGCTACATTATATAACAATATTATTGTTATTGATTAATTTGTATACTCATCTGTTATCTATTTTTATCTATAATAATATTACTTCCGCGAAAACAAAATCAACGGCATTATGCCGCTGGTGCAAAGTCACATAGTGCGCATATATGTGAGACTGCCAAATAAAAAATAAGCAGATGGCGTGCACTGAATTTGATTGAACATACCAACTAATCATGGCCGGTTAATGATGTAGCAATAAACACTTAAATATTCATTGGAAATGCTAAAAATATAAGTTTTACAAGTAATACATGATATTTCTTATACTTTACGGAAAAAAGATACTCCATTCTTGGTTTTAGTTACTGTTTATTGGAATTAGTGCATGTGTTTCCTACGCAACTCGGCATTCTTAGATTGTAAAGTAACGACCATTCGTATACGTGGCCAAAACGTCACTGAGACATAGTTGGAGCGCAATTGCAGTTTACGCTCCAATGACATGGAGCTATTCCCTTTGGTCCATGAACGGGTCCATTATGTAGAAGTCATTGAATATAAAAACACTTTTAGTCCACAATTTTGCACTTAACAGCGTGAGACGCGCCTCGCGTGCCGACCACAGATTACTATAGATCAGATGGGAAGCGTCCATAGAGACACGGACGTCGTAGAGAAAACCGCCAGCATCGGTTTTGACGTATAGTTTGACATAACAATTTTGACAAGTGCTAGTGCTGCGGTCATATCAACATAACAATCTATTGATTGCGATTTGGCTAGGGATGCCACATCGATTACATTTTATCGATTTTCATATTGTACTTTATTATTACTGAATTCTAATTCTTATATTAAAGAAAACACAAATGGCACATAATTAACATACATATAATTTGTCTAGAAATTAATTACAAAGTAATAGTAAAGCGCCTCTCAATTTAAAATAATCACCGCAGGATCACAGAATGTTCTCAAGTTGTGTTCGACACCACCTGAAAGTAAAAGTCAATAATGAAGCTTTAATGTCATCGTAGTACCAATGTACCAGTGCAAACCTGTGTACACCTGTAGATGTCCATTATCAAGAGGATGTGTACTATCAAAAGCAAAAATAAATTGATGACTCGAACAAATTATAGTGCACTTCAAATATAAGTTTGGCCATATAGAAGTCTTGTTTAGCCTTTGCTTATATTTACCTAATAGAAATTGATGTTTTAGTGCAGGTATAATATGTAGGTAGGTACTTATATCCAAATAAGTATTGCTTATTACAAGGGCCAATTAATTTTTCTGAGAGAAATAATTTAAATGTCAATAAATCTACAAAATTTTGGATGTGTTCTATCAAATGCAAAAATAAATTGATGACTCGAACAAATAATAGTGCACTTCAAATATAAGTTTAGCCATATAGAAGTTTTGTTTAGCCTTTGCTTATATTTACCTAATAATAATTCATGTTTTGGTACAGGTATAAATGTAGGTAGGTACTTATATCCAAATAAGTCTCGCTTATTACAAGGGCCAATTAATTTTTCTGTAAGAAATACTTTAAATGTCAACACGGTCAATAAATATACAAAATTTTTAAGAAGTGTTTACACATAAAATAAATGCACTTAATACCAGTTAAGCTTGTTAGCCCAATATGAACAACCAATGGTGAATGCATAAAGCAAAATGCAATTTCATGCTTCACACATATAACCAAACAAAATAAGTTTACAATAATATAGTATACTTTTCAATTAAAACAATTACCATAGTAGGCCTCTGGGTATTCGTGGTCATAATCTTGATTGATCATTCCTCAAAACACCTGGAAAATGGGAACAGGATTGTTAAGTATTCATAGTTAAAGGGAGCGGCAAGGAAAGGTTTTGTCTAATAATTATATTCTATTAATGCTTACAATGAAACATTCGGTATAATTTTAAGGTTATGTTCCGGGTTACCTATTGCATACCTTTGTTGACGAGTAGCCCGATATTTCGACACAGTTGCATGCATCATGGTCACGGGACGCGGTAGGAAACCCGGAACGGAACATAACCTTAAAATGTGTAATAATAACCGCGATAGTTTAAAACATTATATTAGGAATAATTTATGTAAAACGGCAATTTACTGATATTCTCACTTTTGAACCACCAATGAAAAAATAGGGATGATGTAGAAGTCCTCCACTAATGTAGAAGTCCTATTGCTAATCCATGAAAAGTAAAGGTGAAAGGAAAAGGACAACATGGCACAAATATGAACATTATGCCCTTGTTAAAAACTTAAATTGTAATATACTACTTACTTTTATAAATAACAGAGTTTTCTTTGGCAGTGTAACACTATGTTGGACTATGAGGTTTGAGTTATTTTAACTATATTTCGCAAGTGCTGGAGTTGGCCAATTTCACAATGTTTCTCTCAATGGGCATCCTCTCACGACACAGCGATATTGAAACATTGCTCAAAAATTCAAATAGAAGCCGATAGGAATCTATTATATTACAATAACAAATTAGAATTCACGAAAGTACAAAAAAAAACGATTTCTGTCAAAAAGTAGTTTCTTTTTCTAGAAGTTCGGTTTGGCTTTGGATACAAGGTATCAGTAGTAAATGTTTATAAAAAAAGAACTTTCGCGTATTATTTATATAGGTACTAGCGGACCCGACAGACGTTGTCCTGTCTACACGTCTTTAATTTGAAAATTTCAAACTTTTTTTACAAAATTGTGAATCTAAACCATTCCCAGATCCCCTTGAACACACACAAAAAATTTCATCAAAATCGGTCCAGTCGTTTGAGAGAAGTTCAGTGACATACACACTCACAGAAGAATTATATATATAAAGATATTAGTTTTATTCTGAAAATGTATAAACATAATTTAAAGATATTATAATATTTTTTATTATCTGCACATATTGGTGATATTTTTGTATCCAACCGGGATGTCTAGTACTTATGTAAAATTATATTTAAAAAGTTATTTGACAGCCACTCGATGCTGGCGGACGCTTTTACTAAGTTTATGACTCTGGATACTGCGTTTCCACCCCGTGGTGCCGACCACCACTGCTATCTGAGTGAGGCGAAAGCTAAATTAGCTTACTAGCGCTAGATTCCGCTAGACGTTCAATGTATAAAAATAACACGAAATGTGTAAAATAAAAGTACTTCGACTTTAACCAACTTCTTATGTATCCCGCCTAGCCTTGGCATCATTAAATATAAACTTTAAAGATAACAATTAACGGTTCTTCAACTGTGCACTGCAAATAAAATGGAAGACGATGAGATGAGCGATTTATGTACCCAGTTAGTTTCTACTGAAACTTATGCCTACCTGCTTTAAGAAACATAATCAAATCTGGTAAATATCGTTAAAATTATTGTTATTATTATTATTTTTATGTTGTGCGTCAGGCAAACAGGCAAGCGAACCACCTGGTGGAAAGTAGTTACCGCCGCCTGTGGACATCAGCAACACAAGGGGAGTCACCAATGCGTTGCCCACCTCTGAAAATATCTCTAATACCTATACCTCTTCAACGATCCCATGTCGTAGTCCAAAGGATAAACTGTGGCTGGGAGCTCATTCCACATCAGAATCGTACGAGCGAGAAACGTTTTTCTTTATTTTCTGACCGTCTAACGGAATCTAGCGCTTGAGTGTAAGCGTGAGCTTGAATTGTTTTGAATATTAGTCATGAGTAGTGTTATTGTGGTGTAGAAATACTGTGTAAGTGTTATCTCGTCCTATTTGTTACCTAAAATAAAATAATAAACGATAAATTGTTAACAAAGTCAGTTAATAATAATAATAATAATAAATATTCGTGGACAAATTTACACAACGCCATCTAGCCCCAAACTAAGCAAAGCTTGTACTATGGGTGCTAGATAACTGATATACTACTTAAATACTTTTTTTTTTTTTTTTTTTAAATACATACATATTATACATAGAATACCCAGACCCGTAACAGAAATTAAAATTCATCATTTCAATTTCTGCTGCAGTTGTAAAGTTTATGTGAACAATATAAATTATGAATACGGTATGAACTATGAAACAGTAAACTAAATGTGCAAAACCTGACTATATTCATGAAACGAGTGACACAATATAGTTCATTACTATTGTTAAAAAACTGTGTACTCGGGCATGTGCATGTGTGCTCGGGCAGGCCTTAGGTAAGGACGGGCTCTAATACAGGTAGGTTTCGGAGGCCGTATGTTTGGACGGGCTCTAAGTTAAGTAGGCGTTCGGGTTGGCCTGCTGCTCCTATAGGGTAACCGGGGCTTTAGTCGGTTAAGTAGGTTAGAGCAAGTAGGATGGACGCCTGTAGGCTTAGATAGGTCGGAGCAAGTAGGACGCAGGATTCTAGCCTGTCTCTATGAGCACACATAGCACTGGCTAGGTAATAATTCAAATGTGTTCCATTTGAATTAGATGTAAGGTTTCCTATGTATTTTGGATGATTCTTCTAGATACTTTGACGAATATAACTTCGATTAAGCATTTGCATTTTTACTTTAGAATCAGTGTATCACCCAGTCCTACATTTTGGTGGAGGCGCCGGGTACGAAGCAGTCGTATATAATATTTTATCAGAGAGAACTAGAAGAAATTCGGTACAAGAAGTTAATGACAAATTTGCCAGAACGAGTCATTTTTTTTCAATTGTCCGAAAAAATTAAAAAGTTACACATATTTTAATGAAAAAAGCATTATGTACGCGCCCACGCACAAGTTGTATGGATCAAAACGCTGCAATATATTAAGACTATTAATGTCACGTTGACAGCTAACTTCCACCTAAGCATTCTATATAGTCATGTATAACTATATAGCTACGACAATTAAACCATCTATCTAACCGCAAACATTGCGTTTCTATTCAAATCAATATCCAGTTCAATTATCACAATATCGCATTCTTCATACATTTTATGTCTGCGTCGACATAAAGGCGACCGTGCAAAATAAAGACAACCTTTCAAAGCAATCGAGAAGAGACGATACGAAGCAACAAGCCGCCGCTCAAGCTGCTAGCACCGTGCCTTAGCTATTCAGCTAAGTGTCCTAGTCCTCTTACCCTAAAACCTATCCATTCACACGTCAAATTATCCATAATTCAATACCTTGCTATTCATTAACGCTACAATCATTGCAAGTACAAAGCTACACTCATCGTGCCTACCATTGCGTGGGTCCGAAGGTCACTCGACCTCTGCATTCATATCATATTAAAAAATAACACAAACTTTAATTTCGCTAAAATAACTATTATTTTTGGCATAGCTACTATTATTATTCTGCTTATGCACCTAAAATCCATATTATACGCTATAGGTCGATTTATTCCTCAAGATTAAGATTTCGTTAACTTAACTACCTATTTAGGCATAAATGAACGCCTATCACCGAACTTTTCCACTGATTCCGTCCGGCACGCACTCGGTGCAACCGCTTATCAGTAGATCAGCTGTTTGGATCTGTTGACGCGCCGCAGAACAATAAGAGCGCAGGCGCTTCCTCCGCCTCGCGACCCCGGACCGGTAACCCGTGCAGTTCGATACCGAGCGACGAGCGTAAGATCTATCCTTTAATAAATAATATCAGGTACTGGTAATATATAGTCTTATAATATCATTACGCGTTTCATTGAATGCATTGGGTACGCACTCCACTGTTATACCTACACAGCTTGCATAGCTTATTTTAGCTTGTACGCAAAAGATTGTATTTCTATTTCAAATCAAATCAAATCAAATAATTTTTATTCAGTTTGGGTTTTACAACACATATGAATGTCAATATACAATCAATATAAATAGTATACAATGGCATCTTCGACTCGAGCTAGTCACTTGACTGGTACCATGCGGAAAAAAAAATCCTAGCGGAGACTGGAACGTACCAGTTATGATAAGTGGTCATTGGCCAGTGTGAACCAACCATATACAGTTCATGGGCTATGGACCCGACTGTGGTTCTGTCACTGTCCAATGTCACTTTGACGTCAACGCGCCACCGCGTTACATTATAAAATAGTGCCTACCTAATCGTAGCTATGACGGAGTTAAAGGATCTTTGCAATAAGCGTAGATCTATAAAAAGTTATTTAACTACATTTAAAAACTATCTAGATTTAATTAAAGATGTGCCTAATCTTAGCGAAATTTAACTAAACGATTTAAATCTCAAACTTACAAAATTTACTAATTTGTCCAACGAATTCGACTCTTTGCAAGACTAGATAGAGGTTCTTAATTCCGAATTTTTAGATGAGGAATTACAAGAGCGAAATTCAATCGAACACAGTTTCACTATGTGCATCTCTTTAGCGCAATCCATTGTTAACGCAGAAAATTGCGATATGCGAAGCTGCTCGTCGCATTCATCTCGTTCTCGCTCATCTTCCCAAAACAAAGTAAGTTTTAAATTGCCACACTATTACAATAAATTCAAATGTTATTCCATCGCAACATCCACACATAGGATAAAACATGATACAAAATCATTTTCAGTCACTCAGGACACCACAGATAATACTTACATAAATGTTTGTGTTGTTGGCAAAGGAGCACACAAAATATACAGCTGTCCAATGTTTTTATCGAAGTCTCCCGAAACTGTCTACATCCAGGCCATTCAATCAAACTCTTCCGCGTCAAAAACGACACAACACATTATTACTGCACAAGAAACCACTTTTGCCACCAGCGACTTAAGAGAAAACAGATTCCACTGCAACAATAGACAGCGGTTCTCAATCTGATGTGACTGTAAACTTTTCTAGCGAGCCTATCATCATGTTATGCTCTCAACAGTCATGCTAAGGGTTGCCAATCCTTCTACTCGACAGGAAATAACTGTTCGAGCACTTTTAGACTGCGGTAGCCAATCTAGTTTTATGACCCAGTCTCTCATGAACTATATTAAATAAAATCTAGAAAGCATTCATATTATTGCAATAAAAATTACAGGCATAGGAAACAATTCATGTAACTATGTAGCTGAACGTTGTATCACTCAGCTAATTTCTTAACATAGCAAATTCAATGTCAAAATGGCTTGTCTTACAGGTAGTATTCCAAAGCTCTCTGTTAACATCAAACAATTTAATCTTCCACAAAACATAAAATTAGCAGACCCTTATTTCAATCATAGTGCTGTAGTTCAGATACTTATAGGTGCTGATCTGTTTTGGCAAATCATATGCAACCAACAGCGATCGTTGGGCCCCAATAAACCATTTCTGAGAAATTCACGTTTGAAATGGTTAATAACTGGTCCAATCACATTATCAACAACAACAAAACACACAATGTAATTTTGCAGAACAAGAACAAATACATCATCAAAATATTGATCAACAGATTTCACGATTTTGGGAGCTATAGGAACTTCCACAAAAATCGTTACTTAGCAACGACGAGAAAGAATGCGAGTACCAATTTCAAACTCATACTACTCGTCTGGAATCCGGTAGGTTTTCCGTGCGTTTGCCACTAAGAGCTGGTTATTTATGCATTAGGTGCAATTGGCAATTAGGCGAGGAGTGTACTGACGACGTTATCAAAACCATTTTTCAAAGAGACTTTTACTGTGATTATTTGCTCACTGGCGCTAATACTTAAGCCGAACTTATATACATATTAAAAACTATAGGTCTCTGAAAAAATATAGGTCTAACTTACCTGTCATATTCGAATCTTCAAAGATTAATCTCGAAGTAACCTCTCATTAAGCGATTCATCCAGCGCACTAGGTCTCGGATGGAATCCTAAATCCGATAACTTACATTTCTCTGTCGATATGTCTATCTGCAAACAAGAAAATCTAACAAAACATTCAATTCTATCAACGACATTCAGAATTTTTTATCCTCTTGGTCTCCTCTCCAGTTATATCTAAAATGCTTATGCAACAATTATGAATACGTAAACTAGACTGGGACAAATCTGTACTCATAGACATTCAAAAGGAGTGGAATAAAATTCAAAGCAATTTCCACTCGCTTTTATCAATTAAACAACCACGACACGCGCTGTGTGATAATCCAACAAATATAGAGCTGCATTCGTTTTGCGACGCCTCAGTCAACGCGTACGGTGCATGCGTCTATCTAAGGTCTACTAACGACAACAGCGACATCGTTGTTCGTCTATTATGCTCAAAATCCAAGGTGGCACTCGTCGAACCGAAAACAATCCCTCGGCTTGAAGTATGCGGAGCTGTCATAGCGGCTCTCCAATGTAAAGTAGTCGTAGATTCGATTAGGTGTAATATATAACGATGCACACATTGGTGCGACTCGAGTATTGTCCTACGTTGGTTAAATACAAACCCAAACAAACTTAAAACTTTTGTAGCTAATAGAATTGTAGAGATCACTGAAAATACAAAGCAGTCATCTTGGTGTCACGTACCTACATAACAAAATCCTGCTGATTATATATCCAGAGGAATAGACGCAGTTCAACTGCAGGGTATGGAGTCTTGGTGGTCAGGTCCCGCTGTTTTGGCACAAATGTACCTATATAAATACTTGTTACTATATTTTTGTATTATGTAAGTCTTGTAAATATCTCTTGTAATGTAAATGAATTAACGCTTAAATTCTAAAAAAAAAAGAGCTTTTATCTTTTCACCCCCTCCCGTGCCCTTTCCTCGCCGCTGGTAGATTCCTACTAAATTAATCACAGTATCTTTGATGTTCTCCAAAGCTACTGGTCCGTTACACTATCCCCGAGTATCTCATTGGCCATCGGTGGGATACAAGTTAAGGCAACTACATGGGGAAGCAGCGAGGTGTAGGTACTAAAACGAGGTATATAAATAATCATCTTGGCGTTAATGTCCCGGTTTTGCTCTCGGGCACGAGGGCCCGGGGTCTGCATTGACCAGGATCTAGGATTTGGTGATCAGGTAATTACAGTGGAGCGACTACCATCTGACCTCCGTGACCCTACTACTAAGGAAAACTTACCAGATTGGATCATGATTACAAATTCAAAAAAAATCAGAAAATACAAAATATCAGAAAATTCAGAACATTGTACTAAAGTTTAAGATATTATGTCAATGTCTTTTTTTCTCTCTGGTATTTGACATTGAACCAAAAGCAAGCCAAAAGAAAGGTGGTCTAATTTCCTTGCTCAGAACCTCAGCTGATCATGGAAGTGTTTTAATGAATACAGTTTAATGATAATGCGCTTGAATTAGCCGTGTGGTGTCCGGATGAGTAGAATAGCACCAACTCCTTACACTCGTGAGTTACAAGGAGACTAATGTCTCCGAGGTAAAAGATCTAGTCTCTGTAGGCTGGAAAATGGGCACCAGCGTTTTCCATTGTTATATTTTAAAGACTGCGATCTCCAACCCACCTGCCAAGTGGAATTTTGGCAAAAACCTCCTCTATCGTGGAAGAGGCCCTAAGGCCTGCAGTGGACCGATATAGCCTGTGTTGTTGTTGATGATACCTCTAACTATAGCACAGTAAGGAATGAAACTCGTTGTCTGCGAATGTGTTACTTGATTATTATAATAAATTATAATTATTTGCGAACTGCTCGCAGCCACGCTACATATCTCTTTCACACTCGTGGTAAGTTGCTAGAGATAGAAAAAACAAGCGTTAGAAGGCATGCGCTCGCGTGGATGCGAGCTAATTTTAGTAGAACTCTGTGACACAGCGTCCGACCTCTGTGATTCTGTTAATAGGGAACAGATTGAATCATGGTTACGTGTTCAGTGGTTTGAATGTGCAGGTTTCACCAAGATTTTTACCTCACCGTAAGAGCATCGGTTAGTGTTCAACTAATGTAAATATTTTACATACCTCAGAAAAGAGTCATTGGTAAAAGGCGGCACTGGGACTCAAACCCGGTACCTCTTGCTTTACATGTCGGACCCCTTCACCAATAGACTACACCGACGCTCTCTAGTATCAAAATAGAATATTATTAAGGTTCTAAACTTAAAATGGAATTACAAGGCAAAGTAAATGCCTTATCCGAGATACGTTGCCGCGTAACTGAGAAAGTTGTAGAAATGTACAACGTTGTAGTTTTGTTAGTAGTTACCTGTTTTATACGGAATATATTTGTTAAGAGGATCCTTTTGTTTGTCCTAATGTTTAAAGTCCTCAACTCGATTGTCCTAACATGATTTTCCGAAATTCGATTGTAATAAATATTTGTTATCCTAATGCATGATAATTCTAAATTCGATTGTCCTAAGTATTTATTATCCTAATGCATTAGGACTAATTAACATTTTCCTAATGTTCGTTACCCTTTTGAATGTCATTAATTAGCCAAATCCTAATATTAGCCAAAGTTAAAATCTACAATTCTAGGATATTGGATATGTAGCAGAACATAAAAAACATAGATTTTGTGATATTACGACACCTATTGGCCTCATCGAATTCACTTAAAAGACGTTCGGGTTACGAACATTCTTGTGTTCTCCAGGGACGCTCAGCAGCACATAGAACACCTATTGTTCCAGTGTCTGTACGATTATGGTGTCGTCGTCAATTACAGCCAAGTAAAGATAGTCACAGTCCGAGGTCACGTTCCTTGATTACCGCATCAAGGACCTAGCATTGCTGCAGCCTAAGACTCCAGGGAGTGCAGAAGTTTCTGGGAAAGGTCAATTACCGTTGGTTTCTACCTAACGCTGCAGAGCTGCAGAGCTACAGGCAGTAGGTAAAGCTACTAAAGGTAAAGGCTCTCAGTCATTCCCTTGGACTCTAGAGCTCACAGATTGCTTCAAGCCATGCTTCGTTCCGAAGCGACAACACCAGCGCACCCTGGTGTTATGTGTGTAAATAAATGTTTTCTATTCTATTGTATTGGTGACGCACCGTCCGGATTATACACGGACGCCTCCAGTACGCATATCGGTGCGTGCCTACAATAGAAAGTGTCTGGGGTTTGGCAGCAAAAATATATTGGAAAGTATTATCATGTTAGAAGAACGGAATATACAATCCACTCCCATGAAGTTAGAGTACAGCCAACCTCATGCCGTTCAAAATTTTACATTTCGGTCCATTCTACTGGAATAGGCTCTATTGGAGTAGAGCCTATTGGAAATGGATGGTGTGACGTCATTCTACTCTATGGGATCGAGATGGCGGCGTATTATTAGAGATCGGCAGTATCACCCCAGGGCTGCAATAATCAGAGAGGCTATTGTCTAACTCAGTTGGCAACTGAATTTGACATTATGTTATTCTACAATAATACAACTACAGAGCTAAGGCCTCAATAGGAACAGGATCTATTCGAGAAGTCTGTGAACGTCCCAAGAGACTAACTGGAAGGAGGCTCTCAGTCACGTATAAAGGACCGAATTTGAGTCCAAGTACGAAAAATGGGAGCCCCAAACCAAATCTCATAGTTCAGCCGTCCTATCACCAGCCCCCTGAGAAATTGATTACACCAGGCAACTGTATTAGCGAAATTGTAGCTGATGGGAACAAAGGTCTGCCTGTCAAAACCGAATTGAGTGACGAAGATATTACTCTTCATTGGTCTGACGATGATACTGAAAATGACTATGATGGAAAGTTTGAAGTAGAAGACAATGAAAATGACATTGATATTTCGGATAAAAATCACCCTGAAATAAATGTCGACTTACATAATGTTAAAGACGACGTAAAAGATATAAAGGAAAATAATGAAGATAAAATTGGTGTTCCAAATAGTAATGTTGCTGAAATTAAAATATTTAAAGTCGATGATTCAGATATGGTATTGGCACATTCCCAACAAGTACTCGATACCGGTTCAGTGTCCGCGGATAATAATAGTGCTTTTACTAGGATAATTGTCAATCTCGAAATATAGACTTAGAAGTAAATATTGTTCAATATTTTTGTTCATTATTTAGATAGCTATTTGATTTGCAAACTAATCAGAGATTAGTAAGCTATCAGTTAAAATAAAATTCACTATTTATGAACTATTATGATTCAGCATAGAACCAGAACCATAAAACGTAACCTTAAGTCATTTTTAAGCGCCTGAATGTTTTAGAATATTGAAACAAGGTGAATATTGTCTGCGCTTAGGTTAACTCAGGGCTTACCAGTGCTGAGCTGATATTAATATAACTTGCATTATTTGATTATAGATATTCTTATAATATAAAATAGTAACTTAAAGTTTTTGCTACAAGATATGCTAAGATCTGCTAAGAACTTAGTAAACTTGAACGCAGCTATTGCTATGAACATTTTGTCAGGCTGTTGGAAATATTGCGCGTTAATAATTGTGGATTGTATATCATAATGATTTGCATAACCTAAAATGACGTCATGTCGACATAAACGTCAGTGATTGAACCATAATAAATTGTTCTTGATAACATGTATTTCTCTTTAACACCTCCTGTGTAATCATAAACAGTATTTTGGAATTTTCACGATATTTTCCTATTAAAAAACAGTGCGCATGGTAAAATTTTTTATTGTACACTAATATTTCTTGTCAAAACAAAAGCTGACAGACCGATGAGTCAGTGACTGACTGTCAACTGCTATAGTCCATTATAGGCATACATATTCATCAAACTGCTTACGGTCGGGTAAAAAAACCATTTTTTGGTACAGTATATTGAATATATTTAATACTAAACTATACTTATATTTAACATACAATAAATTCTAATAACAATTTATGTTCTAGCATGTTTACTTCTTATCTCCTGAACTCTGCTCCTAACGCTATTAATAACACTTTGTTTATCATATGAAGCCCACTGTTTTTCACGAGCATAATCTTCAACATATGCCAACATCGTTGTTCTGGCATTCGCATCCAACCCAGGCCTGACATACGTACCATTATTATGAAAAGCGTTTGCTTTTGCGCCAGTTAATGAGCAAACAGCCAACGCACTCTGTGAAAATATTTCTGTCAGTAACATTCTAGCTAATGTTTTACAATCTTTAGACACTCGTTTACAGTGTGCCAGTTTTATAGGATCAACAAATACTTTACTTCCAAGAACAAGCTCAACGAGGCCAAGATCTGGATTATTTTCGCGGTACTTTAGTGTCCATCGCGTATCCTTTGGATCGTACTTTGGTGGTAGAACAAAGTTGCGCAAACTTTTAGGGGTTTCTTTGGAGTTTTATCTTCTTCATCTCCACTATCATCTTCATCTTCATCATTGCTACTGCTTTTGACATTATCACTCTTCATCTCTGCATCATGGGTTTCTACCTCAGGTTGTTTCTCTTTGTTCATATCCAATTTTTTTGAATTGTACGAGTCCTTGATAAGTTTCAACAATTCAATAGACCGCTCGAACGATTTTTTGACCTCTAAAATCCTCTTTGAAGAATGCAAGTGACTGTTATCCATCGTTTCAAGAAGCTTAGCTATAAAATTTGCTTGAGTGCGTATCTTTTCAATTGGATAATCAACTGGGTGGTCTATTTCTTCTGTACTTACTCCTAGTGAATTGTTTCGAACACTACTATCATCTGGGACCAATGATACCTCCGTATTTTCAGTTACTGCTGGTTCATCGACAATCATTGGCTGGATGTCTGAATCCTGGGAATTTTTGTCATCAAGCGGATTTTGGGGGGGTTCTGCTACTGAAGATTCTTCAGAGATTTTTTCAGCAGGCACCTGATTTTGACTAATCGATTTCTGTGATCCTAGAAGGCGTTGTTTCATGGAATCTAGAAAATCTCGAGAAATACAAGATTATTATTTTATGATGTCTTCGCAGTCATCATCAGGAGAATTGTCTTCACAAAAGTCAGGTATTTTCTGAAGATAAGGATATATAAACGGTTGATTATTATTTGGTACACTAGAAATATTGTCTCCTGAAATTTTAGTTTCAAAATAACCTTTATTAATCACTTCTACGACCCTTAATTTATTCATAGTTGCTTCTAATTGAGATTCCGATACTTGTGGACGTTTTATATTTCTTCTCTCTGAAAAAAAAAATAGCTTCATTAGTTTTCTGCTATAAGATCGTAAAATTTCATCTGAGTTGCCAAAAATAATCACTCGCACAAATCGTCAGCTGTGACGCCATATTTTTTCTATTAAATATGTAATAATAAACATGAATTTCCGTTAATTTTGTATAAACAATTATAAACATATAGAAACTATACCTATAAACACAGAACTCGTTAAAATAATAATATCTAATTAAACTAATTTGTATACATAACAACCCGTAATCAGTTACATAATAATCTTACTTTCAAACTCGGTAGTCTGGCGCCAAGTTCCAATTAAACAACTTTTTTTTTTCCATATTTATTTCTGATTTCCTGAATTTTCGTACTAATACTACTCATGATTCCAGCAGTGTCTGAAGTATTCCAGTTTCTTTTATTCCCGTACTCTTCAATAAATGCCAATAAAACCATTATCGCATGCTCATCCAATCCAGGTCTTACGTCAATGTCCAAGGTATTGAAAGCTCTGGGTTTTGCGCCAGTTGGAGAGCAAACACTCAGTGCGTTCTTACTGAAGACTATAGTCAGTAACCATCTGGTAAGCATTCTGCAGTCATTAGATTTCTGTATGCAGTTTTTGTATTCTGCTTTGTTGACGTAGACGTGACTTTGAGGCATCAGTTCGATCAACCCTGGTCCAGGTTCCCGGTGTTTTAAAGTCCATCTAGAATCGTTTGGATCATACTTTGGTGGAAGAACAAACGTGTGTCTTTGTTTGGTCTTTTTTGGCGAGTTTTCGACACTAGAGTTGTTGTTTTGATCACTGTTGGAATTTTTCTCTGATGCTGGTGTCTCTGGGGCTGGTGTCTCTTGAACCTGTTGTACCTCTGGTGCGTTGGATTTAGGATTTGTAAAGGATTCTATCACATTTACTTTTTCGGCCTTGTTCAATAGTGTTTCGTACATTTTAAGACATCCCAAAGTACTAATTCGCAAGTTTTTATAATATTCTTCAGTGTTAAGAAATTTTTTGTACATTTTAGTGAGAAGAAAACCGTGAATCTCTAGCATTTCATTCTCTGGCATTTTAGAAAGCTTGTCCTTAACATCTGTTACAAGATTATTAATGTCCATGGATCTCTCATCAGTAATACTCCCAGAAGTATCTTCTTCACTATAATCCTCGTTCACGTAATCTGAACCATCTGAAGAAACGTTGTCCAATAGTTCTTCATCAGCAGATACAATTTCGGAATCAGTAACCTCTTGTGGGTCTTGTTCTTTTGTTGGATGTTTGTCTGTATCATACTCACTTTCTACAGATTCTTGAGAGCTTTGAGTTCTATTTGTGTGTTGATCTGCTTCCATTTCGGTAGTCTGATCATTTAGCTGTTTTTCAGACTCTGAATGTCGATAAACATTATTATCTGGGACCTCAGATTGTATCTCTTGGGATTCAAATGTAGTCTGAGTCTCGGAATCTTGGGAAATTACAGAAGCTGGATATATCTCAATACACTTCATGGGACCTAGATTTAGTTTTGCCAGTAGATTTTTGCGTGAATTGTTCCTTTGATCTATCGAAAGCTGTTGGATAGTTTCCGGCAAAGCAACTAGTATTTCTTCAGAGATTTGAGGCTTAGGATTACTTTGGGATTGAAGAAGGTTGACTGTACGCGGATTTTGATAACTCAGTGGGTCTTGTCTTTGTGGATTTTCCAAATTTATAGCTGGCTGGTTTTGAACTATAATTGGAGCGGCGATAAGTTCATGTCTCAACTCGGGCATTTGGTTTGGACTTACCAATGGCTGTTGGTTTTGACGTAGAAGAAACTGGCTGGGGTTGATTTGGTTAGCTTGATGTGGAACATATCCAGTCATAGGATTTGAAAGGTAGTTTCTCTGATTAATGTATGGATTAGGCCGATTCATCATGTCTTGCATTCGCGCCATTTGCTGTATGTACTGCAATTGTAAGGGTTCATAGAAACGAGCCTGGTAAGCCAAGTGTGAGAGATTTTGAGCAGCAGATGTGTTGATACCTTGAAAAGGATGTCTTTGGTCTCCAACATTACCAGTATAATTCGGTAGTTGCTTGTTGTACAGAGATTGCTGCGTTGTAGGTAAATTATTAGTTATGCTTTCTAAACGGGCTTTCTTTGTAACATGTTGTATAATCGCTGCCGAAGACTTTCTTCTGACGGCGGGTATCTGTTGTTGAAATGATCGATCAATTGGAGTTGGTGTATAGTAAGTAGTCGATGAAATAGTTTTCGCTAGGCTTGGAAGTGAGTTTTGATAGCTGTAGGTCACTTCAGTACTGGTCTGAACAGATCCTTGCTGTTGTTTCGAAGATGGAATGCTGGGAGGTTGAACATCATGATGGTGAGAAGCCTGTGTGGTCCTACTGGGAGGCCTAGCAGTTGAATTTTGTGCAAGCGAAGTTTTCTGGATGTCATTGGCTTGTTTAGGTTGATCAGTATGAATTCTATGCAGACGTGATTCTACAAGTGAATACAGTTGATGATCTATAACTAGATCAGACCCAACTGGTTCAAAGTTTGGTGGTCTTTCTTCTTCAATAGCCTCAGATTCAATTTCAACCTCTACCTCTACATCAGAGTCATTAAGGTTCGGCATAGTGAGCTGCTCATCTCGAACAGGTGAGGGTTGTCTTCCATCTGCTGGCTTTGGTGAAGGTTGTCTCTCGTCTGCAGGTTTTGGTGGAGATTGGGCTGGTGTATCAACTGACTCTTGCTGGCTATGACCGTTGATGGCATTCTGAATCGTCTGATTGTCCACAACAGCTGGTTGATCTTTCGAAGATGTGTTTGCAGAGCTGACAGGAGGCTGAACAGGTTTATTCGTTCCTATTGGTTTTGGTTTCCAGGGTCTCAGGGGTAGTGGTTGTCTAATCATCATCCTAGGTAATGGTTTCCTAGCATTATAATATGGTTTCACTGCCCGATGAGGTTTTTCCGGTAGTGTACCTGACAAAACCGAATTTTTCGTACTACGTAGCTGCCTACTTGCTACAGGCTCTTCTGGAAGACCTAAAAAATAAACAAAAAATAAATACTCAAGCTACAAAAAACCTTAAATCAAAGTTCGAATATAAAATTACAATACCTTGAATTTCCTCGTCCTGGTCATCACCTCCGTTAGCAATCATTTCCTCAATCCATTTCACAACATCCTCATAATTTTCTGAAAAAAAAAACAGTCATCTTATTGCTTGTTTACATCAAACCACTGTACAAAAATCATCAAAACAATAGTTACCTGATTTAAATTTGATGAAACCTATATAAAACCTCCAATCTTGACCGCGTTTCTCTCTATTCTTCGTGCGATTCCTTGTCACAAAAAGAGCTTCATTTTTCGGGTAAGCAACAAGAACTTTTTGCCCCTCTAATCGACGAATTATCCAACAGTGCGCCACACATACGAATTTATCAATCTCAGGAAAGGGCAAGCCCTTAAACTTTATTGCATATATAAGTTTTTTGCTCTCTTTATCAATCGCCTTCATCTAAAAGTAAACAAATAAATCAGTCACTTAAAATTCAAATTCAAAGTTATTACTTCCGCGTGAGTTCAACTACCTATTTAGTATCTTCACGTGTGGCCTTGATAAACGTCACTCGTGCCGAACGAATTGGACGACGCAATCCAATATGGAACATCCTATGCGTCTAAAATTTAGCGCATGCGCTCTCCTTAAAATAAATAAATATTCCGCTATCGGCTGTCAACTGGGTGGCCCTCTCGGGCCAGCCATCTTCAGCCTCGCCATTAACCCCGTTATTCAAAGTCAGGTATCTAAATTTAACGTTTGGTACTTGAATGATGGGACCCAGGGAGGCTCAGCAGATTCCGTCTTAGATGACCTCGATAACGTAATTCAGAAATTTCAAGCTATAGGTCTCGAATTGAATTTAGACAAATGTGAATAGCCGTGTGGTGACCGGTAGAGTAGAATAGCACCAACCCCTTACACTCGTGGGTGTCGTACAAGTCGACTAACGTTTAGAGACAAAATATCTAGTCTCCATAAACTGGAAAATGGGCAGCAGCGTTTTTCATTGTTATGTTTGCAACACTGCGATCTCCAACCCGCCTGCCAAGCGTGGAGATTATGGCAATAACCTCCCCTTTTGCGGGAGAGGCCTTAAGTCCTGTAGTGGACTGTTATGGGCTGTGATGATGAAATGTGAATTGTTAATATCAGATAAAATCCCTTCCGGAGATATCATAACCATTACTAATAACTTCATCAATCTGGCCCCCAACATCAAAATTGTTTGGAATTGTTTCACTTAGCCTGCTAGGGTCACTCATCTTCGATGACTCCATAACACCCTTAAGGCCTTGCCACACACAAAGCTCGGCGCGAGCGCGGTGCGATAGTTGCTAGGCAACTATCACGCCGCGCTCGCACCGCGCTATAGTTGCCTAGCATCGGCTACGTCCTGTCCGAAAGGCGGCCACGCACATGCGACTGCGCAGCACATTTGCTAGCCTGTCGCCTTCCCAAACGAACGGGACACCGCGGTAGTTGGTGGTGAGAGTATCCTCACAAGAAATCCCACGTAAGTAGCACATTGCGATGGCTTGTTGACGCCAGGCGTGACCGCGTGCTACAGTGCTTTTGCTTATTTCTGCCCCCCATCATCATCTGATGTTCGATGTTATGCCACGCGACCTAACGTGACCGCGTGCTGCACTGCCTTTGCTAAATCCTGCCAGCTATCATCATCTGGCGTTGGAGGTTATGCCGCTAGCCTACCGCTAGCCTTGCCGCACGCTTTTGCTTGTTTACCCCTGTTAGTGACAACCTATTGCCACACCCAATTCCTTTGTGAATTGATTTTTTTCAGAACAGGCAAGGGGGCCACCCGATGAAAAGTGGTCACCGCCGCCTATGGACATCGGCAACACCAGGGGAGTCACTAATGCGTAGCCCGCCTCTGAAGAGACCTCTTAGACGAATTGATTGTTCGCTTCCTATTTATTATTTTCCCCCTGAATGATTGCAATGAGTTGTAATCATTACAGGAGGTGCTTGGTACCAGCCAATAATTGGGTAACAGCTGCAGTTTGGTTGTGGCTCACTTGCCGTCTGTTTGGAGCACTTTTGGCCAGCTGCTTCAGGGGACACCTCTACTCGAGTTTAGTCGAGGCTCCAAAGGACAGTCAGCTGAGTTAACCTAAATATCAAATATTATAGACTCCTCGTATGCGTTATCGATCACACTTTCTATGTAACCCATCTATGTATATGTATTCCTATAATCTGTAATTTGATTATTAAGGACATTTTGTGTGTAGTCAAACCCAACGCTAATAAAGCAGTTCTTTCAATTTCAAACACCATCATTCATTCCGAGCCTCTAGGTTGAGCGCTACCTCACCCAATAAAATGATAAACATGACACTATTTAGAAAGGTAATGCCAGAATCTTGGGTACGCTTCCACACGGCCCAAATTGTTTACATATTTTAAATTACTTAATTTGTTTTCCTTGTACATCTTTATTTTTATGTTAGTTGATATTGTGTGAATAAATTTATTTAACAAATTAAAAATACAGTTACGGAATATATACAATATATTCTTTAACATATAAGTAATCTGTAGTAATATTGTAAAGAGAAAAGTTATGAACCAATTTTAAAAATTATTTCTTAATGGGAAGCTACGTTACTTTTTATTCCGGGAAAGTATCTGATAGTGCCGCGGGAACATTGCATGTTTCTCAACTGCACTTCCAAACCAGAAAACAGATCCAAACTGCGCGCGAGTGAAATTCGTACCACTAGTTGTGTACTAAAATGATGCCCCCCGTGAAGTGAACAGATATATACTGAACTAGTAGTCCCGCCGCGTCTTCGTTCGCGTTTACCGACTTTACCCCTATCTTACCTTGTTTGTTGCTTATAAACCTTCCTCTTGAATCACTCTATCTACTATTGGAAACCGCATAAAAATCCATTGCGTAGTTCGAAGATCTAAGCTTACCCAGATACATAGAGACAGATGGCGGGAAGCGACTTTGTTTTAGACTATGCATAGATTGTTGTGGAGAAAACGTAAACAAATTTGCTATTACCGTAAAATAAAACACTACCTGACCTAGAATGTTAACTGGAAGAAATCCCTCAGTAGGACAAGTTCGTAAGTAGAGCAAGTTGTTGCAACTGCTTTATAGCAATGTTTTTCATAAATGAATGGACCGATTCGAATTACGTAGTTAGGCTAAACAAAACAAAATGGCTACCGAATCCGAACTCCAAACATGTTCCCTCCATAAATTCATTATCAAGTGCCTATAGGAAATTGCGGAAACCCTTGGAACTTACGCTATACGCGTTGACCGCATGCTGAAATAGAAGAAACTAGCGCCACTTGGGCGCGCGCGGCTACAGATAAGCCATGTCTATAATTAGATTAAATTATGAATAATACTGTGAAACTTATTTCGTCTTGCTAAATCTATTAAGAATTATACTATCTAACACTAAAAATATTACTCAGGTAAGAATTTCTAGTTTCATTTATATTTAAAAGTCATTCAAAAACTTTATCAACAATATTTGAACAAAGTAAAATATCAACTAGTCCTACAGCGCAATATATACTTTCAAAAAGACAACGAGTATGTGAAAGATAAAATCTTACCTTACTCTTGTTGAAAATGATTGAACTCGAAAGGATTCACTTAGCAAATAAATAAAATGAAATATAAAAACACTTTTAGTCCACAATTTTGCACTTAACAGCGTGAGACGCGCCTCGCGTGCCGACCACCACTGCTATCTGAGTGAGGCGAAAGCTAAATTAGCTTACTAGCGCTTGATTCCGCTAGACGCTCAATGTATAAAAATAACACTAAATGTGTAAAATAAAAGTACTTCGACTTTAACCAACTTCTAATGTATCCCGCCTAGCCTTGGCATCATTAAATATAAACTTTAAAGATTACAATTAACGGTTCTTCAACTGTGCACTGCAAATAAAATGGAAGACGATGAGATGAGCGATTTATGTACCCAGTTAGTTTCTACTGAAACTTATGCCTACCTGGTTTAAGAAACATAATCAAATCTGGTAAATGTCGTTAAAATTATTGTTATTATTATTATTTTTATGTTGTGCGTCAGGCAAACAGGCAAGCGAACCACCTGGTGGAAAGTAGTCACTCACTCATTTCACATCAGAATCGTACGAGCGAGAAACGTTTTCCTTTATTTTCTGACCGTCTAACGGAATCTAGCGCTTGAGCGTAAGCGTGAGCTTGAATTGTTTTGAATATTAGTCATGAGTAGTGTTATTGTGGTGTAGAAATACTGTGTAAGTGTTATCTCCTCCTATTGTGACGGTCCCACCTAAGCTCAAATATTAAATAGGTACGATAATCAGATTTAGGTATTATACTATTCGCAAGTGAATAGGTACACATAGGTAGTCTAACTAAATACCTAAGTAGTAACAACCTAGATAAGACAGACATCACCTAAAACAATTCTCTTCCTAGAATATACCTAAAACAGTTACCTACCAACTGTAGGGAGGTCAGCATCAATACTTACTTATAGTAAAATAGATGGGGACATTTTAATAATAATGTATTCAAATTAAAAAATTAAAGGAAATGACTATACTCCTCAATTTGATTACTACTTGAATACAGGTTATTCACGCCCTTAATGCCTACTCGTAAGGCCCATTTTCTGCTGGAGGCAAGTGTCAAGTTGGGTCGGTGTTCGGAAGGCAAAACAAATATCAACCTTATTCTGTTATCATTGGAGCGTAGGTTCCATCGGCATCGAGAGATTGTGCCGTGGGAATCGCATGAGTTTCTTTGACGACCTGAGTGGTTCAGTGGTTAGCAAGCCGGTCTGACGCGCGGGGGAACCCGGGTTCGATTCTCGGCCGGAGATTGATATGGATTTTGGTTTCTGCTGTGGGTCTGGGTGCTCTGTGTGTAATGTGTGTGTATTTGAAAGTGTATGAGTGGTTTATCAGTTGTCTGGCGCCCATGACGCGGGCTTTGCTTGCTTTGGGGCTGGATGGCGTTGTGTGAGTTTATTTGTTTATTATTCATTATTCTTACGAAACAGAGGACCTTTAGTGTAATATCGACTTTATCGCCTTATAAATAGAGTGTACGCTCAATCATCGTATGGAGTTAAATACCGTACTACCGTAATAACCGACACGCAACAAATAGAAAAACAGGTAGAACAACTAACAAAGTTAATCATTAACTGCTATCATAACAGCTGTCCCAAACCAGGAGTCTCCAACCCCACCGCCAAACAGCAACCGTGGTGGGGTCCCAAATTAGACAGAATTAGGAAAAAGGTGAGACAACGGTTCAACAGAGCAATGAACACTAGATCTGAGGAAGACTGGGAATTATACAAAGATGAAAAAGCAAAGTACAAAAAAGAAATCAGGTACATGAAGTACACAACATGGAAAAAGTACTGTACCAACATCGAATCCAACGAACAGGCAAACCGGGTAAGGAAAGTCCTATCCAAACCTATGGAAACACAACAAAGTGTACTGCGCAAACCAGACAGTACAATGACAAGCACTGCTGAGGAGTCGGAGGAAACCCTGCTTCAAACACACTTCCCCGGTTGTAAAATCCACAATACAAACAACTCGGATATCACCGAGGAGGCATACACACCCACCACAGAGGACTGGAAAATTGCAAGTGAAGTAGTTACCAGTGAGTCAGTAAACTGGGCCATTAACAGTTTCCAAACATTTAAAGCAGCGGGGCCAGACGAAATCTTCCCTGGACTTTTAAAATGGGCAGGCGAACGCATGATACACCTGCTGACGGATATATTAAGAGCATGTTTGGCTCACAGATATATACCGTCTAAATGGCGGAAAGTAAGAGTCACCTTTATACCAAAGCCAGGAAAAAGCGATTACACCGATACGAAATCGTTCAGACCAATCAGTCTTACCTCCTTCCTCCTCAAGACCCTTGAACGTCTGTGCGACAAGGAGATTAGAGATAAGGCACTCATAAAATATCCCCTGCACAAGAATCAACATGCATATACAAAGGGTAAATCTACAGAATCGGCACTGCATGCAGTAGTGGGGAAAATCGAAAATGCAATTCAAAATAAAGCAATATGTCTAGGTACTTTTATAGATATAGAGGGGGCCTTTGACAAAACTAATTTCACAAGCATTAAACAAACACAATGTCTCGGAAACTATCTCGGGATGGATAGAGAACATGCTTAGCAAAAGAGTCATTCAACTAGATAGTAATCCTAACAAACAGGTATCAGTGGTAAGAGGTTGCCCACAAGGTGGAGTCCTGTCACCTCTTCTATGGAATTTGGTGGCTAATACACTAATATCTAAACTAAACTCTAATTATTTTTTCACAGTAGGTTATGCTGATGATCTGGCCATACTCATTACTGGAAACAACGCGGACACCGTCACTGGAGTTACACAGAGGGCTCTGAAAATGGTGGAACTGTGGTGTAATGAGTATGGACTCTCAGTTAATCCAACGAAGACAGAGATGGTAATGTTTACGAATAAACGGACTTTAGGTAACTATAGATAGATAGATTAGATATGCCCCACTGGGTAAGTACAACACGATCTTTCAAGCGGAGTGCATGGGAATCATCCTAGCCACACACGCGGTACGGGACAAGAAGGTAGAACAACAGCCTATTAGGATCTTATCAGACAGCAGGGCAGTACTTATGGCCCTTGAAAACAACAACACAACCTCGGGGCTTCTACTCGACTGCCGCAATTGCTTAAATGAGGTATGTAAAACAAATCCCATAACCCTACAATGGATTAAAGGACACAGTGGATCGAGAGGGAACGACGCAGCTGACGAGTTGGCCAGAAGAGGCTCAAGCACGAAGCCCACTGGCCCAGAACCAATTATACCTATGCCATTTGCATGGACCCGTAAACACCTGATGGATAGAATCAAGGTAAAACATAACCAACTCTGGTCATCACTAGAGGGATGCAGACAAGCCAAGGAGGCTCTACCGAAAATTAACCCTCCCCTTTCAGAAAGGCTTTTAAAACTAACCAAAAAACAACTCCGTCTGGTAACCGGAGCATTAACGGGACACGGTCCATTTAATAAACACCTCTTCACCATAGGTCTCACCGACAGCCCATTGTGCAGAGCCTGCCTGAGGGAGGAGGAGACAGCAGCACATATCCTGCGGACATGCGAGGGGGTGACAACATACAGGCATGAGCATATCGGACAACCACAAACCCTTCCAGAGACGTTTGCAAAGCTGAAAGGATTGCTGCGTTTCCTGGAGGAGTTGGGATGGCAGGAACAATAGGGTATCTTGGAGTATACCATATCCACGCAAAATGGGCGCGAGTTCGCCCGAATGCGGAAATGGCCCGGATATATCTATCTATCTATCTATCTATGGAGTTAAATGAAAGTTTGTTCCGCGTGAAACATAACATATAGTGATCCTGTGAGATGCTTCGTGCGCAATATATCTATGATGATTCTGGGAAGTGTTTCGCGCGAAATTTGCCTGCGGTGCGGCGTGCTTGTTAGACTGAGGCGATCGATCATTCATGGTTTATATCGTTTCTCTGTACTCATCGAATTCTGCTATGTTTATATAAAAGCAATAAATCATTGTTGCATACCGGGCCCTTGTAGTGGCCTAGCTACGTAAGGGAATTTGTTAACTGAGGCGACCATTCATGGCGTCTATCTTTTCTCCGAATTCGGCTATGTTTATAATAAGCAATAACATCGTCCTGTGTTGGGGATCGCAGAGCTTTGTTCTGTAGTCGGTTGAATATTATAGGAACACCGGAGCAGGACAGTCGATTTTAACTAGTGGTCCAGAACGCACGCGTTTTCGCAAGTCATTGTATAGAGATTTTTAATGCTAATAAACAGTTTGAGAACGATCAGTTGAGTCTAAATGGTGTTTGGACTCAGTTTGATTACTTAAATCTACTTTTACTGCGATTAATATTTAGATCCTTTACATTATAAAAGATCTTATTGTTAGCAGTATAGTATCAAACCATCATAGTTCGGTTCAAACGACACAGATGACGCTATCTTGTGAAACGGACTCACGTAGGAGTCACGTGGTCGCGGGCCGGCCCTGCGCTGAAAAGCAAGGGCGAGACATTCGAACGTTAGCTGTGAGTGAACCGAGGGGTTGTATCACCAGACAACCAACTCTTATTAGCCTTACTATTTCTTACGTTAATTGTTTTATCATAAGTTTATTATCATTAAGTTTGCCAAAGTCCATACTTTTAATAATATACCGATTTAAGTAACACATGGTTTGTATATATTTCTGATCCTAACATATCAGAAGTGACAAGTGACCCAAATTAAGCGCCCATCGGTAAGTTTCTGCTCTTTACTTTGAACGCTCGCAATGGAAGTCTCACATACGCAATATAAGGTATGCTACTGAACCGACTGAATATTGCGTAATTATGTTACACGCAGAAAAATACGAGGGATGCGCGATCCAGATCATCGATCCGATTTTAAAGGATCGGATCGGATCGTTCGGCTTCGATCCGCTCGTAGATTGAATCGCGTGCCGTCGATCCGATATCAAGGAAATCGATCCGGATCGGATGCAAAAAAGCAAGACACAATTATTATTAGATATTTATTATTAAAAAAAAAATTGCACTTATAAATACGAACAAGTCTTATAGTCGCCTTTTAACGTGAGTGTCACATGACACAATAAGTACAAATTGCGAAAAAAAATCGAATACAGAGGAAAACTAATAATGTGGATAATTATGAACTAAAAATGCCTTATTTTTATTAACTAGCTTTCTGCCCGCAGCCTCGCTCGTGTGGGCTATATTTTATATCGCAGGAGGGATGATCCATGCCCAGCAGCCTATGTCCGTCCCCATGGAGCATGCTATCACTGTACCAAATTTCAATAAAATTTGTTCAGTCGTATAGGCGTGGAAGCGTAACAGGCAGATAAACAGAAAGACTTAGTAACTTATGTACTTATAATATTAAAGAAGGGATATTAAACTAGTTTTATAGGTGCCAATCTTGAACATCTAAACTTTTCAAAAACAATAATTTAGAAAGACGACATGGATCAAGTCTGTTTCGACTTTCACTTAAAGTTAAGTTTGCAGACGAAAACAGTCGCTCTGATGGCACAGAGGTCGCAAAAACTGATAGGAATCGAAGAGCTAAGCTGCTTAAAGATGCCCAAACTACCCTCCTTGCTGACCAATACTTAATGCTATCAGCTGTATGATCAAGCAATGGTTCTGATAAGTACTGCTTTAAAGTGGAATCTAACATTTCTTGTGCCTCGGTAACAGACGCTGATGTCGAAGACTTAGACACTAATTGATTATGAAACTTCCACAGACCATCTTCATCCGTCTTAGTTACATTGGTTGAGGTTGAGGATTTAGTTTTCCTGGAAGTATCTTCAATTCGCAGTGCCTTAGTCATGTCTGAAATCTCATTTATAGCTCTTGCACAAGCTTCTGCGTCATTAAAATAAAGCTTTTTGAAACGGGGATCTAGAATAGTGCTAACAGCTAAAATGTGCACTTTTTCCAAGTTTTGGAAACGTTTTTTAATTTCTTCCAAAACTGTAGCCTTAAATTCGGATCCAATATCACTATTTTCACCCATATTTGCCGATTCTATTGACTTGGTCATACAATAAGTTAATGGTATAATAAGGCTACTTGTAACATAATTTTGAGCTGATATCTCTGTTGGTCTGTTGGAATGGTCTTAACAATGTTTACACCATTGTCAGTAACTGCAGCTAATATTTTGTTAACATCAATCAGCCACTCCTCACACATATCCTGTATAATTCTCGATAAATATTCAGCTTTATATCGTTCATATGTCACATCTCTATTCGCTAGATTTTAAGAGTTAGGTAGGTAAATACTTACTTGTAATGGTTGAATAGAATCAGACATCTCTTTGTTTGACTTTTCTCCAGTCGTACTGGAATGATGCCGTTGTAAATGCCTTGAAAGGTTTGTCGTATTTCCTTTCGTTTTTACAATAGTCAAACATAATTTACATTTTCCGCCCTCGGGAACCTTTATAAACTGTCTCCACACTGCAGATTTTATAGGAGGCACCATATTGTTACCAATTAGTTTTTATAAAACAAAACGTCCGTACACTCGGAGACAATAGCAAATCAAAGTACCTAACATGTTACTCGTATGTTTACTTACCGACCCACAAAGTATGATTGTAATAAAATGTAATAAGATGCTTGTATATCTACCCGCAAAAGATGCCGCCGCCGGCGCCGCACAAGTTTAGAACGTAAACAAATGATCAAGTTCGGTCAACAAAATCGTAAGTAGATGTAGGTAAATACCGCCGTCCAGTTCATACGATCCATGCGATCCGATCTTTAAAGTTTTGTATCGATCCGCCAAAAAATCGTATTGTCTCGATTCGATCCAAAAATCGACGGATCGTATGGCTTTCGATCCGATTTTCCAAAAGATCGGATCGGATCGGCGCATCCCTAAATACGGCTTCTTACAGTCTATGAACCGAAATATAACCGATCCATGACCGCCAGGGGAAAACCCTAAGGTACACAACTGTTAGGTATATCTACGCAAGAGCGTTTCTCGTCTTAAACTAAACCTTACGTATATAAGAGTGAAACTCTAATTTCTCTCGCATGCATAAAGAAAATGATACTAAAGAAATTCCCATGTTTGTGTGTAGTGACTGTTTCTAACAAAAAATATTTTACTTTACCTGCCTGTGTGATATACTACTACTAGTACCCTAGCCGGTTACGGCCAACGACTGTCTAGGTGAAACAGTCCGATCCCCGTGTGATATACACAGGTGTCGATTGCCGTCCAACAAAGAATGAATTTTTAATGTTTCCGGTCTGGCCGTATGAGCCTAAACTAAAATTGTATTTTGCCACGTTGTGGGTCTAACCATAACACAATTATGTAGTTGCGATTGTTATGTATAATGAATGGTCTGTGAAAAAGTAAAATATTAATTTAATGCTCTCCTCTCCTTAACCTAACCCTACCTACCCTAACCTTACATTCGTGTACCCTGACATATTCGACTTAAAATAGTATAAAAGTATTAACACTATTACATACTCGAATCCCAAACTCCGCCGATACATTCCCAGAACGACGACAACGTAGAGAATGCGGCAAAAAAACCATCCACTTCAAAACAAAACACAAAAAAGGGCGCGCTCGCTCACGCTCTACCACACGTTCGCGCCGTAGCTCGCGATTTCTTGTAAACAAATCGCCTCGCAGTGATCACAGCTATCAGTTTGATACCTCTGAATCCGACGATAACTCAACCTGCCGAGGCTCGATGCAGCCCCTGGGACGCGCCTGGGACGCGCACGCGTTGTCGTACATATAGACTTTATCGAAGCAGAAGTTGACGCCTACATTGTACCAGGCGAGTTCCTAAACTATGACATACTAATAGGACAGAACTTGACAGAGCGGGGATAGCACTAGTCTGACACTATATTCAAATACACAAGAACTACTTAAGATCCAGTTGTACAACACTAATGACGTGGACATACAGGGCGTATGCAGCATCGACTATACCTGTAGTGAGACTCTCACTGGACACGTCTATATCTCCGGGAACTCATGTTTCAAAAAGGGAGAAGAGTTTATGATATTACCTGGAGTGTATGCAATTACAGTTGGCACAGGACAAATAATAGTAGTCACTTTTTCGGATACTTTAGTTCGCTTAGGCAAGGGTAGGTTACTAATTCGCGCACATATGTTGCCGATTAACGTGTCACAAACAACTCTACCCACTGAAGTCACAGTGAACAGAGTCGACACCACTTACCTCCCACATACTGAAACTTATAAAATCAGACAAATAACCGAGGACATGCTCAGTATTGGACACGATGTGTCAGACACAGAAAAGGGTGAACTTCTCAAGCAAGTAAACGAGTATCGAGACAGTTTTGCGCTCACGATAGATGAACTAGGTAAAACGACTATGCAAGATGCATATCAAACTGTCAGATAACTCGCCAGTAATATACAAACCTTATCGTTTACCGTACAGCGAGCGACTAGTCGTAAGAGACCTGGTAAACCAACTTCTGGAGAATGATATTATTAGGGAGTCAAATACACCGTACGCGAGCCCCATAGTACTAGTGAGAAAGAAAAATGGCGAACCACGCTTGTGCGTTGACTACAGGGCTCTTAATAATAGGACAGTAAAAGATTCTTACCCCATGCCCGTCATAGACAATTAATTAGATCGCCTTAGTGGGAAACGGTATTTTACGAGCCTAGATCTTAAGTTCGGATACTATCAAATTCCGCTAAGCCAAGAATCAAGACCCTCACCGCGTTTATCAACCCGGGCGGCCATTTTGAGTATACAAGAATGCCGTTTGGTTTGGTTAACGCACCTGCGGTATTTCAGCATATGATAAATAAAGCGCTCGGTAAGGATAGATACGATCTGACAATGCCGTATCTAGATGACTATCTGCGGAAACCACGGTAAGCAAAGGCCTAAGAAAGCTCAGAAAAATATTAAGTTCCCTACGTGAGGCCGGCCTCACGCTGAAACTTGACAAATGTTTCTTTTTCAAACGCTCCCTAGATTATTTGGGTGTTGAGATAGGCCATGAGGGACTGAGACCAGGCAAAAAGAAAATCGAAGCGGTAGCCTCATTCCCAGCACCTGTTAGTGTACATCAGATCAGGCAGTTCATTGGCTTAACAAGCTTCTTTAGAAGGCTTATACCTAACTTTGCAAATACAGCTAAACCATTAACGACTTTTACAAACGCTAACACACCATGGTGCTGGAGGGATGCGCAACAACACGCGTTCGATACCCATAAAGAAATATTAATACGAAGACCAATACTGGCTCTATATGATCCGAAACATATAACGGAGGTCAACTGTGATGCGAGTAAAATAGGTATATCCTTTTACAGAAGGCAGATGAAAAGTCTCTTCTCAGACCGGTTGCCTATTACAGTAAACAAACAACCAAAGAGGAAACATATTTACATGAATTGGAAACACAAGTGTGTTGTGTTGTTGTGACTGTAAACTTTTCTAGCGAGCCTATCAATCATGTTGTGCTCTCAACAGTCATGCTAAGGGTTGCCAATCCTTCTACTCGACAGGAAACAACTGTTCGAGCACTTTTAGACTGCGGTAGCCAATCTAGTTTTATGACCCAGTCTCTCATAAACAAATAAAATCTAGAAAGCATTCCTATTAATGCAATAAAAATTATAGGCATAGGCAACAATTCATGTAACTATGTAACTGAACGTTGCATCACTCAGCTAATCTCTTAACATAGCAATTACAATGTCAAAATGGCTTGTCTTACAGGTAGTATTCCAAAGCTCTCTGTAAACATCAAACAATATAATCTTCCACAAAACATAAAATTAGCAGACCCTTATTTCAATCATAGTGCTGTAGTTCAGATACTAATAGGTGCTGATCTGTTTTGGCAAATCATATGCAACCAACAGCGATCGTTGGGCCCCAATAAACCATTTCTAAGAAATTCACGTTTGAAATGGTTAATAACTGGTCCAATCACATTATCAACAACAACAAAACACACAATGTAATTTTGCAGAACAAGAACAAATACATCATCAAAATATTGATCAACAGATTTCACGATTTTGGGAGCTATAGGAACTTCCACAAAAATCGTTACTTAGCAACGACGAGAAAGAATGCGAGTACCAATTTCAAACTCATACTACTCGTCTGGAATCCGGTAGGTTTTCCGTGCGTTTGCCACTAAAAGGTTCGCAAGAGCTGGTTATTTATGCATTAGGTGCAATTGGCAATTAGGCGAGGAGTGTACTGACGACGTTATCAAAACCATTATTCTAAGAGACTTTTACTGTGATTATTTGCTCACTGGCGCTAATACTTAAGCCGAACTTATATACATATTAAAAACTATAAGTCTCTGAAAAAATATAGGTCTAACTTACCTGTCATATTCGAATCTTCAAAGATTAATCTCGAAGTAACCTCTCATTAAGCGATTCATCCAGCGCACTAGGTCTCGGATGGAATCCTAAATCCGATAACTTACATTTCTCTGTCGATATGTCTATCTGCAAACAAGAAAATCTAACAAAACATTCAATTCTATCAACGACATTCAGAATTTTTTATCCTCTTGGTCTCCTCTCCAGTAATATCTAAAATGCTTATGCAACAATTATGAATACGTAAACTAGACTGGGACAAATCTGTACTCATAGACATTCAAAAGGAGTGGAATAAAATTCAAAGCAATTTCCACTCTTTTATCAATTAAACAACCACGACACGCGCTGTGTGATAATCCAACAAATATAGAGCTGCATTCGTTTTGCGACGCCTCAGTCAACGCGTACGGTGCATGCGTCTATCTAAGGTCTACTAACGACAACAGCGACATCGTTGTTCGTCTATTATGCTCAAAATCCAAGGTGGCACTCGTCAAACCGAAAACTATCCCTCGGCTTGAAGTATGCGGAGCTGTCATAGCGGCTCTCCAATGTAAAGTAGTCGTAGATTCGATTAGGTGTAATATATAACGATGCACACATTGGTGCGACTCGAGTATTGTCCTACGTTGGTTAAATACAAACCCAAACAAACTTAAAACTTTTGTAGCTAATAGAATTGTAGAGATCACTGAAAATACAATGCAGTCATCTTGGTGTCACGTACCTGCATAACAAAATCCTGCTGATTATATATCCAGAGGAATAGACGCAGTTCAACTGCAGGGTATGGAGTCTTGGTGGTCAGGCCCCGCTGTTTTGGCACAAATGTACCTATATAAATACTTGTTACTATATTTTTGTATTATGTAAGTCTTGTAAATATCTCTTGTAATGTAAATGAATTAACGCTTAAATTCCGGAAAAGTGCAGAAAACACAGAATATGACGTTGATCGATTATGAGGCGCCTGCCAGTAGAATGAGAGCAAAAATACTCATTGGCACTTTTTCGCGTTGTAAGTTACAAATTGTTCGCTGTCCCCGAACTGTTTCCATCATATGATATATTATGATGGAATTTTCGAGAAAGTATGAAAGCCTCATCAAGCGAGTCGTACGCACTTGGCCTGTTTGGTTACCTCGATCCCTAGGCGCAGTCATTTCTTATGATGCAGCCGCAAACGGCAGCCGCCTTTGCGATTGCGCCTGCCATTTTCAAACGAGCAACTTTCTAATAATTTCCTGTAGAGGCAGTTTATATTACAACTTGTTTGCCCTCGACGGGAAAAGATGGGGAAGTCTGACGTGTGTATCGATGGCTTTGAATGTCTGGCATCGTGGCGCCCGAACGGACAAACCGATTTGGAGCTATAGGAACGTGAGTCGTACGCACTTGGCCTGTTTGGTTACCTCGATCCCTAGGCGCAGTCATTTCTTATGATGCAGCCGCAAGCGGCAGCCGCCTTTGCGATTGCGCCTGCCATTTTCAAACGAGCAACTTTCTAATAATTTCCTGTAGAGGCAGTTTATATTACAACTTGTTTGCCCTCGACGGGAAAAGATGGGGAAGTCTGACGTGTGTATCGATGGCTTTGAATGTCTGGCATCGTGGCTCCCGAACGGACAAACCGATTTGGATGCGGTTTTCTCTGATTAAAAGCCAGTTTAATCGAGATGATTCTTAGCCGTGTTTCATTAAAATTGGTCCAGGAATTATGTGCATAACGCGGTGGGATTCTATCTCCGGTTATCCGGTATCTCTCGCTTACGAATCGGATACCTTAACCTTTAGAATAAGATGGCAGTGCTCTATTCGAGTGATGAGGTCGGGCTATAGGTGTCATGCTTGCTAGTTTGCCTGTCTCTTAAATAAAAACCTTGATTTGGGCGCGAGAAAGAGCTTTTATCTTTTCACCCCCTCCCGTGCCCTTTCCTCGCCGCTGGTAGATTCCTACTAAATTAATCACAGTATCTTTGATGTTCTCCAAAGCTACTGGTCCGTTACACTATCCCCGAGTATCTTATTGGCCATCGGTGGGGTACAAGTTAAGGCAACTACATGGGGAAGCAGCGAGGTGTAGGTACTAAAACGAGGTATATAAATAATCATCTTGGCGTTAATGTCCCGGTTTTGCTCTCGGGCACGAGGGCCCGGGGTCTGCATTGACCAGGATCTAGGATTTGGTGATCAGGTAATTACAGTGGAGCGACTACCATCTGACCTCCGTGACCCTACTACTAGGGAAAACTTACCAGATTGGATCATGATTACAAATTCAAAAAAAAATCAGAAAATACAAAATATCAGAAAATTCAGAACATTGTACTAAAGTTTAAGATATTATGTCAATGTCTTTTTTTCTTTCTGGTATTTGACATTGAACCAAAAGCAAGCCAAAAGAAAGGTGGTCTAATTTCCTTGCTCAGAACCTCAGCTGATCATGGAAGTGTTTTAATGAATACAGTTTAATGATAATGCGCTTGAATTAGCCGTGTGGTGTCCGGATGAGTAGAATAGCACCAACTCCTTACACTCGTGAGTTACAAGGAGACAAATGTCTCCGAGGTAAAAGATCTAGTCTCTGTAGGCTGGAAAATGGGCACCAGAGTTTTCCATTGTTATATTTTAAAGACTGCGATCTCCAACCCACCTGCCAAGCGTGGGAATTTTGGCAAAAACCTCCTCTATCGTGGAAGAGGCCCTAAGGCCTGCAGTGGACCGATATAGCCTGTGTTGTTGTTGATGATACCTCATTTCGTTACGAACCGGAGTCGCGCACTGCACGTGGAGAGTCTTGCTCTAACTATAGCACAGTAAGGAATGAAACTCGTTGTCTGCGAATGTGTTACTTGATTATTATAATAAATTATAATTATTTGCGAACTGCTCGCAGCCACGCTACATATCTCTTTCACACTCGTGGTAAGTTGCTAGAGATAGAAAAAACAAGCGTTAGAAGGCATGCGCTCGCGTGGATGCGAGCTAATTTTAGTAGAACTCTGTGACACAGCGTCCGACCTCTGTGATTCTGTTAATAGGGAACAGATTGAATCATGGTTACGTGTTCAGTGGTTTGAATGTGCAGGTTTCACCAAGATTTTTACCTCACCGTAAGAGCATCGGTTAGTGTTCAACTAATGTAAATATTTTACATACCTCAGAAAAGAGTCATTGGTAAAAGGCGGCACTGGGACTCAAACCCGGTACCTCTTGCTTTACATGTCGGACCCCTTCACCAATAGACTACACCGACGCTCTCTAGTATCAAAATAGAATATTATTAAGGTTCTAAACTTAAAATGGAATTACAAGGCAAAATAAATGCCTTATCCGAGATACGTTGCCGCGTAACTGAGAAAGTTGTAGAAATGTACAACGTTGTAGTTTTATTAGTAGTTACCTGTTTTATACGGAATATATTTGTTAAGAGGATCCTTTTGTTTGTCCTAATGTTTAAAGTCCTCAACTCGATTGTCCTAATATGATTTTCCGAAATTCGATTGTAATAAATATTTTTTATCCTAATGCATGATAATTCTAAATTCGATTGTCCTAAGTATTTATTATCCTAATGCATTAGGACTAATTAACATTTTCCTAATGTTCGTTACCCTTTTGAATGTCATTAATTAGCCAAATCCTAATATTAGCCAAAGTTAAAATCTACAATTCTAGGATATTGGATATGTAGCAGAACATAAAAAACATAGATTTTGTGATATTACGACACCTATTGGCCTCATCGAATTCCCTTAAAAGACGTTCGGGTTACGAACATTCTTGTGTTCTCCAGGGACGCTCAGCAGCACATAGAACACCTATTGTTCCAGTGTCTGTACGATTATGGTGTCGTCGTCAATTACAGCCAAGTAAAGATAGTCACAGTCCGAGGTCACGTTCCTTGATTACCGCAGCAAGGACCTAGCATTGCTGCAGCCTAAGACTCCAGGGAGTGCAGAAGTTTCTGGGAAAGGTCAATTACCGTTGGTTTCTACCTAACGCTGCAGAGCTGCAGAGCTACAGGCAGTAGGTAAAGCTACTAAAGGTAAAGGCTCTCAGTCATTCCCTTGGACTCTAGAGCTCACAGATTGCTTCAAGCCATGCTTCGTTCCGAAGCGACAACACCAGCGCACCCTGGTGTTATGTGTGTAAATAAATGTTTTCTATTCTATTGTATTGGTGACGCACCGTCCGGATTATACACGGACGCCTCCAGTACGCATATCGGTGCGTGCCTACAATAGAAAGTGTCTGGGGTTTGGCAGCAAAAATATATTGGAAAGTATTATCATGATAGAAGAACGGAATATACAATCCACTCCCATGAAGTTAGAGTACAGCCAACCTCATGCCGTTCAAAATTTTACATTTCGGTCCATTCTACTGGAATAGGCTCTATTGGAGTAGAGCCTATTGGAAATGGATGGTGTGACGTCATTCTACTCTATGGGATCGAGATGGCGGCGTATTATTAGAGATCGGCGGTATCACCCCAGGGCTGCAATAATCAGAGAGGCTATTGTCTAACTCAGTTGGCAACTGAATTTGACATTATGTTATTCTACAATAATACAACTACAGAGCTAAGGCCTCAATAGGAACAGGATCTAATCGAGAAGTCTGTGAACGTCCCAAGAGACTAACTGGAAGGAGGCTCTCAGTCACGTATAAAGGACCGAATTTGAGTCCAAGTACGAAAAATGGGAGCCCCAAACCAAATCTCATAGTTCAGCCGTCCTATCACCAGCCCCCTGAGAAATTGATTACACCAGGCAACTGTATTAGCGAAATTGTAGCTGATGGGAACAAAGGTCTGCCTGTCAAAACCGAATTGAGTGACGAAGATATTACTCTTCATTGGTCTGACGATGATACTGAAAATGACTATGATGGAAAGTTTGAAGTAGAAGACAATGAAAATGACATTGATATTTCGGATAAAAATCACCCTGAAATAAATGTCGACTTACATAATGTTAAAGACGACGTAAAGATATAAAGGAAAATAATGAAGATAAAATTGGTGTTCCAAATAGTAATGTTGCTGAAATTAAAATATTTAAAGTCGATGATTCAGATATGGTATTGGCACATTCCCAACAAGTACTCGATACCGGTTCAGTGTCCGCGGATAATAATAGTGCTTTTACTAGGATAATTTTCAATCTCGAAATATAGACTTAGAAGTAAATATTGTTCAATATTTTTGTTCATTATTTAGATAGCTATTTGATTTGCAAACTAATCAGAGATTAGTAAGCTATCAGTTACAATAAAATTCACTATTTATGAACTATTATGATTCAGCATAGAACCAGAACCATAAAACGTAACCTTAAGTCATTTTTAAGCGCCTGAATGTTTTAGAATATTGAAACAAGGTGAATATTGTCTGCGCTTAGGTTAACTCAGGGCTTACCAGTGCTGAGCTGATATTAATATAACTTGCATTATTTGATTATAGATATTCTTATAATATAAAATAGTAACTTAAAGTTTTTGCTACAAGATATGCTAAGATCTGCTAAGAACTTAGTAAACTTGAACGCAGCTATTGCTATGAACATTTTGTCAGGCTGTTGGAAATATTGCGCGTTACTAATTGTGGATTGTATATCATAATGATTTGCATAACCTAAAATGACGTAATAAATTGTTCTTGATAACATGAACCATAATAAATTGTTCTTGATAACATGTATTTCTCTTTAACACCTCCTGTGTAATCATAAACAGTATTTTGGAATTTTCACGATATTTTCCTATTAAAAAACAGTGCGCATGGTAAAATTTTTTATTGTACACTAATATTTCTTGTCAAAACAAAAGCTGACAGACCGATGAGTCAGTGACTGACTGTCAACTGCTATAGTCCATTATAGGCATACATATTCATCAAACTGCTTACGGTCGGGTAAAAAAACCATTTTTTGGTACAGTATATTGAATATATTTAATACTAAACTATACTTATATTTAACATACAATAAATTCTAATAACAATTTATGTTCTAGCATGTTTACTTCTTATCGCCTGAACTCTGCTCCTAACGCTATTAATAACACTTTGTTTATCATATGAAGCCCACTGTTTTTCACGAGCATAATCTTCAACATTTGCCAACATCGTTGTTCTGGCATTCGCATCCAACCCAGGCCTGACATACGTACCATTATTATGAAAAGCGTTTGCTTTTGCGCCAGTTAATGAGCAAACAGCCAACGCACTCTGTGAAAATATTTCTGTCAGTAACATTCTAGCTAATGTTTTACAATCTTTAGACACTCGTTTACAGTGTGCCAGTTTTATAGGATCAACAAATACTTTACTTCCAGGAACAATAGGCCAAGATCTGGATTATTTTCGCGGTACTTTAGTGTCCATCGCGTATCCTTTGGATCGTACTTTGGTGGTAGAACAAAGTTGCGCAAACTTTTAGGGGTTTCTTTGGAGTTTTATCTTCTTCATCTCCACTATCATCTTCATCTTCATCATTGCTACTGCTTTTGACATTATCACTCTTCATCTCTGCATCATGGGTTTCTACCTCAGGTTGTTTCTCTTTGTTCATATCAAATTTTTTTGAATTGTACGAGTCCTTGATAAGTTTCAACAATTCAATAGACCGCTTGAACGATTTGTTGACCTCAAAATCCTCTTTGAAGAATGCAAGTGACTGTTATCCATTGTTTCAAGAAACTTAGCTATAAAATTTGCTTGAGTGCGTATCTCTTTAATTGGATAATCAACTGGGTGGTCTATTTCTTCTGTACTTACTCCTGGTGAATTGCTTCGAACACTACTATCATCTGGGACCAATGATACCTCCGTATTTTCAGTTACTGCTGGTTCATCGACAATCATTGGCTGGATGTCTGAATCCTGGGAATTTTTGTCATCAAGCGGATTTTGGGGGGGTTCTGCTACTGAAGATTCTTCAAAGATTTTTTCAGCAGGCACCTGATTTTGACTAATCGATTTCTGTGATCCTAGAAGGCGTTGTTTCATGGAATCTAGAAAATCTCGAGAAATACAAGATTATTATTTTATGATGTCTTCGCAGTCATCATCAGGAGAATTGTCTTTACAAAAGTCAGGTATTTTCTGAAGATAAGGATATATAAACGGTTGATTATTATTTGGTACACTAGAAATATTGTCTCCTGAAATTTTAGTTTCAAAATAACCTTACTTAATCACTTCTACGACCCTTAATTTATTCATAGTTGCTTCTAATTGAGATTCCGATACTTGTGGACGTTTTATTGGATTTCTTCTCTCTGAAAAAAAAAATAGCTTCATTAGTTTTCTGCTATAAGATCGTAAAATTTCATCTGAGTTGCCAAAAATAATCACTCACTATTAACAGATGGGCACAAATCGTCAGCTGTGACGCCATATTTTTTCTATTAAATATGTAATAATAAACATGAATTTCCGTTAATTTTGTATAAACAATTATAAACATATAGAAACTATACCTATAAACACAGAACTCGTTAAAATAATAATATCTAATTAAACTAATTTGTATACATAACAACCCGTAATCAGTTACATAATAATCTTACTTTCAAACTCGGTAGTCTGGCGCCAAGTTCCAATTAAACAACTTTTTTTTTTCCATATTTATTTCTGATTTCCTGAATTTTCGTACGAATACTACTTATGATTCCAGCAGTGTCTGAAGTATTCCAGTTTCTTTTATTCCCGTACTCTTCAATAAATGCCAATAAAACCATACTCGCATGCTCGTCCAATCCAGGTCTTACGTCAATGTCCAAGGTATTGAAAGCTCTGGCTTTTGCGCCTGTTGAAGAGCAAACACTCAGTGCGTTCTTACTGAAGACTATAGTCAGTAACCATCTGGCAAGCATTCTGCAGTCATTAGATTTCTGTATGCAGTTTTTGTATTCTGCTTTGTTGACGTAGACGCGACTTTGAGGCATCAGTTCGATCAACCCTGGTCCAGGTTCCCGGTGTTTTAAAGTCCATCTAGAATCGTTTGGATCATACTCTGGTGGAAGAACAAACGTGTGTCTTTGTTTGGTCTTTTTTGGCGAGTTTTCGACACTAGAGTTGTTGTTTTGATCACTGTTGGAATTTTTCTCTGATGCTGGTGTCTCTGGGGCTGGTGTCTCTTGAACCTGTTGTACCTCTGGTGCGTTGGATTTAGGATTTGTAAAGGATTCTATCACATTTACTTTTTCGGCCTTGTTCAATAGTGTTTCGTACATTTTAAGACATCCCAAAGTACTAATTCGCAAGTTTTTATAATATTCTTCAGTGTTAAGAAATTTTTTGTACATTTTAGTGAGAAGAAAACCGTGAATCTCTAGCATTTCATTCTCTAGCATTTTAGAAAGCTTGTCCTTAACATCTGTTACAAGATTATTAATGTCCATGGATCTCTCATCAGTAATACTCCCAGAAGTATCTTCTTCACTATAATCCTCGTTCACGTAATCTGAACCATCTGAAGAAACGTTGTCCAATAGTTCTTCATCAGCAGATACCATTTCGGAATCAGTAACCTCTTGTGGGTCTTGTTCTTTTGTTGGATGTTTGTCTGTATCATACTCACTTTCTACAGATTCTTGAGAGCTTTGAGTTCTATTTGTGTGTTGATCTGCTTCCATTTCGGTAGTCTGATCATTTAGCTGTTTTTCAGACTCTGAATGTCGATAAACATTATTATCTGGGACCTCAGATTGTATCTCTTGGGATTCAAATGTAGTCTGAGTCTCGGAATCTTGGGAAATTACAGAAGCTGGATATATCTCAATACACTTCATGGGACCTAGATTTAGTTTTGCCAGTAGATTTTTGCGTGAATTGTTCCTTTGATCTATCGAATGCTGTTGGATAGTTTCCGGCAAAGCAACTAGTATTTCTTCAGAGATTTGAGGCTTAGGATTGCTTTGGGATTGAAGAAGGTTGACTGTACGCGGATTTTGATAACTCAGTGGATCTTGTCTTTGTGGATTTTCCAAATTTATAGCTGGCTGGTTTTGAACTATAATTGGAGCGGCGATAAGTTCATGTCTCAACTCGGGCATTTGGTTTGGACTTACCAATGGCTGTTGGTTTTGACGTAGAAGAAACTGGCTGGGGTTGATTTGGTTAGCTTGATGTGGAACATATCCAGTCATAGGATTTGAAAGGTAGTTTCTCTGATTAATGTATGGATTAGGCCGATTCATCATGTCTTGCATTCGCGCCATTTGCTGTATGTACTGCAATTGTAAGGGTTCATAGAAACGAGCCTGGTAAGCCAAGTGTGAGAGATTTTGAGCAGCAGATGTGTTGATACCTTGAAAAGGATGTCTTTGGTCTCCAACATTACCAGTATAATTCGGTAGTTGCTTATTGTACAGAGATTGCTGCGTTGTAAGTAAATTATTAGTTATGCTTTCTAAACGGGCTTTCTTTGTAACATGTTGTATAATCGCTGCCGAAGACTTTCTTCTGACGGCGGGTATCTGTTGTTGAAATGATCGATCAATTGGAGTTGGTGTATAGTAAGTAGTCGATGAAATAGTTTTCGCTAGGCTTGGAAGTGAGTTTTGATAGCTGTAGGTCACTTCAGTACTGGTCTGAACAGATCCTTGCTGTTGTTTCGAAGATGGAATGCTGGGAGGTTGAACATCATGATGGTGAGAAGCCTGTGTGGTCCTACTGGGAGGCCTAGCAGTTGAATTTTGTGCAAGCGAAAATTTCTGGATGTCATTGGCTTGTTTAGGTTGATCAGTATGAATTCTATGCAGACGTGATTCTACAAGTGAATACAGTTGATGATCTATAACTAGATCAGACCCAACTGTTTCAAAGTTTGGTAGTCTTTCTTCTTCAATAGCCTCAGATTCAATTTCAACCTCTACCTCTACATCAGAGTCATTAAGGTTCGGCATAGTGAGCTGCTCATCTCGAACAGGTGAGGGTTGTCTTCCATCTGCTGGCTTTGGTGAAGGTTGTCTCTCGTCTGCAGGTTTTGGTGGAGATTGGGCTGGTGTATCAACTGACTCTTGCTGGCTATGACCGTTGATGGCATTCTGAATCGTCTGATTGTCCACAACAGCTGGTTGATCTTTCGAAGATGTGTTTGCAGAGCTGACAGGAGGCTGAACAGGTTTATTCGTTCCTATTGGTTTTGGTTTCCAGGGTCTCAGGGGTAGTGGTTGTCTAATCATCATCCTAGGTAATGGTTTCCTAGCATTATAATATGGTTTCACTGCCCGATGAGGTTTTTCCGGTAGTGTACCTGACAAAACCGAATTTTTCGTACTACGTAGCTGCCTACTTGCTACAGGCTTTTCTGGAAGACCTAAAAAATAAACAAAAAATAAATACTCAAGCTACAAAAAACCTTAAATCAAAGTTCGAATATAAAATTACAATACCTTGAATTTCCTCGTCCTGGTCATCACCTCCGTTAGCAATCATTTCCTCAATCCATTTCACAACATCCTCATAATTTTCTGAAAAAAAAAACAGTCATCTTATTGCTTGTTTACATCAAACCACTGTACAAAAATCATCAAAACAATAGTTACCTGATTTAAATTTGATGAAACCTATATAAAACCTCCAATCTTGACCGCGTTTCTCTCTATTCTTCGTGCGATTCCTTGTCACAAAAAGAGCTTCATTTTTCGGGTAAGCAACAAGAACTTTTTGCCCCTCTAATCGACGAATTATCCAACAGTGCGCCACACATACGAATTTATCAATCTCAGGAAAGGGCAAGCCCTTAAACTTTATTGCATATATAAGTTTTTTGCTCTCTTTATCAATCGCCTTCATCTAAAAGTAAACAAATAAATCAGTCACTTAAAATTCAAATTCAAAGTTATTACTTCCGCGTGAGATCAACTACCTATTTAGTATCTTCACGTGTGGCCTTGATAAACGTCACTCGTGCCGAACGAATTGGACGACGCAATCCAATATGGAACATCCTATGCGTCTAAAATTTAGCGCATGCGCTCTCCTTAAAATAAATAAATATTCCGCTATCGGCTGTCAACTGGGTGGCCCTCTCGGGCCAGCCATCTTCAGCCTCGCCATTAACCCCGTTATTCAAAGTCAGGTATCTAAATTTAACGTTTGGTACTTGAATGATGGGACCCAGGGAGGCTCAGCAGATTCCGTCTTAGATGACCTCGATAACGTAATTCAGAAATTTCAAGCTATAGGTCTCGAATTGAATTTAGACAAATGTGAATAGCCGTGTGGTGACCGGTAGAGTAGAATAGCACCAACCCCTTACACTCGTGGGTGTCGTACAAGTCGACTAACGTTTAGAGACAAAATATCTAGTCTCCATAAACTGGAAAATGGGCAGCAGCGTTTTTCATTGTTATGTTTGCAACACTGCGATCTCCAACCCGCCTGCCAAGCGTGGAGATTATGGCAATAACCTCCCCTTTTGCGGGAGAGGCCTAAAGTCCTGTAGTGGACTGTTATGGGCTGTGATGATGAAATGTGAATTGTTAATATCAGATAAAATCCCTTCCGGAGATATCATAACCATTACTAATAACTTCATCAATCTGGCCCCCAACATCAAAATTGTTTGGAATTGTTTCACTTAGCCTGCTAGGGTCACTCATCTTCGATGACTCCATAACACCCTTAAGGCCTTGCCACACACAAAGCTCGGCGCGAGCGCGGTGCGATAGTTGCTAGGCAACTATCACGCCGCGCTCGCACCGCGCTATAGTTGCCTAGCAACTATCGCGCCGCGCTATAGTTGCCTAGCATCGGCTACGTCCTGTCCGAAAGGCGGCCACGCACATGCGACTGCGCAGCACATTTGCTAGCCTGTCGCCTTCCCAAACGAACGGGACACCGCGGTAGTTGGTGGTGAGAGTATCCTCACAAGAAATCCCACGTAAGTAGCACATCGCGATGGCTTGTTGACGCCAGGCGTGACCGCGTGCTACAGTGCTTTTGCTTATTTCTGCCCCCCATCATCATCTGATGTTCGATGTTATGCCACGCGACCTAACGTGACCGCGTGCTGCACTGCCTTTGCTAAATCCTGCCAGCTATCATCATCTGGCGTTGGAGGTTATGCCGCTAGCCTACCGCTAGCCTTGCCGCACGCTTTTGCTTGTTTACCCCTGTTAGTGACAACCTATTGCCACACCCAATTCCTTTGTGAATTGATTTTTTTCAGAACAGGCAAGGGGGCCACCTGATGAAAAGTGGTCACCGCCGCCTATGGACATCGGCAACACCAGGGGAGTCACTAATGCGTAGCCCGCCTCTGAAGAGACCTCTTAGACGAATTGATTGTTCGCTTCCTATTTATTATTTTCCCCCTGAATGATTGCAATGAGTTGTAATCATTACAGGAGGTGCTTGGTACCAGCCAATAATTGGGTAACAGCTGCAGTTTGGTTGTGGCTCACTTGCCGTCTGTTTGGAGCACTTTTGGCCAGCTGCTTCAGGGGACACCTCTACTCGAGTTTAGTCGAGGCTCCAAAGGACAGTCAGCTGAGTTAACCTAAATATCAAATATTATAGACTCCTCGTATGCGTTATCGATCACACTTTCTATGTAACCCATCTATGTATATGTATTCCTATAATCTGTAATTTGATTATTTCTAAGCCGCGATAACCTAAGGACATTTTGGGTGTAGTCAAACCCAACGCTAATAAAGCAGTTCTTTCAATTTCAAACACCATCATTCATTCCGAGCCTCTAGGTTGAGCGCTACCTCACCCAATAAAATGATAAACATGACACTATTTAGAAAGGTAATGCCAGAATCTTGGGTACGCTTCCACACGGCCCAAATTGTTTACATATTTTAAATTACTTAATTTGTTTTCCTTGTACATCTTTATTTTTATGTTAGTTGATATAATGTGTGAATAAATTTATTTAACAAATTAAAAATTAAAAATACAGTTACGGAATATATACAATATATTCTTTAACATATAGGTAATCTGTAGTAATATTGTAAAGAGAAAAGTTATGAACCAATTTTAAAAATTATTTCTTAATGGGAAGCTACGTTACTTTTTATTCCGGGAAAGTATCTGATAGTGCCGCGGGAACATTGCATGTTTCTCAACTGCACTTCCAAACAAGAAAACAGATCCAAACTGCGCGCGAGTGAAATTCGTACGACTAGTTGTGTACTAAAATGATGCCCCCCGTGAAGTGAACAGATATATACTGAACTAGTAGTCCCGCCGCGTCTTCGTTCGCGTTTACCGACTTTACCCCTATCTTACCTTGTTTGTTGCTTATAAATCTTCCTCTTGAATCACTCTATCTACTATTGGAAACCGCATAAAAATCCATTGCGTAGTTCGAAGATCTAAGCTTACCCAGATACATAGAGACAGATTGCGGGAAGCGACTTTGTTTTAGACTATGCATAGATTGTTGTGGAGAAAACGTAAACAAATTTGCTATTACCGTAAAATAAAACACTACCTGACCTAGAATGTTAACTGGAAGAAATCCCTCAGTAGGACAAGTTCGTAAGTAGAGCAAGTTGTTGCAACTGCTTTATAGCAATGTTTTTCATAAATGAATGGACCGATTCGAATGACGCATACAGTATTACGTAGTTAGGCTAAACAAAACAAAATGGCTACCGAATCCGAACTCCGAACATGTTCCCTCCATAAATTCATTATCAAGTGCCTATAGGAAATTGCGGAAACCCTTGGAACTTACGCTATACGCGTTGACCGCATGCTGAAATAGAAGAAACTAGCGCCACTTGGGCGCGCGCGGCTACAGATAAGCCATGTCTATAATTAGATTAAATTATGAATAATACTGTGAAACTTATTTCGTCTTGCTAAATCTATTAAGAATTATACTATCTAACACTAAAAATATTACTCAGCTAAGAATTTCTAGTTTCATTTATATTTAAAAGTCATTCAAAAACTTTATCAACAATATTTGAACAAAGTAAAATATCAACTAGTCCTACAGCGCAATATATACTTTCAAAAAGACAACGAGTATGTGAAAGATAAAATCTTACCTTACTCTTGTTGAAAATGATTGAACTCGAAAGGATTCACTTAGCAAATAAATAAAATGAAATATAAAAACACTTTTAGTCCACAATTTTGCACTTAACAGCGTGAGACGCGCCGCGCGTGCCGACCACCACTGCTATCTGAGTGAGGCGAAAGCTAAATTAGCTTACTAGCGCTTGATTCCGCTAGACGCTCAATGTATAAAAATAACACTAAATGTGTAAAATAAAAGTACTTCGACTTTAACCAACTTCTAATGTATCCCGCCTAGCCTTGGCATCATTAAATATAAACTTTAAAGATTACAATTAACGGTTCTTCAACTGTGCACTGCAAATAAAATGGAAGACGATGAGATGAGCGATTTATGTACCCAGTTAGTTTCTACTGAAACTTATGCCTACCTGGTTTAAGAAACATAATCAAATCTGGTAAATGTCGTTAAAATTATTGTTATTATTATTATTTTTATGTTGTGCGTCAGGCAAACAGGCAAGCGAACCACCTGGTGGAAAGTAGTCACTCACTCATTTCACATCAGAATCGTACGAGCGAGAAACGTTTTCCTTTATTTTCTGACCGTCTAACGGAATCTAGCGCTTGAGCGTAAGCGTGAGCTTGAATTGTTTTGAATATTAGTCATGAGTAGTGTTATTGTGGTGTAGAAATACTGTGTAAGTGTTATCTCCTCCTATTGTGACGGTCCCACCTAAGCTCAAATATTAAATAGGTACGATAATCAGATTTAGGTATTATACTATTCGCAAGTGAATAGGTACACATAGGTAGTCTAACTAAATACCTAAGTAGTAACAACCTAGATAAGACAGACATCACCTAAAACAATTCTCTTCCTAGAATATACCTAAAACAGTTACCTACCAACTGTAGGGAGGTCAGCATCAATACTTACTTATAGTAAAATAGATGGGGACATTTTAATAATAATGTATTCAAATTAAAAAATTAAAGGAAATGACTATACTCCTCAATTTGATCACTACTTGAATACAGGTTATTCACGCCCTTAATGCCTACTCGTAAGGCCCATTTTCTGCTGGAGGCAAGTGTCAAGTTGGGTCGGTGTTCGGAAGGCAAAACAAATATCAACCTTATTCTGTTATCATTGGAGCATAGGTTCCATCGGCATCGAGAGATTGTGCCGTGGGAATCGCATGAGTTTCTTTGACGACCTGAGTGGTTCAGTGGTTAGCATGCCGGTCTGACGCGCGGGGGAACCCGGGTTCGATTCTCGGCCGGAGATTGATATGGATTTTGGTTTCTGCTGTGGGTCTGGGTGCTCTGTGTGTAATGTGTGTGTATTTGAAAGTGTATGAGTGGTTTATCAGTTGTCTGGCGCCCATGACGCGGGCTTTGCTTGCTTTGGGGCTGGATGGCGTTGTGTGAGTTTATTTGTTTATTATTCATTATTCTTACGAAACAGAGGACCTTTAGTGTAATATCGACTTTATCGCCTTATAAATAGAGTGTACGCTCAATCATCGTATGGAGTTAAAAACCGTACTACCGTAATAACCGACACGCAACAAATAGAAAAACAGGTAGAACAACTAACAAAGTTAATCATTAACTGCTATCATAACAGCTGTCCCAAACCAGGAGTCTCCAACCCCACCGCCAAACAGCAACCGTGGTGGGGTCCCAAATTAGACAGAATTAGGAAAAAGGTGAGACAACGGTTCAACAGAGCAATGAACACTAGATCTGAGGAAGACTGGGAATTATACAAAGATGAAAAAGCAAAGTACAAAAAAGAAATCAGGTACATGAAGTACACAACATGGAAAAAGTACTGTACCAACATCGAATCCAACGAACGGGCAAACCGGGTAAGGAAAGTCCTATCCAAACCTATGGAAACACAACAAGGTGTACTGCGCAAACCAGACAGTACAATGACAAGCACTGCTGAGGAGTCGGAGGAAACCCTGCTTCAAACACACTTCCCCGGTTGTAAAATCCACAATACAAACAACTCGGATATCACCGAGGAGGCATACACACCCACCACAGAGGACTGGAAAATTGCAAGTGAAGTAGTTACCAGTGAGTCAGTAAACTGGGCCATTAACAGTTTCCAAACATTTAAAGCAGCGGGGCCAGACGAAATCTTCCCTGGACTTTTAAAATGGGCAGGCGAACGCATGATACACCTGCTGACGGATATATTAAGAGCATGTTTGGCTCACAGATATATACCGTCTAAATGGCGGAAGGTAAGAGTCACCTTTATACCAAAGCCAGGAAAAAGCGATTACACCGATACGAAATCGTTCAGACCAATCAGTCTTACCTCCTTCCTCCTCAAGACCCTTGAACGTCTGTGCGACAAGGAGATTAGAGATAAGGCACTCATAAAATATCCCCTGCACAAGAATCAACATGCATATACAAAGGGTAAATCTACAGAATCGGCACTGCATGCAGTAGTGGGGAAAATCGAAAATGCAATTCAAAATAAAGCAATATGTCTAGGTACTTTTATAGATATAGAGGGGGCCTTTGACAAAACTAATTTCACAAGCATTAAAAACGCATTAAACAAACACAATGTCTCGGAAACTATCTCGGGATGGATAGAGAACATGCTTAGCAAAAGAGTCATTCAACTAGATAGTAATCCTAACAAACAGGTATCAGTGGTAAGAGGTTGCCCACAAGGTGGAGTCCTGTCACCTCTTCTATGGAATTTGGTGGCTAATACCTAAACTAAACTCTAATTAATTTTTCACAGTAGGTTATGCTGATGATCTGGCCATACTCATTACTGGAAACAACGCGGACACCGTCACTGGAGTTACACAGAGGGCTCTGAAAATGGTGGAACTGTGGTGTAATGAGTATGGACTCTCAGTTAATCCAACGAAGACAGAGATGGTAATGTTTACGAATAAACGGACTTTAGGTAACTATAGACTACCCAGTCTCTTTAAAACACAACTTACTCTATCAACGGAGGTAAAATATCTAGGAGTAATACTTGATAACAAATTAAACTGGAACAACCACATTGAATCAAGGTACAACAAAGCTACAATATCCTTCTGGCAATGCAGGAGGATGATAGGGAAGTCCTGGGGATTATCCCCCAAAGTCATAATGTGGCTATACAAAACAGTGATTAGGCCTATGTTCTGCTACGGAGCGGTAGTATGGTGGACTAAAACCAAGCAATCCACCACAATAGCAAAATTACAAAAACTGCAAAGGTTAGCCTGCATGGCAGTTAGCGGCTGCATGAGGACAACCCCAACTGCAGCCCTGGAAGCTATGCTCAACCTAACACCACTACACCTTCACGTACAACAAGAGGCAACAATAGCTTTGGTACGCTTAAAACACTCAAATCTATTGGACAAAGTGCCGCTCCCGCATACGGTACTTTACTACGATGAAACAAAAATGGAACCAATGATGGAGGCCATTAGCGACCGAATATCAAAGCAGGTAGAAACGGTCAAGAAGTACAAGATCCAACTGTACGAGGACCCGCGGGAGGGCCAAAACATACGAGAAGTAAGGATCTTTACTGACGGGTCCAAAACAGACTCAGGTATAGGTTGCGGAGTTTTCTCCGAAGACCTAAACATCAAAATAGCTGCCCCACTGGGTAAGTACAACACGATCTTTCAAGCGGAGTGCATGGGAATCATCCTAGCCACACACGCGGTACGGGACAAGAAGGTAGAACAACAGCCTATTAGGATCTTATCAGACAGCAGGGCAGTACTTATGGCCCTTGAAAACAACAACACAACCTCGGGGCTTCTACTCGACTGCCGCAATTGCTTAAATGAGGTATGTAAAACAAATCCCATAACCCTACAATGGATTAAAGGACACAGTGGATCGAGAGGGAACGACGCAGCTGACGAGTTGGCCAGAAGAGGCTCAAGCACGAAGCCCACTGGCCCAGAACCAATTATACCTATGCCATTTGCATGGACCCGTAAACACCTGATGGATAGAATCAAGGTAAAACATAACCAACTCTGGTCATCACTAGAGGGATGCAGACAAGCCAAGGAGGCTCTACCGAAAATTAACCCTCCCCTTTCAGAAAGGCTTTTAAAACTAACCAAAAAACAACTCCGTCTGGTAACCGGAGCTTTAACGGGACACGGTCCATTTAATAAACACCTCTTCACCATAGGTCTCACCGACAGCCCATTGTGCAGAGCCTGCCTGAGGGAGGAGGAGACAGCAGCACATATCCTGCGGACATGCGAGGGGGTGACAACATACAGGCATGAGCATATCGGACAACCACAAACCCTTCCAGAGACGTTTGCAAAGCTGAAAGGATTGCTGCGTTTCCTGGAGGAGTTGGGATGGCAGGAACAATAGGGTATCTTGGAGTATACCATATCCACGCAAAATGGGCGCGAGTTCGCCCGAATGCGGAAATGGCCCGGATATATCTATCTATCTATGGAGTTAAATGAAAGTTTGTTCCGCGTGAAACATAACATATAGTGATCCTGTGAGATGCTTCGTGCGCAATATATCTATGATGATTCTGGGAAGTGTTTCGCGCGAAATTTGCCTACGGTGCGGCGTGCTTGTTAGACTGAGGCGATCGATCATTCATGGTTTATATCGTTTCTCTGTACTCATCGAATTCTGCTATGTTTATATAAAAGCAATAAATCATTGTTGCATACCGGGCCCTTGTGGTGGCCTAGCTACGTAAGGGAATTTGTTAACTGAGGCGACCATTCATGGCGTCTATCTTTTCTCCGAATTCGGTTATGTTTATAATAAGCAATAACATCGTCCTGTGTTGGGGACCGCAGAGCTTTGTTCTGTAGTCGGTTGAATATTATAGGAACACCGGAGCAGGACAGTCGATTTTAACTAGTGGTCCAGAACGCACGCGTTTTCGCAAGTCATTGTATAGAGATTTTTAATGCTAATAAACAGTTTGAGAACGATCAGTTGAGTCTAAATGGTGTTTGGACTCAGTTTGATTACTTAAATCTACTTTTACTGCGATTAATATTTAGATCCTTTACATTATAAAAGATCTTATTGTTAGCAGTATAGTATCAAACCATCATAGTTCGGTTCAAACGACACAGATGACGCTATCTTGTGAAACGGACTCACGTAGGAGTCACGTGGTCGCGGGCCGGCCCTGCGCTGAAAAGCAAGGGCGAGACAGTCGAACGTTAGCTGTGAGTGAACCGAGGGGTTGTATCACCAGACAACCAACTCTTATTAGCCTTACTATTTCTTACGTTAATTGTTTTATCATAAGTTTATTATCATTAAGTTTGCCAAAGGCCATACTTTTAATAATATACCGATTTAAGTAACACATGGTTTGTATATATTTCTGATCCTAACATATCAGAAGTGACAAGTGACCCAAATTAAGCGCCCATCGGTAAGTTTCTGCTCTTTACTTTGAACGCTCGCAATGGAAGTCTCACATACGCAATATAAGGTATGCTACTGAACCGACTGAATATTGCGTAATTATGTTACACGCAGAAAAATACGAGGGATGCGCGATCTAGATCATCGATCCGATTTTAAAGGATCGGATCGGATCGTTAGGCTTCGATCCGTTCGTAGATTGGATCGCGTGCCGTCGATCCGATATCAAGGAAATCGATCCGGATCGGATGCAAAAAAGCAAGACACAATTATTATTAGATATTTATTATTAAAACAAAATTTGCACTTATAAATACGAACAAGTCTTATAGTCGCCTTTTAACGTGAGTGTCACATGACACAATAAGTACAAATTGCGAAAAAAAATCGAATACAGAGGAAAACTAATAATGTGGATAATTATGAACTAAAAATGCCTTATTTTTATTAACTAGCTTTCTGCCCGCAGCCTCGCTCGTGTGGGCTATATTTTATATCGCAGGAGGGATGATCCATGCCCAGCAGCCTATGTCCGTCCCCATGGAGCATGCTATCACTGTACCCAATTTCAATAAAATTTGTTCAGTCGTATAGGCGTGGAAGCGTAACAGGCAGATAAACAGAAAGACTTAGTAACTTATGTACTTATAATATTAAAGAAGGGATATTAAACTAGTTTTATAGGTGCCAATCTTGAACATCTAAACTTTTCAAAAACAATAATTTAGAAAGACGACATGGATCAAGTCTGTTTCGACTTTCACTTAAAGTTAAGTTTGCAGACGAAAACAGTCGCTCTGATGGCACAGAGGTCGCAAAAACTGATAGGAATCGAAGAGCTACGCTGCTTAAAGATGCCCAAACTACCCTCCTTGCTGACCAATACTTAATGCTATCAGCTGTATGATCAAGCAATGGTTCTGATAAGTACTGCTTTAAAGTGGAATCTAACATTTCTTGTGCCTCGGTAACAGACGCTGATGTCGAAGACTTAGACACTAATTGATTATGAAACTTCCACAGACCATCTTCATCCGTCTTAGTTACATTGGTTGAGGTTGAGGATTTAGTTTTCCTGGAAGTATCTTCAATTCGCAGTGCCTTAGTCATGTCTGAAATCTCATTTATAGCTCTTGCACAAGCTTCTGCGTTATTAAAATAAAGCTTTTTGAAACGGGGATCTAGAATAGTGCTAACAGCTAAAATGTGCACTTTTTCCAAGTTTTGGAAACGTTTTTTAATTTCTTCCAAAACTGTAGCCTTAAATTCGGATCCAATATCACTATTTTCACCCATATTTGCCGATTCTATTGACTTGGTCATACAATAAGTTAATGGTATAATAAGGCTACTTGTAACATAATTTTGAGCTGATATCTCTGTTGGTCTGTTGGAATGGTCTTAACAATGTTTACACCATTGTCAGTAACTGCAGCTAATATTTTGTTAACATCAATCAGCCACTCCTCACACATATCCTGTATAATTCTCGATAAATATTCAGCTTTATATCGTTCATATGTCACATCTCTATTCGCTAGATTTTAAGAGTTAGGTAGGTAAATACTTACTTGTAATGGTTGAATAGAATCAGACATCTCTTTGTTTGACTTTTCTCCAGTCGTACTGGAATGATGCCGTTGTAAATGCCTTGAAAGGTTTGTCGTATTTCCTTTCGTTTTTACAATAGTCAAACATAATTTACATTTTCCGCCCTCGGGAACCTTTATAAACTGTCTCCACACTGCAGATTTTATAGGAGGCACCATATTGTTACCAATTAGTTTTTATAAAACAAAACGTCCGTACACTCGGAGACAATAGCAAATCAAAGTACCTAACATGTTACTCGTATGTTTACTTACCGACCCACAAAGTATGATTGTAATAAAATGTAATAAGATGCTTGTATATCTACCCGCAAAAGATGCCGCCGCCGGCGCCGCACAAGTTTAGAACGTAAACAAATGATCAAGTTCGGTCAACAAAATCGTAAGTAGATGTAGGTAAATACCGCCGTCCAGTTCATACGATCCATGCGATCCGATCTTTAAAGTTTTGTATCGATCCGCCAAAAAATCGTATTGTCTCGATTCGATCCAAAAATCGACGGATCGTATGGCTTTCGATCCGATTTTCCAAAAGATCGGATCGGATCGGCGCATCCCTAAATACGGCTTCTTACAGTCTATGAACCGAAATATAACCGATCCATGACCGCCAGGGGAAAACCCTAAGGTACACAACTGTTAGGTATATCTACGCAAGAGCGTTTCTCGTCTTAAACTAAACCTTACGTATATAAGAGTGAAACTCTAATTTCTCTCGCATGCATAAAGAAAATGATACTAAAGAAATTCCCATGTTTGTGTGTAGTGACTGTTTCTAACAAAAAATATTTTACTTTACCTGCCTGTGTGATATACTACTACTAGTACCCTAGCCGGTTACGGCCAACGACTGTCTAGGTGAAACAGTCCGATCCCCGTGTGATATACACAGGTGTCGATTGCCGTCCAACAAAGAATGAATTTTTAATGTTTCCGGTCTGGCCGTATGAGCCTAAACTAAAATTGTATTTTGCCACGTTGTGGGTCTAACCATAACACAATTATGTAGTTGCGATTGTTATGTATAATGAATGGTCTGTGAAAAAGTAAAATATTAATTTAATGCTCTCCTCTCCTTAACCTAACCCTACCTACCCTAACCTTACATTCGTGTACCCTGACATATTCGACTTAAAATAGTATAAAAGTATTAACACTATTACATACTCGAATCCCAAACTCCGCCGATACATTCCCAGAACGACGACAACGTAGAGAATGCGGCAAAAAAACCATCCACTTCAAAACAAAACACAAAAAAGGGCGCGCTCGCTCACGCTCTACCACACGTTCGCGCCGTAGCTCGCGATTTCTTGTAAACAAATCGCCTCGCAGTGATCACAGCTATCAGTTTGATACCTCTGAATCCGACGATAACTCAACCTGCCGAGGCTCGATGCAGCCCCTGGGACGCGCCTGGGACGCGCACGCGTTGTCGTACATATAGACTTTATCGAAGCAGAAGTTGACGCCTACATTGTACCAGGCGAGTTCCTAAACTATGACATACTAATAGGACAGAACTTGACAGAGCGGGGATAGCACTAGTCTGACACTATATTCAAATACACAAGAACTACTTAAGATCCAGTTGTACAACACTAATGACGTGGACATACAGGGCGTATGCAGCATCGACTATACCTGTAGTGAGACTCTCACTGGACACGTCTATATCTCCGGGAACTCATGTTTCAAAAAGGGAGAAGAGTTTATGATATTACCTGGAGTGTATGCAATTACAGTTGGCACAGGACAAATAATAGTAGTCACTTTTTCGGATACTTTAGTTCGCTTAGGCAAGGGTAGGTTACTAATTCGCGCACATATGTTGCCGATTAACGTGTCACAAACAACTCTACCCACTGAAGTCACAGTGAACAGAGTCGACACCACTTACCTCCCACATACTGAAACTTATAAAATCAGACAAATAACCGAGGACATGCTCAGTATTGGACACGATGTGTCAGACACAGAAAAGGGTGAACTTCTCAAGCAAGTAAACGAGTATCGAGACAGTTTTGCGCTCACGATAGATGAACTAGGTAAAACGACTATGCAAGATGCATATCAAACTGTCAGATAACTCGCCAGTAATATACAAACCTTATCGTTTACCGTACAGCGAGCGACTAGTCGTAAGAGACCTGGTAAACCAACTTCTGGAGAATGATATTATTAGGGAGTCAAATACACCGTACGCGAGCCCCATAGTACTAGTGAGAAAGAAAAATGGCGAACCACGCTTGTGCGTTGACTACAGGGCTCTTAATAATAGGACAGTAAAAGATTCTTACCCCATGCCCGTCATAGACAATTAATTAGATCGCCTTAGTGGGAAACGGTATTTTACGAGCCTAGATCTTAAGTTCGGATACTATCAAATTCCGCTAAGCCAAGAATCAAGACCCTCACCGCGTTTATCAACCCGGGCGGCCATTTTGAGTATACAAGAATGCCGTTTGGTTTGGTTAACGCACCTGCGGTATTTCAGCATATGATAAATAAAGCGCTCGGTAAGGATAGATACGATCTGACAATGCCGTATCTAGATGACTATCTGCGGAAACCACGGTAAGCAAAGGCCTAAGAAAGCTCAGAAAAATATTAAGTTCCCTACGTGAGGCCGGCCTCACGCTGAAACTTGACAAATGTTTCTTTTTCAAACGCTCCCTAGATTATTTGGGTGTTGAGATAGGCCATGAGGGACTGAGACCAGGCAAAAAGAAAATCGAAGCGGTAGCCTCATTCCCAGCACCTGTTAGTGTACATCAGATCAGGCAGTTCATTGGCTTAACAAGCTTCTTTAGAAGGCTTATACCTAACTTTGCAAATACAGCTAAACCATTAACGACTTTTACAAACGCTAACACACCATGGTGCTGGAGGGATGCGCAACAACACGCGTTCGATACCCATAAAGAAATATTAATACGAAGACCAATACTGGCTCTATATGATCCGAAACATATAACGGAGGTCAACTGTGATGCGAGTAAAATAGGTATATCCTTTTACAGAAGGCAGATGAAAAGTCTCTTCTCAGACCGGTTGCCTATTACAGTAAACAAACAACCAAAGAGGAAACATATTTACATGAATTGGAAACACAAGTGTGTTGTGTTGTTGTGACTGTAAACTTTTCTAGCGAGCCTATCAATCATGTTGTGCTCTCAACAGTCATGCTAAGGGTTGCCAATCCTTCTACTCGACAGGAAACAACTGTTCGAGCACTTTTAGACTGCGGTAGCCAATCTAGTTTTATGACCCAGTCTCTCATAAACAAATAAAATCTAGAAAGCATTCCTATTAATGCAATAAAAATTATAGGCATAGGCAACAATTCATGTAACTATGTAACTGAACGTTGCATCACTCAGCTAATCTCTTAACATAGCAATTACAATGTCAAAATGGCTTGTCTTACAGGTAGTATTCCAAAGCTCTCTGTAAACATCAAACAATTTAATCTTCCACAAAACATAAAATTAGCAGACCCTTATTTCAATCATAGTGCTGTAGTTCAGATACTAATAGGTGCTGATCTGTTTTGGCAAATCATATGCAACCAACAGCGATCGTTGGGCCCCAATAAACCATTTCTAAGAAATTCACGTTTGAAATGGTTAATAACTGGTCCAATCACATTATCAACAACAACAAAACACACAATGTAATTTTGCAGAACAAGAACAAATACATCATCAAAATATTGATCAACAGATTTCACGATTTTGGGAGCTATAGGAACTTCCACAAAAATCGTTACTTAGCAACGACGAGAAAGAATGCGAGTACCAATTTCAAACTCATACTACTCGTCTGGAATCCGGTAGGTTTTCCGTGCGTTTGCCACTAAAAGGTTCGCAAGAGCTGGTTATTTATGCATTAGGTGCAATTGGCAATTAGGCGAGGAGTGTACTGACGACGTTATCAAAACCATTATTCTAAGAGACTTTTACTGTGATTATTTGCTCACTGGCGCTAATACTTAAGCCGAACTTATATACATATTAAAAACTATAAGTCTCTGAAAAAATATAGGTCTAACTTACCTGTCATATTCGAATCTTCAAAGATTAATCTCGAAGTAACCTCTCATTAAGCGATTCATCCAGCGCACTAGGTCTCGGATGGAATCCTAAATCCGATAACTTACATTTCTCTGTCGATATGTCTATCTGCAAACAAGAAAATCTAACAAAACATTCAATTCTATCAACGACATTCAGAATTTTTTATCCTCTTGGTCTCCTCTCCAGTAATATCTAAAATGCTTATGCAACAATTATGAATACGTAAACTAGACTGGGACAAATCTGTACTCATAGACATTCAAAAGGAGTGGAATAAAATTCAAAGCAATTTCCACTCTTTTATCAATTAAACAACCACGACACGCGCTGTGTGATAATCCAACAAATATAGAGCTGCATTCGTTTTGCGACGCCTCAGTCAACGCGTACGGTGCATGCGTCTATCTAAGGTCTACTAACGACAACAGCGACATCGTTGTTCGTCTATTATGCTCAAAATCCAAGGTGGCACTCGTCAAACCGAAAACTATCCCTCGGCTTGAAGTATGCGGAGCTGTCATAGCGGCTCTCCAATGTAAAGTAGTCGTAGATTCGATTAGGTGTAATATATAACGATGCACACATTGGTGCGACTCGAGTATTGTCCTACGTTGGTTAAATACAAACCCAAACAAACTTAAAACTTTTGTAGCTAATAGAATTGTAGAGATCACTGAAAATACAATGCAGTCATCTTGGTGTCACGTACCTGCATAACAAAATCCTGCTGATTATATATCCAGAGGAATAGACGCAGTTCAACTGCAGGGTATGGAGTCTTGGTGGTCAGGCCCCGCTGTTTTGGCACAAATGTACCTATATAAATACTTGTTACTATATTTTTGTATTATGTAAGTCTTGTAAATATCTCTTGTAATGTAAATGAATTAACGCTTAAATTCCGGAAAAGTGCAGAAAACACAGAATATGACGTTGATCGATTATGAGGCGCCTGCCAGTAGAATGAGAGCAAAAATACTCATTGGCACTTTTTCGCGTTGTAAGTTACAAATTGTTCGCTGTCCCCGAACTGTTTCCATCATATGATATATTATGATGGAATTTTCGAGAAAGTATGAAAGCCTCATCAAGCGAGTCGTACGCACTTGGCCTGTTTGGTTACCTCGATCCCTAGGCGCAGTCATTTCTTATGATGCAGCCGCAAACGGCAGCCGCCTTTGCGATTGCGCCTGCCATTTTCAAACGAGCAACTTTCTAATAATTTCCTGTAGAGGCAGTTTATATTACAACTTGTTTGCCCTCGACGGGAAAAGATGGGGAAGTCTGACGTGTGTATCGATGGCTTTGAATGTCTGGCATCGTGGCGCCCGAACGGACAAACCGATTTGGAGCTATAGGAACGTGAGTCGTACGCACTTGGCCTGTTTGGTTACCTCGATCCCTAGGCGCAGTCATTTCTTATGATGCAGCCGCAAGCGGCAGCCGCCTTTGCGATTGCGCCTGCCATTTTCAAACGAGCAACTTTCTAATAATTTCCTGTAGAGGCAGTTTATATTACAACTTGTTTGCCCTCGACGGGAAAAGATGGGGAAGTCTGACGTGTGTATCGATGGCTTTGAATGTCTGGCATCGTGGCTCCCGAACGGACAAACCGATTTGGATGCGGTTTTCTCTGATTAAAAGCCAGTTTAATCGAGATGATTCTTAGCCGTGTTTCATTAAAATTGGTCCAGGAATTATGTGCATAACGCGGTGGGATTCTATCTCCGGTTATCCGGTATCTCTCGCTTACGAATCGGATACCTTAACCTTTAGAATAAGATGGCAGTGCTCTATTCGAGTGATGAGGTCGGGCTATAGGTGTCATGCTTGCTAGTTTGCCTGTCTCTTAAATAAAAACCTTGATTTGGGCGCGAGAAAGAGCTTTTATCTTTTCACCCCCTCCCGTGCCCTTTCCTCGCCGCTGGTAGATTCCTACTAAATTAATCACAGTATCTTTGATGTTCTCCAAAGCTACTGGTCCGTTACACTATCCCCGAGTATCTTATTGGCCATCGGTGGGGTACAAGTTAAGGCAACTACATGGGGAAGCAGCGAGGTGTAGGTACTAAAACGAGGTATATAAATAATCATCTTGGCGTTAATGTCCCGGTTTTGCTCTCGGGCACGAGGGCCCGGGGTCTGCATTGACCAGGATCTAGGATTTGGTGATCAGGTAATTACAGTGGAGCGACTACCATCTGACCTCCGTGACCCTACTACTAGGGAAAACTTACCAGATTGGATCATGATTACAAATTCAAAAAAAAATCAGAAAATACAAAATATCAGAAAATTCAGAACATTGTACTAAAGTTTAAGATATTATGTCAATGTCTTTTTTTCTTTCTGGTATTTGACATTGAACCAAAAGCAAGCCAAAAGAAAGGTGGTCTAATTTCCTTGCTCAGAACCTCAGCTGATCATGGAAGTGTTTTAATGAATACAGTTTAATGATAATGCGCTTGAATTAGCCGTGTGGTGTCCGGATGAGTAGAATAGCACCAACTCCTTACACTCGTGAGTTACAAGGAGACAAATGTCTCCGAGGTAAAAGATCTAGTCTCTGTAGGCTGGAAAATGGGCACCAGAGTTTTCCATTGTTATATTTTAAAGACTGCGATCTCCAACCCACCTGCCAAGCGTGGGAATTTTGGCAAAAACCTCCTCTATCGTGGAAGAGGCCCTAAGGCCTGCAGTGGACCGATATAGCCTGTGTTGTTGTTGATGATACCTCATTTCGTTACGAACCGGAGTCGCGCACTGCACGTGGAGAGTCTTGCTCTAACTATAGCACAGTAAGGAATGAAACTCGTTGTCTGCGAATGTGTTACTTGATTATTATAATAAATTATAATTATTTGCGAACTGCTCGCAGCCACGCTACATATCTCTTTCACACTCGTGGTAAGTTGCTAGAGATAGAAAAAACAAGCGTTAGAAGGCATGCGCTCGCGTGGATGCGAGCTAATTTTAGTAGAACTCTGTGACACAGCGTCCGACCTCTGTGATTCTGTTAATAGGGAACAGATTGAATCATGGTTACGTGTTCAGTGGTTTGAATGTGCAGGTTTCACCAAGATTTTTACCTCACCGTAAGAGCATCGGTTAGTGTTCAACTAATGTAAATATTTTACATACCTCAGAAAAGAGTCATTGGTAAAAGGCGGCACTGGGACTCAAACCCGGTACCTCTTGCTTTACATGTCGGACCCCTTCACCAATAGACTACACCGACGCTCTCTAGTATCAAAATAGAATATTATTAAGGTTCTAAACTTAAAATGGAATTACAAGGCAAAATAAATGCCTTATCCGAGATACGTTGCCGCGTAACTGAGAAAGTTGTAGAAATGTACAACGTTGTAGTTTTATTAGTAGTTACCTGTTTTATACGGAATATATTTGTTAAGAGGATCCTTTTGTTTGTCCTAATGTTTAAAGTCCTCAACTCGATTGTCCTAATATGATTTTCCGAAATTCGATTGTAATAAATATTTTTTATCCTAATGCATGATAACAGGAAAGTTATCGATCTCGAAACTCGAAAGCTATAGTGACTTAGTCAAAATTTGGCACTGATGTATGTATACATCTATAAATGTATATGTATAACGAATTTAATTTTTGAATAAATTATTTATTATTTAGATATAAGTGTGAAACAATTTGCGAATAAAAATGATAATGTATAGCTTTTTACGATTAGAATTAAAATTGTGAACATATGGAGCCCATTATACTTCGTATAAGGGGCGGTATTCAAAGAACATCAACAGAGTAGGTAAAGAAAACATAAACTCGATATACCCGTTAATAAAATAATTAACCTTTCAACTAATGACTACTGAGAATTTTGGAGCGATAAGCTCCAATCAATCATTGATTGATGTACGTGTTCTCAATTAAACAAATAATTCTAGACCTTTCGATAATGAGATTGCGATAGTTCATTTCATTTCCAAGAAGTAATAAAGATAACGAGAATTGTTTAGTTCAAATATCGTTGGTGCCTACAAATTTGGATCACCAGTGCGCCTACGTTACTATCAGTCAACATTGACCTATGAACTAGGTTTTACCCAGAAAGTGTCAATAACATTTCCAAGGTTTCAAGGATAGGTACTACTTTATGGCCTAACATGGACTTCTTTCGCCCAATTAAATAGATTTATGGTCACTACAGGAGAACCAAAATCAATTACTCATACAATAGCGCTTTCAAACCCAGTCTTAAGTCATAACGACGTATTGTGGGTGAGTCATTTTGTACCAGCAGTGCGGGATTAACTATAATGAACTATAAACTCTGTATTCGCTAGCTACTAATCTGCTACTTGGTTTGTTATCGTTTTTCGAGGTCAATTGATATTGTTTGAAGTTAATTTAATATTTTAAATTGCAAGGTTTGCTATTAAAAAGTGGGTAAAAGAGGACAATAATAAAAAATTGTTATTATTTTGATGAAATAACTTTTATCTAAGGTATAAAACACTTATAATAATAATTTTGATACTAAGAGACTAGTCTTAAAAATAAATTACAATATCAACACTACGTCTTCTTAGCAACTAATTTAACATATTCTAAAATCGTTAGATAACAAAATGCATAGTACATAGGTATAGATAAGCAGTTTTTTCTCTGCTTGCGGAGATCCCTTACTACAGTTTCTAGGTCAACCGTCGCGCTCTCATCATATTTTGATATGCTGATGTCTAGAGCGCAAAAGACCCCCGTGCGATTTGTTGCAGCAGAACAGTGGACCACCATAGGAGGGAAGTTAGAGCTCCTGCCGTCCAACTCCGCATATGCTTGAGCCTTTCTGGCTTTGAGGACAAAGTTGAAAAAGTCTGATCGGCTCTGAGGCATGCTTTTATGAGACCAGTCAGTGTAGGCAAAGTGTGTAAGGTCCAATGAGTCTCCACTGTCGTCTGTCACCCGCAGCTTGGTCACTATATGGTCACGAAAGGTCTTTATTTTCCTTGTTTCAATAGTAAAGTCGCCAAAGAACACTGTCCTTCCTTTCTTCGGGCTCCAATACTGGTAACAAGCTTCCCGTCCTTTATCCTGTGTCTTTGTCAGCATAACAATGACTCTGGATTGATAAGCAAACACCATTTTCCAAAAATCTTCAGCTGTTGACTTAAGCGGGCCCTGACAGCACAAGTACTTGTCCAGGGTTTTGTATCCGTTGACATGATTGGCATTAATATAATTGTTTTCTCCATTTTCTGTTGGTAGGATCACCCTGTTGTAATCAAAACAAGGTAAGAACCAGTATCTATTTTTCATAATATTTTCCGCCTGCATCGATATCTTGCAGCTGTAATTAACCCGTTCGTTTAATAATCTCCGATGCTGTTGTTCGAGGGTCTTGATTATACTTTCTTCATCGTAACTAGCTCCAGACTGTTGTCTTGTGCTAATTCCGCCCATTTTTGAGAATTCACTTTCGTAGGATAAAAGTCCTTGTTTTAACCAGAGATTAGTGTCAACTGAAAATTTTTGTACTCAGAGTGGCATATTTATAGTCCTGTTTCAGCATTAATATTAACTTTTTCCTCCCAGTATCGATAATCTAACCAATATGACGCACGATGTTCCAGTCTTTTGAATTTAATACTTATTTCATCATCATTAAAAATTAATTTTAACAATCGAAATTCCCCTGTGGTTAATTAACAAGCCTATCAGCGAGTATAATGTTATCATGAACTTTTTTTCTTTGAATGTTCCTAATAATGGTATTGTTAAATTTAGGTATAATTAAAAATCCTGTATATGGACTTTAAATAACTAAAGCGTCGATATGACGCATCACGTTTCAGTACATGAAATTAAATATTTTTTTTGTTATTTTATCCTATTAATTTTCAAGTAATACTTCCTATACAGTAAGTGAATCGCCATAATGGAGTAAACTTTAAGTAATCAAAAGATCAATATAATAAGAATTGCATCATGAATTATACCATAACTTTGTTCCCGGCTGTACAAACAACATTAATATTTATCTATTAGTTTTATTAATTGATAATTTGACTCAATTAAAATTTATTTGAATGCATAGAAAAATTCTTTTTCAAGTTACACCAAAAAAGTATAACTTTTTACTTGCGTACACAAGTACACACATGATTTGTAAACAATATGAAGTAATTAGATTAGCAACGAACTATATGGAGGACACGTGAATTCCGAGCGCGTCGACATTTAACCTACGGGAAAACCGGCGATAGAAGTTATTTTTATTTATAGATTTGATTATATCAGCTGGCTATATAAGAGTCTTCCAGTAGGATGTAGTATCATTGAAATTCGGGACGTCAAGAAGTAACCAAGCTCTCTAAAAAATGTCTTCGCGCAAACTTAACAACATTTTTGGCCAAGTAAAGTCTGAAAGAAATAATACTATGTTCCATTTGATTGCTGAAGCAGACCTTGATAATATTTTGGATCGCATTTGGAACGCGACCCGTCGAAACGAACTGGAGCCAATACTGAAAATAAAGAATGACGACGGGGACACGTGTCTACATAGTGCCGCTAAGATCCTAAGAGAATCTCGAGCTGAAAGAATAATTGCTCAACTACTCGACATGGGAGCGGATTTGGACGCGCAAGATGGCACAGGAGACACTGTTTTGCACATAGCAGTAAAACGAGAGGACTACGTGCTCATCGACTGGCTGGTTTTAATGCGTGCTGATATGAATATAAAAAACAACAGTGGACTAACGGCGTATGAAGTGGCAGAACAAAACAATAATTACAAAATGATGAAAATGTTTTCGAGTGAAAAAGAAAAACAAAATCCTGAGTGTTTAGTGAACAAGCTTAGGTCCATCAGCTTATTGTAATTTTTAGGGTGTTTAAACATAATTTTGAAGCTATTAATTATATCGTATTGATTAGTATTAGGTAATAAGTTTTATGGATAATTTGATTTTATGAGCCGCAGGTTTGAAGTGTTTTATTAAATGGGTGAATTTTAAGTCAAGGTAATTTTATTACAAATTAGCAACAGGTTCCCTTACGACTAGTTTGGTCTATACCTATTCAATTTAAATAATCTTTCAATTGTTTCCGTCCACATGAGTCAAATGTTTCAAATTAGGTTCCTCAAAACACTTTGTTATTCAAAACAAGAGTGCATGGATACAACTTTTACACCTAAAGCTGTCAGTTGAACAAAAATGACTCTTATTTCGTAGTCTAGAGAGAAGAGATTATTTTTTTACAGCAATGCAATTAATCTTCAGGGCAAACGTGACTTTTACGTCACTCCAGTGAAACCATGAATCATTACTTGATATTTTCAGTTCAAAATACAAAAGCATTTTTGTAGAATTTTATCAGGAAAGTTTCAGTGAAGTACCTAAGCTTCACCTGAATTTCCTAATTTTCATTACATGTTAAACATGTGCTATTTTTTTACGTCTAGTAATAAAATCTTATCAGGGGGTCGTTACTTCAAAGCTCTTAAAATTTTACAACTTTCCAAGTAAATTAATGAGTAAATTTATAGTTAGGTGTGTTTATAGTTAGGTGTGTTTTCCAGAAAATAGGCCTTGACTGATGTCATGTCAAGAATTAGGTGAACACTGGGCCCTTAGTTACGAAATGTCGTTAACATCGCAAAGACTGATCGCTGTGATTCATAGAACTGTAGGCAAAATAACTTAAAGCATGTCGCACTCTTATAGAGAAGAAGTTACAAGATATTTATAATTATAACGCTTATGATTATTTAGACGCTGTAAAACATCATGAATGCAAAAATATACAAATTCACGTAAAAAGTGTAACCTAATGTAATTGAGGTTTTTGCGTCATCAATAATGTAATCGATTGAAAATACGTCATTAAACACTCTTTCTAATGGTCAATGCTCCGATGAACGACCCAATTATATATAATTATTTTGATATTATTTTATAGCCGACAATCATTAACTATTTAATGGGACTTCATATATACATTATTTGCGTCATCAGAACAATAACCTAATTAACCCACCTAATTAGACCGATACTCTAATTGGGTTTTGGAAAAAATATACTAATAATGATTGTTATTTTCTGTTAGGTTTTCCCAAATGATTTTAATCAACCACAATAGCTGGACGATAGTTTTATTCGTCGTGTTGACATCTGACACTGTATTAACCAATTAAAAGCTACAGGAATCGTCTCATTGCCACATACCCTCAAAAAAATGCGACAAAAATTTAGGTCCTTTTGCCGCTCTGATCTCTATGTATTATCCTACCAATTAGTCAAAGCATATCTTGATAACAATTAGCCCATCAGGCTCTAATGTAAGTTTTGTCTTTTCCATTTTTTATAGCTCATTTGACTGATTATAAAGTTTATAATGTATGTTTGAGTTCAAAGTAATTGTGAAATATGAATGAGCCGCTTTTCTTATGAACTATGAGCCAATATTGTAATTAAGAGTAATATTATCATTGCCATTAGAATGTAGGTATAATTTAATTAAAGTTTACATTATCTTAACTCAAGTCTGTTACTTAGAAATTCGTATCTACTGCGAAAAGTGTCTTTATAAACAAACAAATTTTATGGTTATGTCATTGATAATGTGGACTTGGGGCTTACAATAGATATAAAGAATGAGTTATCACTTAATTCCATGTAATAGACTTATCAGCAGACGTTCGTGACCCGGGAGTGTCATCCATTGACTCGTCATTTAATATAAGCGCCAGTTGATAGATACTTGTATAGTCTTCTTCGGGACCTCATTACGTACAGTCGCATTGTCAAAAAATTAAAAATGTACTTAAATATCGAAGTAAATGACCAAAAAGTAGCTGCAGTGAGTGAGGACGAATTTAGAAGCAGAAGAAATCAACCCAATTATTTAGAAGTTGTCGGGTCGGAGCATAATTACATCACGTCACAGCCGCTCATTGGATCGTTTGAGCACTTTTCAAAGCCAGAAAATCAAGACAAAAATCGTTACTTCGACGTCGCCTGCTGGGACGAATCTCGGGTGACAATTACGCCTAAAGAAGGTAATACTGATTACATCCATGCTAATTATGTTGATCACTATGGAAGACCCAAGAAGTTTGTGGCGACTCAGGGACCTCTGAAAAAAACAGTTAATCAATTTTGGCAGATGGTCTGGGAGCAGAATTCTCCAATTATTGTCATGCTAACAGGATTCCAGGATAATGGGAATGAAAAATGTGCGCAATACTGGGCTACTTCTCGTGACAAACAAGATATTTTTAAAACCAATGATTTTTCAATCAGAACATTATTAGAGATCAAGGACAATTCAGGATACATTAGGTCACTATTTGAAGTTTATAATTCTACCACCGATGAAACGAGAGTGACACTACATTATCGGTACGTAGATTGGCCAGAGCATGGAACACCTCCCAACAGTAAATCATTTTTAAACTTTATTAGAGATATAAATACGCAATATCAAAACGCTTTGAACAAAGCAGTGAGTGGGCCAGCACCTGGACCTATTATTGTTCACTGTAGTGCTGGGGTCGGAAGAACAGGAACTTTTTGCGCTATAGATTCTTGTATCTATCAACTAGCAAGAACCAAAAAAGTCTCAGTACCCAAAATTGTAATGCAGATACGCGAACAGCGGCATTTAAGTGTTTTAACTGAAGAACAATATAAATATATTTACACTGTTCTGCATGACTTATTGCAGTTATTTGAAATTTATCCTATGATAAGGGAACTCTTTTGTGAGCCTTGACTGATGTACACGTTTGTTTTGATTAAAGTTTACATGATCTTAACTCAAGTCTGTTTCTCAGAAATTCGTATCTACTGCGAAAAGTGTCTTTATAAACAAACAAATTTTATGGTTATGTCATTGATAATGTGGACTTGGGGCTTACAATAGATATAAAGAATGAGTTATCACTTAATTCCACTTAATTCCATGAAATGCACCCACTGGACCTGTTATTGTTCACTGCAGTGCTGGGATTGGAAGAAGTGGGACGTTTTGTGCTATAAACTCATGTGTAACTCAATTAGCAAGGACCGAGAAACTTTCAGTGCCCGAAACTGTGATACAAATACGAGAACAAAGACGCTCAAGTGTTTTCGCTGTAGAACAATATGTATTTATTTATACTGTGCTTCATGAGTTTTTGCGGCTATTTTGACATGTATTCTGAAGTGAGACAACTCTTTTGTGACCCTTGACTGATGTATTGTGCACATTTGTACTAATTATGAGCCAATATTCTACACAGAAACAATATATAATCGTTATTAGAATGTATGTCGTAATTGATTAAAACTTTTGAAGGAATTGTCACTGTGATTTTCGCGAAATAAAACGACGCGTATACCCCTCGTTTTGTTTTTTTTTTCTTCTAATTATCAGCCTAGCAATCAAATGAAAAGAATACTCATATGGTATTGTCATTCTAGAGCAAAAATAGACCAAAGATGACCTACATTATAATCTTTTCATTGTTAAACCGATCTTAGTCCCAGATATGGGTCATATAAAAGGAAAATTGTGTGCCAGTTTTCAGTACTCCATTTTCGTCTGTCACAACTTAACTCCTGTAATGTTTCTTAAAAAAATGGATTCTGCAACTATTTTAAATATTTTTAAAAAAATGCCATCAGCTGGCACTAATGTATTCCATGAGATTGTTACCGAAGGCTCTCTTGTATTTTTGGAACGAGTCAGTCGGTTTATAATGCCCTCAAACAGGTTTCTCCTGCAAGAACGAAACTGCAGTGGACAGGAATGTGTCCATATCGTTGCCTACCTTCATACAGGGCAACTTGCAATAGATCTGATGGAAAAACTTTTGAGTTTGGGCGCTAATATCAACGCCAAGAATCGAACTGGCAATTCGGTTCTTCATCAGGCTGTTGTTAGTAAAAACTACGACCTTGTTAAGTGGGAAGGACTTATTAAGCCTTCTCGGCCTCATGGCTAAGATCAAAGTGTATATAGACTTTGATCTTACAAACTTCAATCTATTAATTAAATTTCGTAAATAATTAAATATAATTTTTTTTTTGTTAACATCGATAAGTGGGACCTGTGAAAACTTTTATAAGCCTGAAAATTTGTACGTAAAAAATACAAATCCGCTCATTATTTCATCACTCAATATCAAAAATTTATTCAATACACATACGAGAGATCACTGTTGAAAGAATTATAATTTTGAGTTCAAATACTCTAGGTAAGGACTATCAGTCATTAGTCATAATTTCCGTGAGCACTAAGCTCAAATGTAATACCGACTTTAGAAAACTATAGCAGGAAAAAGACTCAAAAACTTATAAATAGTTCGATTCAAAAGATCATTTTTGAGCTACTGACTGGAGACAAAAGAGATAAGATTTGACCTAAGTCTGATCCTGGCGAGGGAAAACCCCAATTGTTAAATAATGGGAAGATAAAAATTTTACTAAGAGGCAAATATCTTGAAGAAGAGAACATAAAAAACATCACATTTTAAGTGTTTTGAGCGTGCTGATTAACACAAAATTTTACAGTTAAAAAAACCATTTTTTTTTATTTACAAATTTTTTTTGGTTTGGAATTTATAATTCGACATCAAAATCATCCCTGTATAATTCTAAATTCGATTGTCCTAAGTATTTATTATCCTAATGCATTAGGACTAATTAACATTTTCCTAATGTTCGTTACCCTTTTGAATGTCATTAATTAGCCAAATCCTAATATTAGCCAAAGTTAAAATCTACAATTCTAGGATATTGGATATGTAGCAGAACATAAAAAACATAGATTTTGTGATATTACGACACCTATTGGCCTCATCGAATTCCCTTAAAAGACGTTCGGGTTACGAACATTCTTGTGTTCTCCAGGGACGCTCAGCAGCACATAGAACACCTATTGTTCCAGTGTCTGTACGATTATGGTGTCGTCGTCAATTACAGCCAAGTAAAGATAGTCACAGTCCGAGGTCACGTTCCTTGATTACCGCAGCAAGGACCTAGCATTGCTGCAGCCTAAGACTCCAGGGAGTGCAGAAGTTTCTGGGAAAGGTCAATTACCGTTGGTTTCTACCTAACGCTGCAGAGCTGCAGAGCTACAGGCAGTAGGTAAAGCTACTAAAGGTAAAGGCTCTCAGTCATTCCCTTGGACTCTAGAGCTCACAGATTGCTTCAAGCCATGCTTCGTTCCGAAGCGACAACACCAGCGCACCCTGGTGTTATGTGTGTAAATAAATGTTTTCTATTCTATTGTATTGGTGACGCACCGTCCGGATTATACACGGACGCCTCCAGTACGCATATCGGTGCGTGCCTACAATAGAAAGTGTCTGGGGTTTGGCAGCAAAAATATATTGGAAAGTATTATCATGATAGAAGAACGGAATATACAATCCACTCCCATGAAGTTAGAGTACAGCCAACCTCATGCCGTTCAAAATTTTACATTTCGGTCCATTCTACTGGAATAGGCTCTATTGGAGTAGAGCCTATTGGAAATGGATGGTGTGACGTCATTCTACTCTATGGGATCGAGATGGCGGCGTATTATTAGAGATCGGCGGTATCACCCCAGGGCTGCAATAATCAGAGAGGCTATTGTCTAACTCAGTTGGCAACTGAATTTGACATTATGTTATTCTACAATAATACAACTACAGAGCTAAGGCCTCAATAGGAACAGGATCTAATCGAGAAGTCTGTGAACGTCCCAAGAGACTAACTGGAAGGAGGCTCTCAGTCACGTATAAAGGACCGAATTTGAGTCCAAGTACGAAAAATGGGAGCCCCAAACCAAATCTCATAGTTCAGCCGTCCTATCACCAGCCCCCTGAGAAATTGATTACACCAGGCAACTGTATTAGCGAAATTGTAGCTGATGGGAACAAAGGTCTGCCTGTCAAAACCGAATTGAGTGACGAAGATATTACTCTTCATTGGTCTGACGATGATACTGAAAATGACTATGATGGAAAGTTTGAAGTAGAAGACAATGAAAATGACATTGATATTTCGGATAAAAATCACCCTGAAATAAATGTCGACTTACATAATGTTAAAGACGACGTAAAGATATAAAGGAAAATAATGAAGATAAAATTGGTGTTCCAAATAGTAATGTTGCTGAAATTAAAATATTTAAAGTCGATGATTCAGATATGGTATTGGCACATTCCCAACAAGTACTCGATACCGGTTCAGTGTCCGCGGATAATAATAGTGCTTTTACTAGGATAATTTTCAATCTCGAAATATAGACTTAGAAGTAAATATTGTTCAATATTTTTGTTCATTATTTAGATAGCTATTTGATTTGCAAACTAATCAGAGATTAGTAAGCTATCAGTTAAAATAAAATTCACTATTTATGAACTATTATGATTCAGCATAGAACCAGAACCATAAAACGTAACCTTAAGTCATTTTTAAGCGCCTGAATGTTTTAGAATATTGAAACAAGGTGAATATTGTCTGCGCTTAGGTTAACTCAGGGCTTACCAGTGCTGAGCTGATATTAATATAACTTGCATTATTTGATTATAGATATTCTTATAATATAAAATAGTAACTTAAAGTTTTTGCTACAAGATATGCTAAGATCTGCTAAGAACTTAGTAAACTTGAACGCAGCTATTGCTATGAACATTTTGTCAGGCTGTTGGAAATATTGCGCGTTACTAATTGTGGATTGTATATCATAATGATTTGCATAACCTAAAATGACGTAATAAATTGTTCTTGATAACATGAACCATAATAAATTGTTCTTGATAACATGTATTTCTCTTTAACACCTCCTGTGTAATCATAAACAGTATTTTGGAATTTTCACGATATTTTCCTATTAAAAAACAGTGCGCATGGTAAAATTTTTTATTGTACACTAATATTTCTTGTCAAAACAAAAGCTGACAGACCGATGAGTCAGTGACTGACTGTCAACTGCTATAGTCCATTATAGGCATACATATTCATCAAACTGCTTACGGTCGGGTAAAAAAACCATTTTTTGGTACAGTATATTGAATATATTTAATACTAAACTATACTTATATTTAACATACAATAAATTCTAATAACAATTTATGTTCTAGCATGTTTACTTCTTATCGCCTGAACTCTGCTCCTAACGCTATTAATAACACTTTGTTTATCATATGAAGCCCACTGTTTTTCACGAGCATAATCTTCAACATTTGCCAACATCGTTGTTCTGGCATTCGCATCCAACCCAGGCCTGACATACGTACCATTATTATGAAAAGCGTTTGCTTTTGCGCCAGTTAATGAGCAAACAGCCAACGCACTCTGTGAAAATATTTCTGTCAGTAACATTCTAGCTAATGTTTTACAATCTTTAGACACTCGTTTACAGTGTGCCAGTTTTATAGGATCAACAAATACTTTACTTCCAGGAACAATAGGCCAAGATCTGGATTATTTTCGCGGTACTTTAGTGTCCATCGCGTATCCTTTGGATCGTACTTTGGTGGTAGAACAAAGTTGCGCAAACTTTTAGGGGTTTCTTTGGAGTTTTATCTTCTTCATCTCCACTATCATCTTCATCTTCATCATTGCTACTGCTTTTGACATTATCACTCTTCATCTCTGCATCATGGGTTTCTACCTCAGGTTGTTTCTCTTTGTTCATATCAAATTTTTTTGAATTGTACGAGTCCTTGATAAGTTTCAACAATTCAATAGACCGCTTGAACGATTTGTTGACCTCAAAATCCTCTTTGAAGAATGCAAGTGACTGTTATCCATCGTTTCAAGAAACTTAGCTATAAAATTTGCTTGAGTGCGTATCTCTTTAATTGGATAATCAACTGGGTGGTCTATTTCTTCTGTACTTACTCCTGGTGAATTGCTTCGAACACTACTATCATCTGGGACCAATGATACCTCCGTATTTTCAGTTACTGCTGGTTCATCGACAATCATTGGCTGGATGTCTGAATCCTGGGAATTTTTGTCATCAAGCGGATTTTGGGGGGGTTCTGCTACTGAAGATTCTTCAAAGATTTTTTCAGCAGGCACCTGATTTTGACTAATCGATTTCTGTGATCCTAGAAGGCGTTGTTTCATGGAATCTAGAAAATCTCGAGAAATACAAGATTATTATTTTATGATGTCTTCGCAGTCATCATCAGGAGAATTGTCTTTACAAAAGTCAGGTATTTTCTGAAGATAAGGATATATAAACGGTTGATTATTATTTGGTACACTAGAAATATTGTCTCCTGAAATTTTAGTTTCAAAATAACCTTACTTAATCACTTCTACGACCCTTAATTTATTCATAGTTGCTTCTAATTGAGATTCCGATACTTGTGGACGTTTTATTGGATTTCTTCTCTCTGAAAAAAAAAATAGCTTCATTAGTTTTCTGCTATAAGATCGTAAAAATTCATCTGAGTTGCCAAAAATAATCACTCACTATTAACAGATGGGCACAAATCGTCAGCTGTGACGCCATATTTTTTCTATTAAATATGTAATAATAAACATGAATTTCCGTTAATTTTGTATAAACAATTATAAACATATAGAAACTATACCTATAAACACAGAACTCGTTAAAATAATAATATCTAATTAAACTAATTTGTATACATAACAACCCGTAATCAGTTACATAATAATCTTACTTTCAAACTCGGTAGTCTGGCGCCAAGTTCCAATTAAACAACTTTTTTTTTTCCATATTTATTTCTGATTTCCTGAATTTTCGTACGAATACTACTTATGATTCCAGCAGTGTCTGAAGTATTCCAGTTTCTTTTATTCCCGTACTCTTCAATAAATGCCAATAAAACCATACTCGCATGCTCGTCCAATCCAGGTCTTACGTCAATGTCCAAGGTATTGAAAGCTCTGGCTTTTGCGCCTGTTGAAGAGCAAACACTCAGTGCGTTCTTACTGAAGACTATAGTCAGTAACCATCTGGCAAGCATTCTGCAGTCATTAGATTTCTGTATGCAGTTTTTGTATTCTGCTTTGTTGACGTAGACGCGACTTTGAGGCATCAGTTCGATCAACCCTGGTCCAGGTTCCCGGTGTTTTAAAGTCCATCTAGAATCGTTTGGATCATACTCTGGTGGAAGAACAAACGTGTGTCTTTGTTTGGTCTTTTTTGGCGAGTTTTCGACACTAGAGTTGTTGTTTTGATCACTGTTGGAATTTTTCTCTGATGCTGGTGTCTCTGGGGCTGGTGTCTCTTGAACCTGTTGTACCTCTGGTGCGTTGGATTTAGGATTTGTAAAGGATTCTATCACATTTACTTTTTCGGCCTTGTTCAATAGTGTTTCGTACATTTTAAGACATCCCAAAGTACTAATTCGCAAGTTTTTATAATATTCTTCAGTGTTAAGAAATTTTTTGTACATTTTAGTGAGAAGAAAACCGTGAATCTCTAGCATTTCATTCTCTAGCATTTTAGAAAGCTTGTCCTTAACATCTGTTACAAGATTATTAATGTCCATGGATCTCTCATCAGTAATACTCCCAGAAGTATCTTCTTCACTATAATCCTCGTTCACGTAATCTGAACCATCTGAAGAAACGTTGTCCAATAGTTCTTCATCAGCAGATACCATTTCGGAATCAGTAACCTCTTGTGGGTCTTGTTCTTTTGTTGGATGTTTGTCTGTATCATACTCACTTTCTACAGATTCTTGAGAGCTTTGAGTTCTATTTGTGTGTTGATCTGCTTCCATTTCGGTAGTCTGATCATTTAGCTGTTTTTCAGACTCTGAATGTCGATAAACATTATTATCTGGGACCTCAGATTGTATCTCTTGGGATTCAAATGTAGTCTGAGTCTCGGAATCTTGGGAAATTACAGAAGCTGGATATATCTCAATACACTTCATGGGACCTAGATTTAGTTTTGCCAGTAGATTTTTGCGTGAATTGTTCCTTTGATCTATCGAATGCTGTTGGATAGTTTCCGGCAAAGCAACTAGTATTTCTTCAGAGATTTGAGGCTTAGGATTGCTTTGGGATTGAAGAAGGTTGACTGTACGCGGATTTTGATAACTCAGTGGATCTTGTCTTTGTGGATTTTCCAAATTTATAGCTGGCTGGTTTTGAACTATAATTGGAGCGGCGATAAGTTCATGTCTCAACTCGGGCATTTGGTTTGGACTTACCAATGGCTGTTGGTTTTGACGTAGAAGAAACTGGCTGGGGTTGATTTGGTTAGCTTGATGTGGAACATATCCAGTCATAGGATTTGAAAGGTAGTTTCTCTGATTAATGTATGGATTAGGCCGATTCATCATGTCTTGCATTCGCGCCATTTGCTGTATGTACTGCAATTGTAAGGGTTCATAGAAACGAGCCTGGTAAGCCAAGTGTGAGAGATTTTGAGCAGCAGATGTGTTGATACCTTGAAAAGGATGTCTTTGGTCTCCAACATTACCAGTATAATTCGGTAGTTGCTTATTGTACAGAGATTGCTGCGTTGTAAGTAAATTATTAGTTATGCTTTCTAAACGGGCTTTCTTTGTAAGATGTTGTATAATCGCTGCCGAAGACTTTCTTCTGACGGCGGGTATCTGTTGTTGAAATGATCGATCAATTGGAGTTGGTGTATAGTAAGTAGTCGATGAAATAGTTTTCGCTAGGCTTGGAAGTGAGTTTTGATAGCTGTAGGTCACTTCAGTACTGGTCTGAACAGATCCTTGCTGTTGTTTCGAAGATGGAATGCTGGGAGGTTGAACATCATGATGGTGAGAAGCCTGTGTGGTCCTACTGGGAGGCCTAGCAGTTGAATTTTGTGCAAGCGAAAATTTCTGGATGTCATTGGCTTGTTTAGGTTGATCAGTATGAATTCTATGCAGACGTGATTCTACAAGTGAATACAGTTGATGATCTATAACTAGATCAGACCCAACTGTTTCAAAGTTTAGTAGTCTTTCTTCTTCAATAGCCTCAGATTCAATTTCAACCTCTACCTCTACATCAGAGTCATTAAGGTTCGGCATAGTGAGCTGCTCATCTCGAACAGGTGAGGGTTGTCTTCCATCTGCTGGCTTTGGTGAAGGTTGTCTCTCGTCTGCAGGTTTTGGTGGAGATTGGGCTGGTGTATCAACTGACTCTTGCTGGCTATGACCGTTGATGGCATTCTGAATCGTCTGATTGTCCACAACAGCTGGTTGATCTTTCGAAGATGTGTTTGCAGAGCTGACAGGAGGCTGAACAGGTTTATTCGTTCCTATTGGTTTTGGTTTCCAGGGTCTCAGGGGTAGTGGTTGTCTAATCATCATCCTAGGTAATGGTTTCCTAGCATTATAATATGGTTTCACTGCCCGATGAGGTTTTTCCGGTAGTGTACCTGACAAAACCGAATTTTTCGTACTACGTAGCTGCCTACTTGCTACAGGCTTTTCTGGAAGACCTAAAAAATAAACAAAAAATAAATACTCAAGCTACAAAAAACCTTAAATCAAAGTTCGAATATAAAATTACAATACCTTGAATTTCCTCGTCCTGGTCATCACCTCCGTTAGCAATCATTTCCTCAATCCATTTCACAACATCCTCATAATTTTCTGAAAAAAAAAACAGTCATCTTATTGCTTGTTTACATCAAACCACTGTACAAAAATCATCAAAACAATAGTTACCTGATTTAAATTTGATGAAACCTATATAAAACCTCCAATCTTGACCGCGTTTCTCTCTATTCTTCGTGCGATTCCTTGTCACAAAAAGAGCTTCATTTTTCGGGTAAGCAACAAGAACTTTTTGCCCCTCTAATCGACGAATTATCCAACAGTGCGCCACACATACGAATTTATCAATCTCAGGAAAGGGCAAGCCCTTAAACTTTATTGCATATATAAGTTTTTTGCTCTCTTTATCAATCGCCTTCATCTAAAAGTAAACAAATAAATCAGTCACTTAAAATTCAAATTCAAAGTTATTACTTCCGCGTGAGTTCAACTACCTATTTAGTATCTTCACGTGTGGCCTTGATAAACGTCACTCGTGCCGAACGAATTGGACGACGCAATCCAATATGGAACATCCTATGCGTCTAAAATTTAGCGCATGCGCTCTCCTTAAAATAAATAAATATTCCGCTATCGGCTGTCAACTGGGTGGCCCTCTCGGGCCAGCCATCTTCAGCCTCGCCATTAACCCCGTTATTCAAAGTCAGGTATCTAAATTTAACGTTTGGTACTTGAATGATGGGACCCAGGGAGGCTCAGCAGATTCCGTCTTAGATGACCTCGATAACGTAATTCAGAAATTTCAAGCTATAGGTCTCGAATTGAATTTAGACAAATGTGAATAGCCGTGTGGTGACCGGTAGAGTAGAATAGCACCAACCCCTTACACTCGTGGGTGTCGTACAAGTCGACTAACGTTTAGAGACAAAATATCTAGTCTCCATAAACTGGAAAATGGGCAGCAGCGTTTTTCATTGTTATGTTTGCAACACTGCGATCTCCAACCCGCCTGCCAAGCGTGGAGATTATGGCAATAACCTCCCCTTTTGCGGGAGAGGCCTAAAGTCCTGTAGTGGACTGTTATGGGCTGTGATGATGAAATGTGAATTGTTAATATCAGATAAAATCCCTTCCGGAGATATCATAACCATTACTAATAACTTCATCAATCTGGCCCCCAACATCAAAATTGTTTGGAATTGTTTCACTTAGCCTGCTAGGGTCACTCATCTTCGATGACTCCATAACACCCTTAAGGCCTTGCCACACACAAAGCTCGGCGCGAGCGCGGTGCGATAGTTGCTAGGCAACTATCACGCCGCGCTCGCACCGCGCTATAGTTGCCTAGCAACTATCGCGCCGCGCTATAGTTGCCTAGCATCGGCTACGTCCTGTCCGAAAGGCGGCCACGCACATGCGACTGCGCAGCACATTTGCTAGCCTGTCGCCTTCCCAAACGAACGGGACACCGCGGTAGTTGGTGGTGAGAGTATCCTCACAAGAAATCCCACGTAAGTAGCACATCGCGATGGCTTGTTGACGCCAGGCGTGACCGCGTGCTACAGTGCTTTTGCTTATTTCTGCCCCCCATCATCATCTGATGTTCGATGTTATGCCACGCGACCTAACGTGACCGCGTGCTGCACTGCCTTTGCTAAATCCTGCCAGCTATCATCATCTGGCGTTGGAGGTTATGCCGCTAGCCTACCGCTAGCCTTGCCGCACGCTTTTGCTTGTTTACCCCTGTTAGTGACAACCTATTGCCACACCCAATTCCTTTGTGAATTGATTTTTTTCAGAACAGGCAAGGGGGCCACCTGATGAAAAGTGGTCACCGCCGCCTATGGACATCGGCAACACCAGGGGAGTCACTAATGCGTAGCCCGCCTCTGAAGAGACCTCTTAGACGAATTGATTGTTCGCTTCCTATTTATTATTTTCCCCCTGAATGATTGCAATGAGTTGTAATCATTACAGGAGGTGCTTGGTACCAGCCAATAATTGGGTAACAGCTGCAGTTTGGTTGTGGCTCACTTGCCGTCTGTTTGGAGCACTTTTGGCCAGCTGCTTCAGGGGACACCTCTACTCGAGTTTAGTCGAGGCTCCAAAGGACAGTCAGCTGAGTTAACCTAAATATCAAATATTATAGACTCCTCGTATGCGTTATCGATCACACTTTCTATGTAACCCATCTATGTATATGTATTCCTATAATCTGTAATTTGATTATTTCTAAGCCGCGATAACCTAAGGACATTTTGGGTGTAGTCAAACCCAACGCTAATAAAGCAGTTCTTTCAATTTCAAACACCATCATTCATTCCGAGCCTCTAGGTTGAGCGCTACCTCACCCAATAAAATGATAAACATGACACTATTTAGAAAGGTAATGCCAGAATCTTGGGTACGCTTCCACACGGCCCAAATTGTTTACATATTTTAAATTACTTAATTTGTTTTCCTTGTACATCTTTATTTTTATGTTAGTTGATATAATGTGTGAATAAATTTATTTAACAAATTAAAAATTAAAAATACAGTTACGGAATATATACAATATATTCTTTAACATATAGGTAATCTGTAGTAATATTGTAAAGAGAAAAGTTATGAACCAATTTTAAAAATTATTTCTTAATGGGAAGCTACGTTACTTTTTATTCCGGGAAAGTATCTGATAGTGCCGCGGGAACATTGCATGTTTCTCAACTGCACTTCCAAACAAGAAAACAGATCCAAACTGCGCGCGAGTGAAATTCGTACGACTAGTTGTGTACTAAAATGATGCCCCCCGTGAAATGAACAGATATATACTGAACTAGTAGTCCCGCCGCGTCTTCGTTCGCGTTTACCGACTTTACCCCTATCTTACCTTGTTTGTTGCTTATAAATCTTCCTCTTGAATCACTCTATCTACTATTGGAAACCGCATAAAAATCCATTGCGTAGTTCGAAGATCTAAGCTTACCCAGATACATAGAGACAGATTGCGGGAAGCGACTTTGTTTTAGACTATGCATAGATTGTTGTGGAGAAAACGTAAACAAATTTGCTATTACCGTAAAATAAAACACTACCTGACCTAGAATGTTAACTGGAAGAAATCCCTCAGTAGGACAAGTTCGTAAGTAGAGCAAGTTGTTGCAACTGCTTTATAGCAATGTTTTTCATAAATGAATGGACCGATTCGAATGACGCATACAGTATTACGTAGTTAGGCTAAACAAAACAAAATGGCTACCGAATCCGAACTCCGAACATGTTCCCTCCATAAATTCATTATCAAGTGCCTATAGGAAATTGCGGAAACCCTTGGAACTTACGCTATACGCGTTGACCGCATGCTGAAATAGAAGAAACTAGCGCCACTTGGGCGCGCGCGGCTACAGATAAGCCATGTCTATAATTAGATTAAATTATGAATAATACTGTGAAACTTATTTCGTCTTGCTAAATCTATTAAGAATTATACTATCTAACACTAAAAATATTACTCAGCTAAGAATTTCTAGTTTCATTTATATTTAAAAGTCATTCAAAAACTTTATCAACAATATTTGAACAAAGTAAAATATCAACTAGTCCTACAGCGCAATATATACTTTCAAAAAGACAACGAGTATGTGAAAGATAAAATCTTACCTTACTCTTGTTGAAAATGATTGAACTCGAAAGGATTCACTTAGCAAATAAATAAAATGAAATATAAAAACACTTTTAGTCCACAATTTTGCACTTAACAGCGTGAGACGCGCCGCGCGTGCCGACCACCACTGCTATCTGAGTGAGGCGAAAGCTAAATTAGCTTACTAGCGCTTGATTCCGCTAGACGCTCAATGTATAAAAATAACACTAAATGTGTAAAATAAAAGTACTTCGACTTTAACCAACTTCTAATGTATCCCGCCTAGCCTTGGCATCATTAAATATAAACTTTAAAGATTACAATTAACGGTTCTTCAACTGTGCACTGCAAATAAAATGGAAGACGATGAGATGAGCGATTTATGTACCCAGTTAGTTTCTACTGAAACTTATGCCTACCTGGTTTAAGAAACATAATAAAATCTGGTAAATGTCGTTAAAATTATTGTTATTATTATTATTTTTATGTTGTGCGTCAGGCAAACAGGCAAGCGAACCACCTGGTGGAAAGTAGTCACTCACTCATTTCACATCAGAATCGTACGAGCGAGAAACGTTTTCCTTTATTTTCTGACCGTCTAACGGAATCTAGCGCTTGAGCGTAAGCGTGAGCTTGAATTGTTTTGAATATTAGTCATGAGTAGTGTTATTGTGGTGTAGAAATACTGTGTAAGTGTTATCTCCTCCTATTGTGACGGTCCCACCTAAGCTCAAATATTAAATAGGTACGATAATCAGATTTAGGTATTATACTATTCGCAAGTGAATAGGTACACATAGGTAGTCTAACTAAATACCTAAGTAGTAACAACCTAGATAAGACAGACATCACCTAAAACAATTCTCTTCCTAGAATATACCTAAAACAGTTACCTACCAACTGTAGGGAGGTCAGCATCAATACTTACTTATAGTAAAATAGATGGGGACATTTTAATAATAATGTATTCAAATTAAAAAATTAAAGGAAATGACTATACTCCTCAATTTGATCACTACTTGAATACAGGTTATTCACGCCCTTAATGCCTACTCGTAAGGCCCATTTTCTGCTGGAGGCAAGTGTCAAGTTGGGTCGGTGTTCGGAAGGCAAAACAAATATCAACCTTATTCTGTTATCATTGGAGCGTAGGTTCCATCGGCATCGAGAGATTGTGCCGTGGGAATCGCATGAGTTTCTTTGACGACCTGAGTGGTTCAGTGGTTAGCATGCCGGTCTGACGCGCGGGGGAACCCGGGTTCGATTCTCGGCCGGAGATTGATATGGATTTTGGTTTCTGCTGTGGGTCTGGGTGCTCTGTGTGTAATGTGTGTGTATTTGAAAGTGTATGAGTGGTTTATCAGTTGTCTGGCGCCCATGACGCGGGCTTTGCTTGCTTTGGGGCTGGATGGCGTTGTGTGAGTTTATTTGTTTATTATTCATTATTCTTACGAAACAGAGGACCTTTAGTGTAATATCGACTTTATCGCCTTATAAATAGAGTGTACGCTCAATCATCGTATGGAGTTAAAAACCGTACTACCGTAATAACCGACACGCAACAAATAGAAAAACAGGTAGAACAACTAACAAAGTTAATCATTAACTGCTATCATAACAGCTGTCCCAAACCAGGAGTCTCCAACCCCACCGCCAAACAGCAACCGTGGTGGGGTCCCAAATTAGACAGAATTAGGAAAAAGGTGAGACAACGGTTCAACAGAGCAATGAACACTAGATCTGAGGAAGACTGGGAATTATACAAAGATGAAAAAGCAAAGTACAAAAAAGAAATCAGGTACATGAAGTACACAACATGGAAAAAGTACTGTACCAACATCGAATCCAACGAACGGGCAAACCGGGTAAGGAAAGTCCTATCCAAACCTATGGAAACACAACAAGGTGTACTGCGCAAACCAGACAGTACAATGACAAGCACTGCTGAGGAGTCGGAGGAAACCCTGCTTCAAACACACTTCCCCGGTTGTAAAATCCACAATACAAACAACTCGGATATCACCGAGGAGGCATACACACCCACCACAGAGGACTGGAAAATTGCAAGTGAAGTAGTTACCAGTGAGTCAGTAAACTGGGCCATTAACAGTTTCCAAACATTTAAAGCAGCGGGGCCAGACGAAATCTTCCCTGGACTTTTAAAATGGGCAGGCGAACGCATGATACACCTGCTGACGGATATATTAAGAGCATGTTTGGCTCACAGATATATACCGTCTAAATGGCGGAAGGTAAGAGTCACCTTTATACCAAAGCCAGGAAAAAGCGATTACACCGATACGAAATCGTTCAGACCAATCAGTCTTACCTCCTTCCTCCTCAAGACCCTTGAACGTCTGTGCGACAAGGAGATTAGAGATAAGGCACTCATAAAATATCCCCTGCACAAGAATCAACATGCATATACAAAGGGTAAATCTACAGAATCGGCACTGCATGCAGTAGTGGGGAAAATCGAAAATGCAATTCAAAATAAAGCAATATGTCTAGGTACTTTTATAGATATAGAGGGGGCCTTTGACAAAACTAATTTCACAAGCATTAAAAACGCCTTAAACAAACACAATGTCTCGGAAACTATCTCGGGATGGATAGAGAACATGCTTAGCAAAAGAGTCATTCAACTAGATAGTAATCCTAACAAACAGGTATCAGTGGTAAGAGGTTGCCCACAAGGTGGAGTCCTGTCACCTCTTCTATGGAATTTGGTGGCTAATACACTAATATCTAAACTAAACTCTAATTATTTTTTCACAGTAGGTTATGCTGATGATCTGGCCATACTCATTACTGGAAACAACGCGGACACCGTCACTGGAGTTACACAGAGGGCTCTGAAAATGGTGGAACTGTGGTGTAATGAGTATGGACTCTCAGTTAATCCAACGAAGACAGAGATGGTAATGTTTACGAATAAACGGACTTTAGGTAACTATAGACTACCCAGTCTCTTTAAAACACAACTTACTCTATCAACGGAGGTAAAATATCTAGGAGTAATACTTGATAACAAATTAAACTGGAACAACCACATTGAATCAAGGTACAACAAAGCTACAATATCCTTCTGGCAATGCAGGAGGATGATAGGGAAGTCCTGGGGATTATCCCCCAAAGTCATAATGTGGCTATACAAAACAGTGATTAGGCCTATGTTCTGCTACGGAGCGGTAGTATGGTGGACTAAAACCAAGCAATCCACCACAATAGCAAAATTACAAAAACTGCAAAGGTTAGCCTGCATGGCAGTTAGCGGCTGCATGAGGACAACCCCAACTGCAGCCCTGGAAGCTATGCTCAACCTAACACCACTACACCTTCACGTACAACAAGAGGCAACAATAGCTTTGGTACGCTTAAAACACTCAAATCTATTGGACAAAGTGCCGCTCCCGCATACGGTACTTTACTACGATGAAACAAAAATGGAACCAATGATGGAGGCCATTAGCGACCGAATATCAAAGCAGGTAGAAACGGTCAAGAAGTACAAGATCCAACTGTACGAGGACCCGCGGGAGGGCCAAAACATACGAGAAGTAAGGATCTTTACTGACGGGTCCAAAACAGACTCAGGTATAGGTTGCGGAGTTTTCTCCGAAGACCTAAACATCAAAATAGCTGCCCCACTGGGTAAGTACAACACGATCTTTCAAGCGGAGTGCATGGGAATCATCCTAGCCACACACGCGGTACGGGACAAGAAGGTAGAACAACAGCCTATTAGGATCTTATCAGACAGCAGGGCAGTACTTATGGCCCTTGAAAACAACAACACAACCTCGGGGCTTCTACTCGACTGCCGCAATTGCTTAAATGAGGTATGTAAAACAAATCCCATAACCCTACAATGGATTAAAGGACACAGTGGATCGAGAGGGAACGACGCAGCTGACGAGTTGGCCAGAAGAGGCTCAAGCACGAAGCCCACTGGCCCAGAACCAATTATACCTATGCCATTTGCATGGACCCGTAAACACCTGATGGATAGAATCAAGGTAAAACATAACCAACTCTGGTCATCACTAGAGGGATGCAGACAAGCCAAGGAGGCTCTACCGAAAATTAACCCTCCCCTTTCAGAAAGGCTTTTAAAACTAACCAAAAAACAACTCCGTCTGGTAACCGGAGCTTTAACGGGACACGGTCCATTTAATAAACACCTCTTCACCATAGGTCTCACCGACAGCCCATTGTGCAGAGCCTGCCTGAGGGAGGAGGAGACAGCAGCACATATCCTGCGGACATGCGAGGGGGTGACAACATACAGGCATGAGCATATCGGACAACCACAAACCCTTCCAGAGACGTTTGCAAAGCTGAAAGGATTGCTGCGTTTCCTGGAGGAGTTGGGATGGCAGGAACAATAGGGTATCTTGGAGTATACCATATCCACGCAAAATGGGCGCGAGTTCGCCCGAATGCGGAAATGGCCCGGATATATCTATCTATCTATGGAGTTAAATGAAAGTTTGTTCCGCGTGAAACATAACATATAGTGATCCTGTGAGATGCTTCGTGCGCAATATATCTATGATGATTCTGGGAAGTGTTTCGCGCGAAATTTGCCTACGGTGCGGCGTGCTTGTTAGACTGAGGCGATCGATCATTCATGGTTTATATCGTTTCTCTGTACTCATCGAATTCTGCTATGTTTATATAAAAGCAATAAATCATTGTTGCATACCGGGCCCTTGTGGTGGCCTAGCTACGTAAGGGAATTTGTTAACTGAGGCGACCATTCATGGCGTCTATCTTTTCTCCGAATTCGGTTATGTTTATAATAAGCAATAACATCGTCCTGTGTTGGGGACCGCAGAGCTTTGTTCTGTAGTCGGTTGAATATTATAGGAACACCGGAGCAGGACAGTCGATTTTAACTAGTGGTCCAGAACGCACGCGTTTTCGCAAGTCATTGTATAGAGATTTTTAATGCTAATAAACAGTTTGAGAACGATCAGTTGAGTCTAAATGGTGTTTGGACTCAGTTTGATTACTTAAATCTACTTTTACTGCGATTAATATTTAGATCCTTTACATTATAAAAGATCTTATTGTTAGCAGTATAGTATCAAACCATCATAGTTCGGTTCAAACGACACAGATGACGCTATCTTGTGAAACGGACTCACGTAGGAGTCACGTGGTCGCGGGCCGGCCCTGCGCCGAAAAGCAAGGGCGAGACAGTCGAACGTTAGCTGTGAGTGAACCGAGGGGTTGTATCACCAGACAACCAACTCTTATTAGCCTTACTATTTCTTACGTTAATTGTTTTATCATAAGTTTATTATCATTAAGTTTGCCAAAGGCCATACTTTTAATAATATACCGATTTAAGTAACACATGGTTTGTATATATTTCTGATCCTAACATATCAGAAGTGACAAGTGACCCAAATTAAGCGCCCATCGGTAAGTTTCTGCTCTTTACTTTGAACGCTCGCAATGGAAGTCTCACATACGCAATATAAGGTATGCTACTGAACCGACTGAATATTGCGTAATTATGTTACACGCAGAAAAATACGAGGGATGCGCGATCTAGATCATCGATCCGATTTTAAAGGATCGGATCGGATCGTTAGGCTTCGATCCGTTCGTAGATTGGATCGCGTGCCGTCGATCCGATATCAAGGAAATCGATCCGGATCGGATGCAAAAAAGCAAGACACAATTATTATTAGATATTTATTATTAAAACAAAATTTGCACTTATAAATACGAACAAGTCTTATAGTCGCCTTTTAACGTGAGTGTCACATGACACAATAAGTACAAATTGCGAAAAAAAATCGAATACAGAGGAAAACTAATAATGTGGATAATTATGAACTAAAAATGCCTTATTTTTATTAACTAGCTTTCTGCCCGCAGCCTCGCTCGTGTGGGCTATATTTTATATCGCAGGAGGGATGATCCATGCCCAGCAGCCTATGTCCGTCCCCATGGAGCATGCTATCACTGTACCCAATTTCAATAAAATTTGTTCAGTCGTATAGGCGTGGAAGCGTAACAGGCAGATAAACAGAAAGACTTAGTAACTTATGTACTTATAATATTAAAGAAGGGATATTAAACTAGTTTTATAGGTGCCAATCTTGAACATCTAAACTTTTCAAAAACAATAATTTAGAAAGACGACATGGATCAAGTCTGTTTCGACTTTCACTTAAAGTTAAGTTTGCAGACGAAAACAGTCGCTCTGATGGCACAGAGGTCGCAAAAACTGATAGGAATCGAAGAGCTACGCTGCTTAAAGATGCCCAAACTACCCTCCTTGCTGACCAATACTTAATGCTATCAGCTGTATGATCAAGCAATGGTTCTGATAAGTACTGCTTTAAAGTGGAATCTAACATTTCTTGTGCCTCGGTAACAGACGCTGATGTCGAAGACTTAGACACTAATTGATTATGAAACTTCCACAGACCATCTTCATCCGTCTTAGTTACATTGGTTGAGGTTGAGGATTTAGTTTTCCTGGAAGTATCTTCAATTCGCAGTGCCTTAGTCATGTCTGAAATCTCATTTATAGCTCTTGCACAAGCTTCTGCGTCATTAAAATAAAGCTTTTTGAAACGGGGATCTAGAATAGTGCTAACAGCTAAAATGTGCACTTTTTCCAAGTTTTGGAAACGTTTTTTAATTTCTTCCAAAACTGTAGCCTTAAATTCGGATCCAATATCACTATTTTCACCTATATTTGCCGATTCTATTGACATGGTCATACAATAAGTTAATGGTATAATAAGGCTACTTGTAACATAATTTTGAGCTGATATCTCTGTTGGTCTGTTGGAATGGTCTTAACAATGTTTACACCATTGTCAGTAACTGCAGCTAATATTTTGTTAACATCAATCAGCCACTCCTCACACATATCCTGTATAATTCTCGATAAATATTCAGCTTTATATCGTTCATATGTCACATCTCTATTCGCTAGATTTTAAGAGTTAGGTAGGTAAATACTTACTTGTAATGGTTGAATAGAATCAGACATCTCTTTGTTTGACTTTTCTCCAGTCGTACTGGAATGATGCCGTTGTAAATGCCTTGAAAGGTTTGTCGTATTTCCTTTCGTTTTTACAATAGTCAAACATAATTTACATTTTCCGCCCTCGGGAACCTTTATAAACTGTCTCCACACTGCAGATTTTATAGGAGGCACCATATTGTTACCAATTAGTTTTTATAAAACAAAACGTCCGTACACTCGGAGACAATAGCAAATCAAAGTACCTAACATGTTACTCGTATGTTTACTTACCGACCCACAAAGTATGATTGAAATAAAATGTAATAAGATGCTTGTATATCTACCCGCAAAAGATGCCGCCGCCGGCGCCGCACAAGTTTAGAACGTAAGGTAAACAAATGATCAAGTTCGGTCCTAACAAAATCGTAAGTAGATGTAGGTAAATACCGCCGTCCAGTTCATACGATCAAGAGCGTTTCTCGTCTTAAACTAAACCTTACGTATATAAGAGTGAAACTCTAATTTCTCTCGCATGCATAAAGAAAATGATACTAAAGAAATTCCCATGTTTGTGTGTAGTGACTGTTTCTAACAAAAAATATTTTACTTTACCTGCCTGTGTGATATACTACTACTAGTACCCTAGCCGGTTACGGCCAACGACTGTCTAGGTGAAACAGTCCGATCCCCGTGTGATATACACAGGTGTCGATTGCCGTCCAACAAAGAATGAATTTTTAATGTTTCCGGTCTGGCCGTATGAGCCTAAACTAAAATTGTATTTTGCCTCGTTGTGGGTCTAACCATAACACAATTATGTAGTTGCGATTGTTATGTATAATGAATGGTCTGTGAAAAAGTAAAATATTAATTTAATGCTCTCCTCTCCTTAACCTAACCCTACCTACCCTAACCTTACATTCGTGTACCCTGACATATTCGACTTAAAGTAGTATAAAAGTATTAACACTATTACATACTCGAATCCCAAACTCCGCCGATACATTCCCAGAATGACGACAACGTAGAGAATGCGGCAAAAAAACCATCCACTTCAAAACAAAACACAAAAAAGGGCGCGCTCGCTCACGCTCTACCACACGTTCGCGCCGTAGCTCGCGATTTCTTGTAAACAAATCGCCTCGCAGTGATCACAGCTATCAGTTTGATACCTCTGAATCCGACGATAACTCAACCTGCCGAGGCTCGATGCAGCCCCTGGGACGCGCCTGGGACGCGCACGCGTTGTCGTACATATAGACTTTATCGAAGCAGAAGTTGACGCCTACATTGTACCAGGCGAATTCCTAAACTATGACATACTAATAGGACAGAACTTGACAGAGCGGGGATAGCACTAGTCTGACACTATATTCAAATACACAAGCACTACTTAAGATCCAGTTGTACAACACTAATGACGTGGACATACAGGGCGTATGCAGCATCGACTATACCTGTAGTGAGACTCTCACTGGACACGTCTATATCTCCGGGAACTCATGTTTCAAAAAGGGAGAAGAGTTTATGATATTACCTGGAGTGTATGCAATTACAGTTGGCACAGGACAAATAATAGTAGTCACTTTTTCGGATACTTTAGTTCGCTTAGGCAAGGGTAGGTTACTAATTCGCGCACATATGTTGCCGATTAACGTGTCACAAACAACTCTACCCACTGAAGTCACAGTGAACAGAGTCGACACCACTTACCTCCCACATACTGAAACTTATAAAATCAGACAAATAACCGAGGACATGCTCAGTATTGGACACGATGTGTCAGACACAGAAAAGGGTGAACTTCTCAAGCAAGTAAACGAGTATCGAGACAGTTTTGCGCTCACGATAGACGAACTAGGTAAAACGACTATGCAAGATGCATATCAAACTGTCAGATAACTCGCCAGTAATATACAAACCTTATCGTTTACCGTACAGCGAGCGACTAGTCGTAAGAGACCTGGTAAACCAACTTCTGGAGAATGATATTATTAGGGAGTCAAATTCACCGTACGCGAGCCCCATAGTACTAGTGAGAAAGAAAAATGGCGAACCACGCTTGTGCGTTGACTACAGGGCTCTTAATAAAAAGACAGTAAAAGATTCTTACCCCATGCCCGTCATAGACAATTAATTAGATCGCCTAAGTGGGAAACGGTATTTTACGAGCCTAGATCTTAAGTCCGGATACTATCAAATTCCGCTAAGCCAAGAATCAAGACACCTCACCGCGTTTATCAACCCGGACGGCCATTTTGAGTATACAAGAATGCCGTTTGGTTTGGTTAACGCACCTGCGGTATTTCAGCATATGATAAATAAAGCGCTCGGTAAGGATAGATACGATCTGACAATGCCGTATCTAGATGACTATCTGCGGAAACCACGGTAAGCAAAGGCCTAAGAAAGCTCAGAAAAATATTAAGTTCCCTACGTGAGGCCGGCCTCACGCTGAATCTTGACAAATGTTTCTTTTTCAAACGCTCCCTAGATTATATGGGTGTTGAGATAGGCCATGAGGGACTGAGACCAGACAAAAAGAAAATCGAAGCGGTAGCCTCATTCCCAGCACCTGTTAGTGTACATCAGATCAGGCAGTTCATTGGCTTAACAAGCTTCTTTAGAAGGCTTATACCTAACTTTGCAAATACAGCTAAACCATTAACGACTTTTACAAACGCTAACACACCATGGTGCTGGAGGGATGCGCAACAACACGCCTTCGATACCCTTAAAGAAATATTAATACGAAGACCAATACTGGCTCTATATGACCCGAAACATATAACGGAGGTCAACTGTGATGCGAGTAAAATAGGTATATCCTTTTACAGAAGGCAGATGAAAAGTCTCTTCTCAGACCGGTCGCCTATTACAGTAAACAAACAACCAAAGAGGAAAAATATTTACATGAATTGGAAACACAAGTGTGTTGTGTTGTTGTGACTGTAAACTTTTCTAGCGAGCCTATCAATCATGTTGTGCTCTCAACAGTCATGCTAAGGGTTGCCAATCCTTCTACTCGACAGGAAACAACTGTTCGAGCACTTTTAGACTGCGGTAGCCAATCAAGTTTTATGACCCAGTCTCTCATAAACAAATAAAATCTAGAAAGCATTCCTATTAATGCAATAAAAATTATAGGCATAGGCAACAATTCATGTAACTATGTAACTGAACGTTGCATCACTCAGCTAATCTCTTAACATAGCAATTACAATGTCAAAATGGCTTGTCTTACAGGTAGTATTCCAAAGCTCTCTGTAAAAATCAAACAATATAATCTTCCACAAAACATAAAATTAGCAGACCCTTATTTCAATCATAGTGCTGTAGTTCAGATACTAATAGGTGCTGATCTGTTTTGGCAAATCATATGCAACCAACAGCGATCGTTGGGCCCCAATAAACCATTTCTAAGAAATTCAGGTTTGAAATGGTTAATAACTGGTCCAATCACATTATCAACAACAACAAAACACACAATGTAATTTTGCAGAACAAGAACAAATACATCATCAAAATATTGATCAACAGATTTCACGATTTTGGGAGCTATAGGAACTTCCACAAAAATCGTTACTTAGCAACGACGAGAAAGAATGCGAGTACCAATTTCAAACTCATACTACTCGTCTGGAATCCGGTAGGTTTTCCGTGCGTTTGCCACTAAGAGGTTCGCAAGAGCTGGTTATTTATGCATTAGGTGCAATATGCAATTAGGCGAGGAGTGTACTGACGACGTTTTCAAAACCATTATTCTAAGAGACTTTTACTGTGAGAGACTTTTAGCGCTCACTGGCGCTAATACTTAAGCCGAACTTATATACATATTAAAAACTATGGGTCTCTGAAAAAATATAGGTCTAACTTACCTGTCATATTCGAATCTTCAAAGATTAATCTCGAAGTAACCTCTCATTAAGCGATTCATCCAGCGCACTAGGTCTCGGATGGAATCCTAAATCCGATAACTTACATTTCTCTGTCGATATGTCTATCTGCAAACAAGAAAATCTAACAAAACATTCAATTCTATCAACGACATTCAGAATTTTTTATCCTCTTGGTCTCCTCTCCAGATATATCTAAAATGCTTATGCAACAATTATGAATACGTAAACTAGACTGGGACAAATCTGTACTCATAGACATTCAAAAGGAGTGGAATAAAATTCAAAGCAATTTCCACTCGCTTTTATCAATTAAACAACCACGACACGCGCTGTGTGATAATCCAACAAATATAGAGCTGCATTCGTTTTGCGACGCCTCAGTCAACGCGTACGGTGCATGCGTCTATCTAAGGTCTACTAACGACAACAGCGACATCGTTGTTCGTCTATTATGCTCAAAATCCAAGGTGGCACTCGTCAAACCGAAAACTATCCCTCGGCTTGAAGTATGCGGAGCTGTCATAGCGGCTCTCCAATGTAAAGTAGTCGTAGATTCGCTTAGGTGTAATATATAACGATGCACACATTGGTGCGACTCGAGTATTGTCCTACGTTGGTTAAATACAAACCCAAACAAACTTAAAACTTTTGCAGCTAATAGAATTGTAGAGATCACTGAAAATACAAAGCAGTCATCTTGGTGTCACGTACCTACAAAACAAAATCCTGCTGATTATATATCCAGAGGAATAGACGCAGTTCAACTGCAGGGTATGGAGTCTTGGTGGTCAGGTCCCGCTGTTTTGGCACAAATGTACCTATATAAATACTTGTTACTATATTTTTGTATTATGTAAGTCTTGTAAATATCTCTTGTAATGTAAATGAATTAACGCTTAAATTCCGGAAAAGTGCAGAAAACACAGAATATGACGTTGATCGATTATGAGGCGCCTGCCAATAGAATGAGAGCAAAAATACTCATTGGCACTTTTTCGCGTTGTAAGTTACAAATTGTTCGCTGTCCCCGAACTGTTTCCATCATATGATATATTATGATGGAATTTTCGAGAAAGTATGAAAGCCTCATCAAGCGAGTCGTACGCACTTGGCCTGTTTGGTTACCTCGATACCTAGGCGCAGTCATTTCTTATGATGCAGCCGCAAGCGGCAGCCGCCTTTGCGATTGCGCCTGCCATTTTCAAACGAGCAACTTTCTAATAATTTCCTGTAGAGGCAGTTTATATTACAACTTGTTTGCCCTCGACGGGAAAAGATGGGGAAGTCTGACGTGTGTATCGATGGCTTTGAATGTCTGGCATCGTGGCTCCCGAACGGACAAACCGATTTGGATGCGGTTTTCTCTGATTAAAAGCCAGTTTAATCGAGATGATTCTTAGCCGTGTTTCATTAAAATTGGTCCAGGAATTATGTGCATAACGCGGTGGGATTCTATCTCCGGTTATCCGGTATCTCTCGCTTACGAATCGGATACCTTAACCTTTAGAATAAGATGGCAGTGCTCTATTCGAGTGATGAGGTCGGGCTATAGGTGTCATGCTTGCTAGTTTGCCTGTCTCTTAAATAAAAACCTTGATTTGGACGCGAGAAAGAGCTTTTATCTTTTCACCCCCTTCCGTGCCCTTTCCTCGCCGCTGGTAGGTTCCTACTAAATTAATCACAGTATATTTGATGTTCTCCAAAGCTACTGGTCCGTTACACTATCCCCGAGTATCTCATTGGCCATCAGTGGGGTACAAGTTAAGGCAACTACATGGGGAAGCAGCGAGGTGTAGGTACTAAAACGAGGTATATAAATAATCATCTTGGCGTTAATGTCCCGGTTTTGCTCTCGGGCACGAGGGCCCGGGGTCCGCATTGACCAGGATCTAGGATTTGGTGATCAGATAATTACAGTGGAGCGACTACCATCTGACCTCCGTGAGCCTACTACTAGGGAAAACTTACCAGATTGGATCATGATTACAAATTCAAAAAAAATCAGAAAATACAAAATATCAGGACACAGAATTCAGAACATTGTACTAAAGTTTAAGATATTATGTCAATGTCTTTTTTTCTCTCTGGTATTTGACATTGAACCAAAAGCAAGCCAAAAGAAAGGTGGTCTAATTTCCTTGCTCAGAACCTCAGCTGATCATGGAAGTGTTTTAATAAATACAGTTTGATGATAATGCGCTTGAATTAGCCGTGTGGTGTCCGGATGAGTAGAATAGCACCAACCCCTTACACTCGTGAGTTACAAGGAGACTATTGTCTCCGAGGTAAAAGATCTAGTCTCTGTAGGCTGGAAAATGGGCACCAGCGTTTTCCATTGTTATATTTAAAAGACTGCGATCTCCAACGCACCTGCCAAGCGTGGGAATTTTGGCAAAAACCTCCTCTATCGTGGAAGAGGCCCTAAGGCCTGCAGTACAGACCGATATAGCCTGTGTTGTTGTTGATGATACCTCATTTCGTTACGAACCGGAGTCGCGCACTGCACGTGGAGAGTCTTGCTCTAACTATAGCACAGTAAGGAATGAAACTCGTTGTCTGCGAATGTGTTCCTTGATCATTATAATCGAGGGCCCTATTTGCGAAACTGCTCGCACCACGCGAGCGGTCGCGTGCGCTACCTATCTCTTTCATACTCGTGGTAAATTGCTAGAGATAGAAAAGACAAGCGTTAGAAGGCATGCGCTCGCGTGGATGCAAGCTAATTTTAGTAGAACTCTGTGACGGACGCTCTGTGATTCTGTTAATAGGGGACAGATTGAATCATGGTTACGTGTTCAGTGGTTTGAATGTGCAGGTTTCACCAAGATTTTTCCCTCACCGTAAGAGCATCGGTTAGTGTTCAACTAATGTAAATATTTTACATACCTCAGAAAAGAGTCATTGGTAAAAGGCGGCACTGGGACTCAAACCCGGTACCTCTTGCTTTACATGTCGGACCCCTTCACCAATAGACTACACCGACGCTCTCTAGTATCAAAATAGAATATTATTAAGGTTCTAAACTTAAAATGGAATTACAAGGCAAAATAAATGCCTTATCCGAGATACGTTGCCGCGTACCTGAGAAAGTTGTAGAAATGTACAACGTTGTAGTTTTGTGAGTAGTTACCTGTTTTATACGGAATATATTTGTTAAGAGGAGCCTTTTGTTTGTCCTAATGTTTAAAGTCCTCAACTCGATTGTCCTAACATGATTTTCCGAAATTCGATTGTAATAAATATTTGTTATCCTAATGCATGATAATTCTAAATTCGATTGTCCTAAGTATTTATTATCCTAATGCATTAGGACTAATTAACATTTTCCTAATGTTCGTTACCCTTTTGAATGTCATTAATTAGCCAAATCCTAATATTAGCCCAAGTTAAAATCTTCAATTTCAGGATATTGGATGTGTAGCAGAACATAAAAAACATAGATTTTGTGATATTACGACACCTATTGGCCTCATCGAATTCCCTTAAAAGACGTTCGGGTTACGAACATTCTTGTGTTCTCCAGGGACGCTCAGCAGCACATAGAACACCTATTGTTCCAGTGTCTGTACGATTATGGTGTCGTCGTCAATTACAGCCAAGTAAAGATAGTCACAGTCCGAGGTCACGTTCCTTGATTACCGCATCAAGGACCTAGCATTGCTGCAGCCTAAGACTCCAGGGAGTGCAGAAGTTTCTGGGAAAGGTCAATTACCGTTGGTTTCTACCTAACGCTGCAGAGCTGCAGAGCTACAGGCAGTAGAAAAAGCTACTAAAGGTAAAGGCTCTCAGTCATTCCCTTGGACTCTAGAGGTCACAGATTGCTTCGAGCCATGCTTCGTTCCGAAGCGATAACACTAGCGCACCCTGGTGTTATGTGTGTAAATAAATGTTTTCTATTCTATTGGTGACGCACCGTCCGGATTATACTCGGACGCCTCCAGTACGCATATCGGTGCGTGCCTACAATAGAAAGTGTCTGGCGTTTGGCAGCAAAAATATATTGGAAAGTATTATCATGTTAGAAGAACGGAATATATAATCCACTCCCATGAAGTTAGAGTACAGCCAACCTCATGCCATTCAAAATTTTATATTTCGGTCCATTCTACTGGAATAGGCTCTATTGGAGTAGAGCCTATTGGAAATGGATTGTGTGACGTCATTCTACTCTATGGGATCGAGATGGCGGCGTATTAATAGAGATCGGCGGTACCACCCCAGGGCTGCAATAATCAGAGAGGCTATTGTCTAACTCAGTTGGCAACTGAATTTGACATTATGTTATTCTACAATAATACAACTACAGAGCTAAGGCCTCAATAGGAACAGGATCTATTCGAGAAGTCTGTGAACGTCCCAAGAGACTAACTGGAAGGAGGCTCTCAGTCACGTATAAAGGACCGAATTTGAGTCCAAGTACGAAAAATGGGAGCCCCAAACCAAATCTCATAGTTCAGCCGTCCTATCACCAGCCCCCTGAGAAATTGATTACACCAGGCAACTGTATTAGCGAAATTGTAGCTGATGGGAACAAAGGTCTGCCTGTCAAAACCGAATTGAGTGACGAAGATATTACTCTTCATTGGTCTGACGATGATACTGAAAATGACTATGATGGAAAGTTTGAAGTATGAAAATGACATTGATATTTCGGATAAAAATCACCCTGAAATAAATGTCGACTTACATAATGTTAAAGACGACGTGAAAGATATAAAGGAAAATAATGAAGATAAAATTGGTGTTCCAAATAGTAATGTTGCTGAAATTAAAATATTTAAAGTCGATGATTCAGATACGGTATTGGCACATTCCCAACAAGTACTCGATACCGGTTCAGTGTCCGCGGATAATAATAGTGCTTTTACTAGGATAATTTTCAATCTCGAAATATAGACTTAGAAGTAAATATTGTTCAATATTTTTGTTCATTATTTAGAAAGCTATTTGATTTGCAAACTAATCAGAGATTAGTAAGCTATAAGTTAAAATAAAATTCACTATTTATGAACTATTATGATTCAGCATAGAACCAAAACCATAAAACGTAACCTTAAGTCATTTTTAAGCGCCTGAATTTTTTTTTGGAATATTGAAACAAGGTGAATATTGTCTGCGCTCAGGTTAACTCAGGGCTTACCAGTGCTGAGCTGATATTAATATAACTTGCATTATTTGATTATAGATATTCTTATAATATAAAATAGTAACTTAAAGTTTTTGCTACAAGATATGCTAAGATCTGCTAAGAACTTAGTAAACTTGAACGCAGCTATTGCTATGAACAATTTGTCAGGCTGTTGGAAATATTGCGCGTTAATAATTGTGGATTGTATATCATAATGATTTGCATAACCTAAAATGACGTCATGTCGACATAAACGTCAGTGATTGAACCATAATAAATTGTTCTTGATAACATGTATTTCTCTTTAACACCTCCTGTGTAATCATAAACAGTATTTTGGAATTTTCACGATATTTTCCTATTAAAAAATAGTGCGCATGGTAAAATTTTTTATTGTACACTAATATTTCTTGTCAAAACAAAAGCTGACAGACTGATGAGTCAGTGACTGACTGTCAACTGCTATAGTCCATTATAGGCATACATATTCATCAAACTGCTTACGGTCGGGTAAAAAAACCATTTTTTGGTACAGTATATTGAAAATATTTAATACTAAACTATACTTATATTTAACATACAATAAATTCTAATAACAATTTATGTTCTAGCATGTTTACTTCTTATCTCCTGAACTCTGCTCCTAACGCTATTAATAACACTTTGTTTATCATATGAAGCCCACTGCTTTTCACGAGCATAATCTTCAACATTTGCCAACATCGTTGTTCTGGCATTCGCATCCAACCCAGGCCTGACATACGTACCATTATTATGAAAAGCGTTTGCTTTTGCGCCAGTTAATGAGCAAACAGCCAACGCACTCTGTGAAAATATTTCTGTCAGTAACATTCTAGCTAATGTTTTACAATCTTTAGACACTCGTTTACAGTGTGCCAGTTTTATAGGATCAACAAATACTTTACTTCCAGGAACAAGCTCAACGAGGCCAAGATCTGGATTATTTTCGCGTAACTTTAGTGTCCATCGCGTATCCTTTGGATCGTACTTTGGTGGTAGAACAAAGTTGCGCAAACTTTTAGGGGATTTCTTTAAAGCTTTATCTTCTTCGTCTCCACTATCATCTTCATCTTCATCATTGCTACTGCTTTTGACATTATCACTCTTCATCTCTGCATCATGGGTTTCTACCTCAGGTTGTTTCTCTTTGTTCATATCCAATTTTTTAGAATTGTACGAGTCCTTGATAAGTTTCAACAATTCAATAGACCGCTTGAACGATTTGTTGACCTCAAAATCCTCTTTGAAGAATGCGAGTGACTGTTATCCATCGTTTCAAGAAACTTAGCTATAAAATTTGCTTGAGTGCGTATCTTTTCAATTGGATAATCAACTGGGTGGTCTATTTCTTCTGTACTTACTCCTGGTGAATTGCTTCGAACACTACTATCATCTGGGACCAATGATACCTCCGTATTTTCAGTTACTTCTGGTTCATCGACAATCATTGGCTGGATGTCTGAATCCTGGGAATTTTTGTCATCAAGCGGATTTTGGGGGGGTTCTGCTACTGAAGATTCTTCAGAGATTTTTTCAGCAGGCACCTGATTTTGACTAATCGATTTCTGTGATCCTAGAAGGCGTTGTTTCATGGAATCTAGAAAATCTCGAGAAATACAAGATTATTTTTTTATGATGTCTTCGCAGTCATCATCAGGAGAATTGTCTTTACAAAAGTCAGGTATTTTCTGAAGATAAGGATATATAAACGGTTGATTATTATTTGGTACACTAGAAATATTGTCTCCTGAAATTTTAGTTTCAAAATAACCTTAATTAATCACTTCTACGACCCTTAATTTATTCATAGTTGCTTCTAATTGAGATTCCGATACTTGTGGACGTTTTATCGGATTTCTTCTCTCTGAAAAAAAAAATAGCTTCATTAGTTTTCTGCTATAAGATCGTAAAATTTCATCTGAGTTACCAAAAATAATCACTCACTATTAACAGATGGGCACAACTCGTCAGCTGTGACGCCATATTTTTTCTATTAAATATGTAATAATAAACATGAATTTCCGTTAATTTTGTATAAACAATTATAAACATATAGAAACTATACCTATAAACACAGAACTCGTTAAAATAATAATATCTAATTAAACTAATTTGTATACATAACAACCCGTAATCAGTTACACAATAATCTTACTTTCAAACTCGGTAGTCTGGCGTTCCAATTCCAAGTTCCCGGTGTTTTAAAGTCCATCTAGAATCGTTTGGATCATACTCTGGTGGAAGAACAAACGTGTGTCTTTGTTTGGTCTTATTTGGCGAGTTTTTGACACTAGAGTTGTTGTTTTGATCACTGTTGGAATTTTTCTCTGATGCTGGTGTCTCTGGGGCTGGTGTCTCTTGAACCTGTTGTACCTCTGGTGCGTTGGATTTAGGATTTGTAAAGGATTCTATCACATTTACTTTTTCGGCCTTGTTCAATAGTGTTTCGTACAATTTAAGACATCCCAATGTACTAATTCGCAAGTTTTTATAATATTCTTCAGTGTTAAGAAATTTTTTGTACATTTTAGTGAGAAGAAAACCGTGAATCTCTAGCATTTCATTCTCTGGCATTTTAGAAAGCTTGTCCTTAACATCTGGTACAAGATTATTAATGTCCATGGATCTCTCATCAGTAATACTCCCAGAAGTATCTTCTTCACTATAATCCTCGTTCACGTAATCTGAACCATCTGAAGAAACGTTGTCCAATAGTTCTTCATCAGCAGATACCATTTCGGAATCAGTAACCTCTTGTGGGTCTTGTTCTTTTGTTGGATGTTTGTCTGTATCATACTCACTTTCTACAGATTCTTGAGAGCTTTGAGTTCTATTTGTGTGTTGATCTGCTTCCATTTCGGTAGTCTGATCATTTAGCTGTTTTTCAGACTCTGAATGTCGATAAACATTATTATCTGGGACCTCAGATTGTATCTCTTGGGATTCAAATGTAGTCTGAGTCTCGGAATCTTGGGAAATTACAGAAGCTGGATATATCTCAATACACTTCATGGGACCTAGATTTAGTTTTGCCAGTAGATTTTTGCGTGAATTGTTCCTTTGATCTATCGAAAGCTGTTGGATAGTTTCCGGCAAAGCAACTAGTATTTCTTCAGAGATTTGAGGCTTAGGATTGCTTTGGGATTGAAGAAGGTTGACTGTACGCGGATTTTGATAACTCAGTGGGTCTTGTCTTTGTGGATTTTCCAAATTTATAGCTGGCTGGTTTTGAACTATAATTGGAGCGGCGATAAGTTCATGTCTCAACTCGGGTATTTGGTTTGGACTTACCAATGGCTGTTGGTTTTGACGTAGAAGAAACTGGCTGGGGTTGATTTGGTTAGCTTGATGTGGAACATATCCAGTCATAGGATTTGAAAGGTAGTTTCTCTGATTAATGTATGGATTAGGCCGATTCATCATGTCTTGCATTCGCGCCATTTGCTGTATGTACTGCAATTGTAAGGGTTCATAGAAACGAGCCTGGTAAGCCAAGTGTGAGAGATTTTGAGCAGCAGATGTGTTGATACCTTGAAAAGGATGTCTTTGGTCTCCAACATTACCAGTATAATTCGGTAGTTGCTTGTTGTACAGAGATTGCTGCGTTGTAGGTAAATTATTAGTTATGCTTTCTAAACGGGCTTTCTTTGTAACATGTTGTATAATCGCTGCCGAAGACTTTCTTCTGACGGCGGGTATCTGTTGTTGAAATTATCGATCAATTGGAGTTGGTGTATAGTAAGTAGTCGATGAAATAGTTTTCGCTAGGCTTGGAAGTGAGTTTTGATAGCTGTAGGTCACTTCAGTACTGGTCTGAACAGATCCTTGCTGTTGTTTCAAAGATGGAATGCTGGGAGGTTGAACATCATGATGGTGAGAAGCCTGTGTGGTCCTACTGGGAGGCCTAGCAGTTGAATTTTGTGCAAGCGAAGTTTTCTGGATGTCATTGGCTTGTTTAGGTTGATCAGTATGAATTCTATGCAGACGTGATTCTACAAGTGAATACAGTTGATGATCTATAACTAGATCAGACCCAACTGGTTCAAAGTTTGGTGGTCTTTCTTCTTCAATAGCCTCAGATTCAATTTCAACCTCTACCTCTACATCAGAGTCATTAAGGTTCGGCATAGTGAGCTGCTCATCTCGAACAGGTGAGGGTTGTCTTCCATCTGCTGGCTTTGGTGAAGGTTGTCTCTCGTCTGCAGGTTTTGGTGGAGATTGGGCTGGTGTATCAACTGACTCTTGCTGGCTATGACCGTTGATGGCATTCTGAATCGTCTGATTGTCCACAACAGCTGGTTGATCTTTCGAAGATGTGTTTGCAGAGCTGACAGGAGGCTGAACAGGTTTATTCGTTCCTATTGGTTTTGGTTTCCAGGGTCTCAGGGGTAGTGGTGGTCTAATCAACATCCTAGGTAATGGTTTGATGGCATTCTGAATCGTCTGATTGTCCACAACAGCTGGTTGATCTTTCGAAGATGTGTTTGCGGAGCTGACAGGAGGCTGAACAGGTTTATTCGTTCCTATTGGTTTTGGTTTCCAGGGTCTCAGGGGTAGTGGTGGTCTAATCAACATCCTAGGTAATGGTTTGATGGCATTCTGAATCGTCTGATTGTCCACAACAGCTGGTTGGTCTTTCGAAGATGTGTTTGCAGAGCTGACAGGAGGCTGAACAGGTTTATTCGTTCCTATTGGTTTTGGTTTCCAGGGTCTCAGGGGTAGTGGTTGTCTAATCAACATCCTAGGTAATGGTTTCCTAGCATTATAATATGGTTTCACTGCCCGATGAGGTTTTTCCGGTAGTGTACCTGACAAAACCGAATTTTTCGTACTACGTAGCTGCCTACTTGCTACAGGCTCTTCTGGAAGACCTAAAAAATAAACAAAAAATAAATACTAAAGTTACAAAAAACCTTAAATCAAAGTTCGAATATAAAATTACAATACCTTGAATTTCCTCGTCCTGGTCATCACCTCCGTTAGCAATCATTTCCTCAATCCATTTCACAACATCCTCATAATTTTCTGAAAAAAAAAACAATTATCTTATTGCTTGTTTACATCAAACCACTGTACAAAAATCATCAAAACAATAGTTACCTGATTTAAATTTGATGAAACCTTTATAAAACCTCCAATCTTGACCGCGTTTCTCTCTATTCTTCGTGCGATTCCTTGTCACAAAAGGAGCTTCATTTTTCGGGTAAGCAACAATAACTTTTTGCCCCTCTAATCGATGAATTATCCAACAGTGCGCCACACATACGAATTTATCAATCTCAGGAAAGGGCAAGCCCTTAAACTTTATTGCATATATAAGTTTTTTGCTCTCTTTATCAATCGCCTTCATCTAAAAGTAAACAAATAAATCAGTCACTTAAAATTCAAATTCAAAGTTATTACTTCCGCGTGAGATCAACTACCTATTTAGTATCTTCACGTGTGGCCTTGATAAACGTCACTCGTGCCGAACGAATTGGACGACGCAATCCAATATGGAACATCCTATGCGTCTAAAATTTAGCGCATGCGCTCTCCTTAAAATAAATAAATATTCCGCTATCGGCTGTCAACTGGGTGGCCCTCTCGGGCCAGCCATCTTCAGCCTCGCCATTAACCCCGCTATCCAAAGTCAGGTATCTAAATTTAACGTTTGGTACTTGAATGATGGGACCCAGGGAGGCTCAGCAGATTCCGTCTTAGATGACCTCGATAACGTAATTCAGAAATTTCAAGCTATAGGTCTCGAATTGAATTTAGACAAATGTGAATAGCCGTGTGGTGACCGGTAGAGTAGAATAGCACCAACCCCTTACACTCGTGGGTATCGTACAAGTCGACTAACGTTTAGAGACAAAATATCTAGTCCCCATAAACTGGAAAATGGGCAGCAGCGTTTTTCATTGTTATGTTTGCAACACTGCGATCTCCAACCCGCCTGCCAAGCGTGGAGATTATGGCAATAACCTACCCTTTTGCGGGAGAGGCCTAAAGTCCTGTAGTGGACTGTTATAGGCTGTGATGATGAAATGTGAATTGTTAATATCAGATAAAATCCCTTCCGGAGATATCATAACCATTACTAATAACTTCAACATTCTGGCCCCCAACATCAAAATTGTTTGGAATTGTTTCACTTAGCCTGCTAGGGTCACTCATCTTCGACGACTCCATAACACCCTTAAGGCCTTGCCACACACAAAGCTCGGCGTGGCGCGATAGTTGCCTAGCAACTATCGCGCCGCGCTATAGTTGCCTAGCATCGGCTACGTCCTGTCCGAAAGGCGGCCACGCACATGCGACTGCGCAGCACATTTGCTAGCCTGTCGCCTTCCCAAACGAACGGGACACCGCGGTAGTTGGTGGTGAGAGTATCCTCACAAGAAATCCCACGTAAGTAGCACATTGCGATGGCTTGTTGACGCCAGGCGTGACCGCGTGCTACAGTGCTTTTGCTTATTTCTGCCCCCCATTATCATCTGATGTTCGATGTTATGCCACGCGACCTAACGTGACCGCGTGCTGCACTGCCTTTGCTAAATCCTGCCAGCTATCATCATCTGGCGTTGGAGGTTATGCCGCTAGCCTACCGCTAGCCTTGCCGCACGCTTTTGCTTGTTTACCCCTGTTAGTGACAACCTATTGCCACACCCAATTCCTTTGTGAATTGATTTTTTTCAGAACAGGCAAGGGGGCCACCTGATGAAAAGTGGTCACCGCCGCCTATGGACATCAGCAACACCAGGGGAGTCACTAATGCGTAGCCCGCCTCTGAAGAGACCTCTTAGACGAATTGATTGTTCGCTTCCTATTTATTATTTTCCCCCTGAATGATTGCAATGAGGTGTAATCATTACAGGAGGTGCTTGGTACCAGCCAATAATTGGGTAACAGCTGCAGTTTGGTTGTGGCTCACTTGCCGTCTGTTTGGAGCACTTTTGGCCAGCTGCTTCAGGGGACACCTCTACTCGAGTTTAGTCGAGGCTCCAAAGGACAGTCAGCTGAGTTAACCTAAATATTAAATATTATAGACTCCTCGTATGCGTTATCGATCACACTTTCTATGTAACCCATCTATGTATATGTATTCCTATAATCTGTAATTTGATTATTTCTAAGCCGCGATAACCTAAGGACATTTTGGGTGTAGTCAAACCCAACGCTAATAAAGCAGTTCTTTCAATTTCAAACACCATCATTCATTCCGAGCCTCTAGGTTGAGCGCTACCTCACCCAATAAAATGATAAACATGACACTATTTAGAAAGGTAATGCCAGAATCTTGGGTACGCTTCCACACGGCCCAAATTGTTTACATATTTTAAATTACTTAATTTGTTTTCCTTGTACATCTTTATTTTTATGTTAGTTGATATAATGTGTGAATAAATTTATTTAACAAATTAAAAATTTAAAATACAGTTACGGAATATATACAATATATTCTTTAACATATAAGTAATCTGTAGTAATATTATAAAGAGAAAAGTTATGAACCAATTTTAAAAATTATTTCTTAATGGGAAGCTACGTTACTTTTTATTCCGGGAAAGTATCTGATAGTGCCGCGGGAACATTGCATGTTTCTCAACTGCACTTCCAAACCAGAAAACAGATCCAAACTGCGCGCGAGTGAAATTCGTACGACTAGTTGTGTACTAAAATGATGCCCCCCGTGAAATGAACAGATATATTTATTTATTTATTTATTTATTTATTTATTCTTAGGAAAATCAACAGCTGTTGTAATATTGATTAGAATTAAACTTAAGTATCAGAAAGCCAATTACAGATTCTCACAGACTGAACTAGTAGTCCCGCCGCGTCTTCGTTCGCGTTTACCGACTTTACCCCTATCTTACCTTGTTTGTTGCTTATAAACCTTCCTCTTGAATCACTCTATCTACTATTGGAAACCGCATACAAATCCATTGCGTAGTTCGAAGATCTAAGCTTACCCAGATACATAGAGACAGATTGCGGGAAGCGACTTTGTTTTAGACTATGCATAGATTGTTGTGGAGAAAACGTAAACAAATTTGCTATTACCGTAAAATAAAACACTACCTGACCTAGAATGTTAACTGGAAGAAATCCCTCAGTAGGACAAGTTCGTAAGTAGAGCAAGTTGTTGCAACTGCTTTATAGCAATGTTTTTCATAAATGAATGGACCGATTCGAATGACGCATACAGTATTACGTAGTTAGGCTAAACAAAACAAAATGGCTACCGAATCCGAACTCCGAACATGTTCCCTCCATAAATTCTTTATCAAGTGCCTATAGGAAATTGCGGAAACCCTTGGAACTTACGCTATACGCGTTGACCGCATGCTGAAATAGAAGAAACTAGCGCTACTTGGGCGCGTGCGGCTACAGATAAGCCATGTCTATAATTAGATTAAATTATGAATAATACTGTGAAACTTATTTCGTCTTGCTAAATCTATTAAGAATTATACTATCTAACACTAAAAATATTACTCAGGTAAGAATTTCTAGTTTCATTTATATTTAAAAGTCATTCAAAAACTTTATCAACAATATTTGAACAAAGTAAAATATTAACTAGTCCTACAGCGCAATATATACTTTCAAAAAGACAACGAGTATGTGAAAGATAAAATCTTACCTTATTCTTGTTGAAAATGATTGAACTCGCAACTAAATAAAATGAAATATAAAAACACTTTTAGTCCACAATTTTGCACTTAACAGCGTGAGACGCGCCTCGCGTGCCGACCACCACTGCTATCTGAGTGAGGCGAAAGCTAAATTAGCTTACTAGCGCTAGATTCCGCTAGACGTTCAATGTATAAAAATAACACGAAATGTGTAAAATAAAAGTACTTCGACTTTAACCAACTTCTAATGTATCCCCCCTAGCCTTGGCATCATTAAATATAAACTTTAAAGATAACAATTAATGGTTCTTCAACTGTGCACTGCAAATAAAATGGAAGACGATGAGATGAGCGATTTATGCACCCAGTTAGTTTTTACTGAAACTTATGCCTACCTGCTTTAAGAAACAACATCAAATCTGGTAAATATCGTTAAAATTATTGTTATTATTTTTATTTTGTGCGGCAGGCAAAGAGGCAAGCAAACCACCTGGTGGAAAATAGTCACCGCCGCCTGTGGACATCAGCAACACAAGGGGAGTCACCAAAGCGTTGCCCACCTCTGAAAATATCTCTAATACCGATACCTCTTGAATGATCCCATGTCGTACTGCAAAGGAAGCACTGTGGCTGGGAGCTCATTCCACATCAGAATCGTACGAGCGAGAAACGTTTTCCTTTATTTTCTGACCGTTAACGGAATCTAGCGCTTGAGCGTAAGCGTGAGCTTGAATTGTTTTGAATATAAGTAATGAGTAGTGTTATTGTGGTGTAAAAATACTGTGTAAGTGTTATTGAAATTGCTTCTGGCTGGGAAGGCCTATTGCTCGGTAAGGGATTTCCTTGATGAAGGAATAGAATTAATAATTCTAATAATATTTTGACTATTGTTCTATGGTATTTCCAATATTGTAATTAACTAGTTTAGTTAATTTTATACTATTAATTAATTAAATGAAATGACGATGTGTATTTAAAACTATGAAAAAATTAATATGAATATGATATGAATAAACCTAAAAACAAATAATAAACGTTAAATTGCTAACATCATTAGTTGTGAAGTTTATGTGAACAATATAAATAACGAATACGGTATGAACTATGAAACAGCAAACTAAATGTGCAAAACCTGACTACATTAAACAAAAGACTTGTAAAATGAAGGGATCATTAATACAACGTGAACTTGGAAAATCGATTTATTATTTTATCACAACTTCATCAGCACAAGAATACCGATCGAACTCTTTTGCGCTCCAAACCCAATCAAGCTCCACCGCGCCACCGCAACACGATACCTGCTATTTTAACAAAAAATAATCAAACATGATGACATGACCCTTCAAATAAATCAACATAATACTCCTTTATCTAATATTCCAATTAATATAATAATTCGCGCGTGATTTCTATGTGACAAATGAATCAATTAAGCACAGCATTAAACAGTACAGCCCAGCATTTCTATTAGCTCAGCTTGGATCAGCCTGGCACAACTCAACGCAGTTCGGCTTGGCTCAGCTCGGCTTTCCTGTCCCCTCAAGGCAGCTCAGCGAAACAGCTTAACTCTCTTTCTCTTACACTCGGCCATCCTGGAAACATTTGCCTCCGCAAATGGGTGCACCATATTCTTATGCCGAAAGCATTGTCTAACTATAACATCATTCAATTTTAACCTTAAATCTATGCCATCTTTGTGGAACTAACAATGCAGTCACGACTACTGAGCAATCATCATAATAAGTTCTCAAATGAAAATATTTTTCATAGCAAGCTTTTATCGTGCGGTATATTCGTAGTACTCATCAAGATCATTCTAAAATACCCAAACACGGTGAGATTATCTCGTTGCGTCCAGTAGTTCCTAAAGCCACATTCCGTCATCATCAGACCTTGAATACAGCTAGAGGTATAGTACTTATAAAGACCATTCCAAAGAGCCCATACACGTTAGTGTTATCTTATTGCGTTCATTAGTTCCTATGACCACCTTCCACCTCCATCATCAGACCAGCTCCATGATACCATATTAATGCATTGTTATCCATGTTACATATGTATACCAAATTTCAGCTGAATTGAACACCGGAAACTGGGTCAGATTTGCCCCGAACATAGATAGTTACATAAAATTAAGTTAAAAAAAGCTTGTAATATCAGGAGATTCTCATTTTCGGTATTAATCAACATTTTCCCACAAAGCTTGACCACCCGACCTCCCATAGGCTCCATCCGCCCGGTAAGTATAACAATAATAGCCCGCTCAGCAATTAATAGTCTCCATCGGGTGATGGAACATACTTTGAGTTGCTCAATCGTCGCCACGCTGCTAATCATCAATGTCGTCTTTAGTTCCTTAGATCTATTAACAAAGTATTTAATCAGGTCGCCAAGCTCCCGTAAAATTGTAAATCTTGTAAAATGAGAATATTAAAATTGCAGCATTGTAAAACAATCGACTTGTACTATAATCGACCTATAAAATGGTACACGGATATTACTACGTGTACATCGTTCAATCTATTGCGATTGTTTGTATCGTTCGTATCGATCGATTCATATCGATCGATTGTATCGTTTGACAGCTGTCAAACAGGTCGGACATCCTCTAATATATTATTAAATTTAATTATTATTTTGACATAATTTACACAACAAATTCACTTTATTATTAATTATTTCCTTAAATTTGACAAATTAAACTATAAAGCAGTGAAATGGCGCCATCGAAGACAAAAACCGGCACGAAAGACGACAACGACAAAAGGTTAGTTGACGTTATTTTGAAATTTGAAAATATGATTACCGACATGAACGAGAAATTAACGGATTGTTGTAATGTAATACACCAACAACAAGACGAGTTAAGTCAACAAAGACACCTTATATACGACCTAATTAATATGATCAAGAAGGACTCACCAATAAATGATCCACTGATATCAACAATCCCTCATAAATTTCACTGTCCATCACACGTATCACTAAATGAGTCTGGGCCCCATGGCCTGGATTATTTCAATGGGGCAGGCACAGAGCAAGAACTACCGACGCACGATCATCAACAAGGTGATAATGAGGTCATTGACCCGCCAGTGAGATTGATGATGCCGGTGATACCAGCTGAGCCGTCGCTAACGGCCCCGGCCGAGCCATTGCGGGCTCCACCAGCCGTACCGTCCAGCCCCTTGATCAGACAGCGCCGCGGCCGATCTCGACGTGCCGTTGTCCCGCCGTCACCACCCGGCGATATGGCCGGCGATGCCAAGCACGATACGGCAGCCCTCAAGCCTAACAAGAAGCAGCAGCCGTGTGTCTTGTCCACGAGCGAGCCGCTAGCTACATCCCAGGGACTCCGAGCTGCCTCGCCACGCTTCCTTAGCCTACATTTATTCAATGTTAGTGAGGATGCTACCGTCGAAAATGTATTGCAGCATGTCCAGAGCCAAACGAAGATTACGGATGTCATATGTGAGAAATTGGTGACCAGAGGCAGCTACTCGTCGTTCAGGCTCGATGTACCCGTCCACAAAGCTCATATAGTGAAAAATTTAAAACACTGGCCCGATGGCGTACAAATACGGCGCTTTAACGTTGTTACAAAAAACTCGAAAAGTCACGGCGCACAACTAAAACCGCACTAAACACAAAATCCACATCAATTAAAGTAATACATCAAAATGTTCGATCAATTTGTGGTAAAACCGGACTATTAGAATTATTATTAAACACCGAAAATCCAGATGTCCTGGCATGCAGCGAAACGTGGTGCAGAAAGGGTGAGATTGAGCGAGTTAGGTTATGTGGGTACGAACTGGCGAATAATTACTGTCGAACGAACATCGCTCATGGTGGTGTTGCCCTGTACACACGGGCCGATATTCCGTATCGCCAACGAACCGACCTACAGAGCCTGGCCGTTCAGTATCATTTTGAATTCTGTGCTATCGAAATATTAAATACAAATTTTATTATTGTTGCAATGTATCGCACAGGCTATGGTGATTTTGACATATATTTAAATAAATTAGAATTATTATTGGCTAAGATAGTTGACGAAAATAAGAGGTTTATCTTGGTCGGCGATCAAAATGTGGATTACTTGTCCGATAATTCATTAAAGAAACGAGTAGATGAACTTCTGCATTGTTATGGGTGTATAAATTGTGTTCGGTTCCCTACCCGTGTGTCCACGGACAGCTCAACTTCGATAGATTGCGGGATAGTGCCTCGCGACGGCGGCGACTGTACGGCGGTGCCTATACACACCGTCATTAGCGACCACGATGCGCAGTTGTTCACGCTGACCACAGACCAGTCATACCACCGACAACACAAGGAAAAAATTGCAAAACGAATGTTTAGGGATGAATGTTTATTATTATTTTATTTTGACATAGCAAACTATAATTGGAATTTTATTTTTGACAATAACATTGACATTAATACAAAATTTACTAAATTATTTGATATCTTAACATTCTATATTGACACTCATTTTCCAATTAGAAATATTGTAAGAAAGCGCGATAAAAATCTGAAATGGCTAACAGAAGACCTTGCTAAATACATTCAAATTCATAATGATTTCACAGAATTTAGAAGGCAATACCCAGATGAGAAAAATATTTTAGCATACATTGATCATTATGCTAAACTCATAAAGTCAGAATCATTATCGGCTCGTAAATCGTATGTTGCAACACGTATACACTCGAGTAATAACCCTTCGAAAGAAATGTGGCGTGTTATAAATGAGGAGGTATCGGCGAAACCTAATATTCAAAATATTTCGCTAAAGGATGACGCGTCAAACGCCGTTCCACCACATAAAGTAGCTGATTACCTCAACAAATATTTTTTATCCGTTGCGTCTAAATTTACCTTAAAAGTAGATGAGACAGCATCCGTCCAATATGTAAATCACTATTTAAAAGACAGTGTAATAGAAGAGTTTCGCATACCAACACTTACAGTGAATGACCTGACAAGTACTTTAAAATCTTTAATGAAAAAGCTTAACACTTTGGATATTTATGATATGTCTATCAAGGTCCTCCTGAGCATCTGGCCAATCCTATCGGGATTACTCGTCGAACTGTTTAATGGTATTATTTCAAGTGGTGTATATCCCGACGTACTAAAGAGTACAAGGGTTTGTCCGGTGTATAAAGGTAAAGGCGAAAGGTGCTCAGTAGACAACTACAGACCAATAACAATAGTGCCTACTATATCAAAAATATTCGAATCGATTTTATCACAACATCTTATGCGGCACTTAGAAAGAAATCACTTACTTACTGACAATCAATTTGCTTATAGAAAAAACATGTCAACCACAACAGCTGCCTATAAAATATATAATTGTGTTGCTACCGCTTTGGATGATAAATATAAAGTTGCAGGAATATTTTGTGACTTATCTAAAGCGTTCGACGTTATCAATAACGACCTACTACTGAATAAATTAAGTCACTATGGTATAAAAGGAAATACCCATAATATTTTAAATTCTTTCTTAAAAAATCGGAATCAGACGGTTGAAGTCAGTCTTGATGGGAAGAAAGTAAAGTCGGGAGCGGGTGAGGTTAAGATTGGTATACCGCAGGGATCAGCCCTCGGTAATACATTATTTTTATTATTTATAAATGATCTGCCATCACACATCACCGAAGGTCTGATGGTTCTATTTGCTGATGACACAACTGTTGTGGTAAGCGCACGCACGAATGAGCAACTGGAGTGCAAGATAAGCACTGTATGTAGCCAGCTGCAGAAATGGTTTACTACAAATGGTCTTATCCTTAATGTAGCTAAATCAAATGTAATTATTTTCTCTTGCAGAAACTCTCCAACCGCATTATCCTTACGCAGCCCAATACCCCTAAGTTTAAATTGCAAATTCCTCGGTTTCTACGTGGATTCCAATCTTACGTGGAAACGACACGTAGAGGTGCTCTGCGATAGGCTTAGTAGTGCTGTTTTTGCCTTGAGGAAACTAAAGCCTATAATGTCCAATGAAGCGTTATTACAGACATACCACGCATATTTTCACTCCTTATTATCATACGGCATTATCCTATGGGGCAATTCAACAGACTCTGATCGTATATTTACCATACAAAAGCGCGCTATACGAACGATAGCAGGCGTGAGGCCGAGGCACTCATGTAGGGAACTGTTTAAAACATACAGAATACTGTCCCATTACTCGCAGTATATATTTGATATTATAATGTTCACGCGACGCAACATATGCGACTTCGAGCGAATGTACATTCCGGGTCGAGCGACGCGGCAAACGGGGCAACTAAAGTCTGTACCGCGGCGGTTAGCATTGCTCGATAAAAACCCGCGCGTTGTCGGACCAACATTCTACGAGCGACTACCCGCAAGTATAAAAAATGAATATTGCGACGAAACATTTAGTCGCCGGCTAAAGAACCTCTTATTGGAAAATCCAATATATTCAATAAAAGAATTTATCGAATTAATTTTGACATGACAATTGATTAATTAAATTACCCGAGCACCTACCATTGTAATTTTGATGTAATTTTATTATTTATGTTGGACATTTCAAATATTTTTGTATATCGTATCACGTAGGTATATCCTACCTGACATTTTTTTTTTATTATTTTGTTTTAATTGACATACCATATTTAATTTACATGTATACTATTATGTATACCATATCTACTTAGGCTAGACTACTTACCTATGGACATGTTTATTTTAATTTCTTTTGTAATTTATTGTGTTGGACAATGTTCCATTGATAGGTATTCCATTACGAATAAGTACCTAAACACGCAGTTGACATTTATTAGATATAATTTTATTTTCATTTAACTTTTGACATTTCTTTTTATTAATAATGTAATCACTTATTTAATTTCATTATAATTATTATTATTTATATTATGACGAAATCTCTGTGAATTGCTTATATGAATGTGTAGTATAATGTAATTTTCATTGATTAATAAATGAATCTAATCTAATCTAATCTTTGAACACGAATGCGAATCTACTGAAATCTAGAATGCATCTTGACCTTGACTAAGTCCGCTTATTTCTAGTACTTGATTTGACCCAGAGTTAAAAGGTAAACATTAACCTTATATTTATTGTACAGTCTGTTGCAGAGCGAAAGGACTCGAATAAAATATGCATTTACCTAGTTTTAACATGTCTCATCGCAAAAATGCGTAGGTTCATAGTTGAAATCATAACAAACAAGCTATGCAAGCCATCGTTTATTATAATGACAAATCTAAATTTATTTAATTCGTTGTATTGTTCTGAAGTTCAATGTGTTTCACTATCTCTTAGTTATTTACGGCTCCTGGACTAGGGTAGTTGTATGGCCTTTTCTTGCCGCCTTTGTCGCATATAATTCTGATTTTGTTGATGCGCATATTATAGGTACCTAAACTCTACGAGTAAATCGTAAAACTGTAACATTGTGATATTATATAAGTACTAATCTTTATATAGTAGGTATAAAACAAAGTCGCTTCCTGCCATCTATTTTATATCTTTTAAACTACACAACGGAACTTCATTTGCTACCGAGATATTGTTATAAATTTATAATATTCTGTGCCTACACTTAAAACATTTTTTTTATTACTTTACTAGCCAGGCATTTGACCGCCTCCTCATCTGGTGGTAAGTGACTATGCGGTCGATGATGGAGCATGCCTGTCTAGGAGCAGCCTATTCACTCTAGCCTTGAAGGCATCCAGATTATATTGATCAGGGAACACACTCGCAGGCAACGCATTCCACTCCTTAGCTGTACGCATTATAAAAGTCAAGCCAAAGCGGCTCGTGTGGATAGTTGGAAGATCCACGACATAAGGATGAAGCGCTCGCCCGGATCGCGTCTCCCGATGGCGGAAAGGGGCCGGCGGAATGAGGACGTGCAACTGCTTCGCTAACTCTCCGAAGTGAAACCTGTAGAAAACCGACAAACGCGCAACCCTTACGCCGATGCTCGAGGCTCTGCAGCTTAGCCTCAATTAACTGCGGATCACAAATTGATATCTTTGCACGTTTTTCCACCGAATCCAAAGCAGCCAGTTGGTATTTGGCTGATCCATCCCAGAGGTGGCAGCAGTACTCCATGCAAGATCGGACTTGTGCTTGATATAATTGAAGCAACTGCCTTGAAGTGAAGTACCGCTTGACCTTCGAAGGATTCCAAGTTTTTTTGCAGCAGTCTTGGCTTTTGATTCGATGTACTGTCCAAAGTTGAGATTGGTTGATAGCTCAACACCAAGGAGCTGTAGGTTGTCGGTAATTTCCACAGACATATTCCGGAAAGTCGGAGCTAGATGGAATGGACTCCGTTTAGCGGAAAACAAACACGCCTGTGTTTTGGTGGCGTTGAACGACACTAGATTGGCTTCGCCCCAATCGGACACTGCCTTGCGGGCCTCGTTCAAGCGACCAACCATGGCCTCTCGATAAGACTGAATATCGCCCCTGTTAGCTTTTGCATCTGACAGATATCCATCCGTTACTATGCTGTCGTCTGCGTACCCAAAGATACCGGGTCCAAGCAGATTGTTAATATGCAGCAGGAATAGAGTCGCGGACAGAACCGACCCCTGAGGAACTCCCGCGTCGATAGCCTTAAGTTCAGACGTGTAACCGTCTAGAACTTCACGGATTGATAGCTCATTCAGAATATCCGATATCCAGGTGCAAAAGCCAACAGAAATACCATATGAGGGAAGCTTGCTTAAAAGGGCTGCGTGCCAAACCTTGTCAAAGGCCTTGGAGATATCGAGAGACACAGCAAGGGCCTCGCCATGCCTCTCAATGGCCTCACTCCGCATATGAGTAGCATACACCAGAAGGTCCCCAGTTGACCGACCACAGCGGAATCCGTACTGGTGATCGCCGAGGAGATCGTTACCTTCAAGATGGACGAGGAGTTTCTTGTTTAGTGCACGCTCCATAATCTTACAGAGTATGGAGGTAACCGAAATAGGGCGGTAAGTGGCAGGGTCTGCGCGACTGCCCTTCTTGGGCACGGGCTGCACATTGGCAAGCTTCCATGTCTTCGGTACAATTCCAATCTCTAGTGAGAGGCGATACAGGCGCGTGAGAATAGGAGACAACTCAGGGGCACAACTACGCAGGACTATTGTTGGTATACCATCTGGTCTACTAGCCTTGTTCACGTCTAGACTCCGCAGGATTTTTAAAATATCTTTCTGATGTATACGCACCTCTGCCATAGTGCAGTCAGCGCGGGGAGAGATAGGTGGAGTTTTACCTGCAGTATCCAAACGTGAAACCGCCGCGAATTGAGAAGCAAGTAAATTTGCTTTCTCTTCCGCAGCATGCGCCAGTGTCCCATCCGGTTTCAGCAATGGTGGTAACGAAGATTGACTAAAATTGGATTCGACCGCTTTTGCCAAATACCAAAACGCCTTACTCCCAGGAAGGTAAGAGGCCAGTTTGGTGCCGACCTATGTGGTCGAAACGAGCCCTGCGTAGCGTCCTTTTGCAAGACTTGGCGGCGTATCCGGGGACATATGCGCTCGAGCCTCAGCCCAGGCAGAGTATGCCGCTTGCTTCAGCGCTTCAGCGCGACTGCAGTTGGAATATGGAATGAAGTATTCCATTTCCTGCCGTATAACCGTGGTAACGGCTTCAGCACAACTCGACGGATCGCCCGAAGAGAAGCATGCCTCCCGCCAAGGATAGGACGAAAAAAGTGACGCATCTCATCCCAATCTGCTGATTTTTATCGCCACACCCGTCGGGGGTTGTATGGGCTTTGCTCGGGTGGAGAATAGACGTATACAGATTTCACCAGCCAGTAGTCGGATGTACCCAATGGTGCGGAAACCGATAATGAGTGCCTGTCCGGATCAGTTGTCAGCAAGGTCTAAGCAATTGGCGGAATGGGAGTCGACATCCGGTACCCTCGTGGCGCAGTTTACTAGCTGGGTGAGATCTAGCGACAGAGAGAATAATTGAACATGTTGAATGTATTGTATTAGTCCCAACGGGGCTATTCTATTTCAGAAGTAGTAAACTGGTTTACGGTTAATAATTTATTACTGAATGGCAAAAAGACAAAATGTTTAAAATTCTCCTTGCCAAATGTTAGATCAGTACCTACTAATATTCAAGTAAGAGGCAAAAATTTGGATCTTGTTGATTCCACAGTATTTTTAGGCTTTACTCTAGATAGTAGATTACAATGGGGTCCACACATTGATAAATTGGCGAAAAGGCTAAGTTCTGCAGCATATACTGTAAAAAAGATACGAGGTTATTCTGATGAGGATACAGCAAGATTAGTTTACTTTAGTTATTTCCACAGCATTATCACTTATGGCATACTGCTGTGGGGACACGCTGCCGACTGGCATAATGTATTTGTACTGCAGAAAAGGGCTATTCGCGCGATTTACCAATTGGGACCTAGAACTTCACTTAGAGATAAATTCAAGAATGTTGACATTATGACAATGCCATCACAATACATATATGAGAACTTGATCTATGTTCATAAAAACATACACTTGTTTATGAAGAACAGTGAAATACTAGAAATAAAGATAAACTTGTTACTGGTTCTTGTCGTCTAGCCAAAGTCCACAAATCATTTGTGGGTCAATGTGTACGCTTTTATAATAAGGTTCCAACAGATATACAGAATTTATCATTTAATAAATTTAAAGCCACTATAAAAATAAAATAATGTCATAAAAGTTATTATAGTATATCTGAATATGAAAATGACAAAAGTCCATGGGACTGAACTGCTGTTCTATACAGGTATTTACTTTTATGATAGTATATAGGACAAATAATGTATTAGTACATAAGACATGTTTAAAAAAAATGAATTAACGTAGGCTCTGTGGGTTTCTTGCCGTTCCTTTCCCCAACGGAGAACCACTTTGGAAGCGGCGTTAAATTTCTTTCCTTTCCTACACATAGTGACTTCTGCTTGCGGTTGGGTAGGGGTAGGGTAGTAGTTAAAGTAGGGGTAGGGTAGGGGTAAGATAGTGGTAGGGTAGGGGTAGGATAGTGGTAGGGTAGGGGTAAGATAGTGGTAGGGTAGGGGTAAGATAGTGGTAGGGTAAGGGTAAGATAGTGGTAGGGTAGGGGTAGGATAGTGGCAGGGTAGGGGTAAGATAGTGGTAGGATAAGGGTAAGGTAGCGGTAGGGTAGGGTTAAGGCAGTAGGAGAATATGGTAGGGGTAAGGTAGTGAAAGGATAGAGTAGGGTGGGAGCAGCTACCTATCACATGCAGCATGTGTAATGCACGCTCACTTAAAAGTCTGTCTGGCGGTGGCGTGGGGGCCGGGTCGCTCTTTTCCCTCAAATATGGTTGAATTGGACGATGGCTGGGCCCTGCGTTATACTCGTGAACGGGTGCTGCCTTGGTAGACTGGCTTTCTCTTGCTGTAGTCTTAGATGGGTTTTCTTAATTTAGACATATTTATATAATATATTGAGCGCGGTCCGGCTTTGCATCTCATTGCCGGGCACGGTCCGGTCGTGACTGGCGTCGGGTTAGTTTGCTGCTGCCATGGGGCGGCCAGCGTGTCACTGTGTGCTTCCTTCCTACTTTCCTACCCCTCTCCTTTTTAACGATTGAAAGAGATATTTAATGTCCTAATCAATAAATAAATTTTGAATTCTGAACTTTTGAATTTTGAAAGAAACTCTTGCTCCGTAGTTATAATAGGACCACGCTTAGTCCGAATCAACTGACAGTGGTAGAAAATATAAAATGTGGATATGGCAATATCTATTGGATAATCTGTCCTTGTCAGTCATTGTCCATTATTATTAAGGCGATCCGCACACTGGAATGCAGCACAGTACAGTTGTGCGTGACATAAAGTGATTTGAGCTGTCATCGGTTTCGGTATGGAAATTACTCATAGACGAACACACTGATAACGCATCCACGCGCGTTCTTGCGGATCCGTCGTTTTTTTTCTTTGCAGCATTTGACACGGGCTGCGGGTCTGCGGCTGTACTTTCTACATAAAAAGGCATCAAATAGGCCGCTGCTGTGAAGTGAGGTCTCCAGGATTGTAAAATAGGTATTCCGTTACTCAGTTCTCAAATTATTTTTCGCCTAAATAATATAATTTAATGAAAAGATTATAACAATTTGGAGAATTCCTAAATTTTTTATTGTATATAAAACAATATAAAAATTATACATATTTACAAATTTCGCCAGAATGAATGCTGCGCTCCAATGTGCCAATCGCCTCAACAATATTTTTCAAGTCTGTCAAATTCTTTGTTATGACTTTTGTGAATGACGTTCTATGACGGATAAAAGACATGGCATTAGTTGCCATACAGAGTTTTTTTTTTTAAAGCGATTTGGACTTAGCGTGGTCCTACTATAGTCTTAAATTTTTCCAGATTAAATAATTTGAATGTCATCAATCGATAGTGACATTACGAGTACCTACACCGTCGCCTGTCATTTGTTTTTGCATGACGCGCGATGCCAGATTCGAGTTTACGTGTGTAAACATAAAGTTCAATATCATCTGCAGGTACTTGAAAAAGCGACTTTCGACCTGTGCTTATGTGTATTTTACCTTTTTCACGAATTACAGGAAATTTATACAATTTAGACCAAATTCCTCTATACCTCATTCTCAAAAAAAGTTGCTAACTACCAACATCTTTACCTTTTTGCTCCTGCTGTTTATTTTCAAATCTAAAAAATTCCACATTTTTATTAAAACAAATTGTATTAAATTTATATTTGACCTATATTTTATTTGGTTATTCATTATTGTGAACAATAGACGTCGCGTTTGTTGTGAAAACTGCGATAGTGCAAGCTTTGAGATACCGTCATAATATTGTAGTGATTGCTCGGCCGCTAGTGCGTGGAATTGTGGACCTTACGCGCATCGCATATCCGTGACTGTTGGGCCCTTATCTCTGTGACGCAACGCCGCCGCCGCTAGTGATTAGAGGACCCGGACTGGACGTATATTTTTACCTACGAGCGCGTACACACAGGTATCGTCAAACAAGCTATCACTTACTTGGAATACCTAAAGTGCTCCGTGGAGAAATGTGCAAACACGTACCACCATGAGTGCCTCGGTATAGCTACGTCGGCGTACATCAAAATTACGGCCAAGCAAAAGTCGGCGTGGAGATGTCCTGTTTGCAAGCAACCGAATTAGAGGAAATCTGACAGTACGCCAGTGCGTCCAGTACCTAGTACTCAACCATAAACAAGTCGGTCAGATACTGCCACTACAACACCTACTCAAGCAAATCAGTTCATCTGCTCAATTGTATGTATCAGCACCTTTCGATCCTTCGGACATTTCCGCCCCGCCCACCCAGTTGGAACCCACAAAAACTACGGATGCTGTATCTTCACCCGTCGTGATACAATCATCGCACGCAGACCTACTGCAGCAGGCTATTTCCGGCAACAACGAGCGGCTGATCGCCCAACTATCCACACTAATCGACACAAAGCTAGGCGAAAATAGTAGAAGGTTGTTAGAAAAACAGGAGGCTATAATCCAACAATATAACAGCATGATCGAATCGCTTAATAAGTATAGCTTGCTGTATGATGACACCGTCCGGGACATAAATGCGAATAAGTCGGAGATGAAGGATGTGAAGAAGGTGAAGGAGGATGTCACTGTGCTTCAGTCCACAATTGAGCAGCTTCAGACCACGATAAATGGCATGGAGCAGAGGGATCGACTGCACAACCTTGAGGTCTTCGGTGTTCCTGAGCGTAAGTCGGAGGTGGTCAGTGACATTGTATCTGTTTTAAGGCCGTTGGGATCCCACTGGCATGCACTGACATTATCTCCGCCTCGAAAATCCCTACTAAAATAATAGCGGACTAACCGATTTTAATAAAATTCCACAGTTTAAATAAGAGATTGGTATACCAGATGATCCGAACCAAATCCATGTCAACGAGCACCTAACTGCGGCCAACAAAGCATTGCTAAAGGAAACGATGTTAAGAACCAAGAAGTTAGGGTTGCGGTACTGTTGGCCGCGAAATGGGAAAATATTTATTCGTCAAGTAGACAACTACCCGGCCCTCCATATAGAAAAAAAATCACAGTTGACTTCATTGAAAATAACCGGAAAATAACTCCATTGACCATTGGTTATTCAAACACACTTTGGTTGCTCCCCACAAGTGTTATATGTACGATATTATTTTGGCACTACTTATCACTACACTACTCATTTACACTAAACACAAACACTCATGAACTGTGATATCTATTGCGGCACGCACTCGATTGATAAACAACAGCCTTGACTAATATTGTGCACCGCCACTGGTACCAGACTCGCCTAGACATTGTGCCTATATATTTTATAATGCGTTTTTAAACGAAATATTTATAAATATATTCTATGGCGCCGTTATCTACTTGCAAAAAAAGAGGAAAAACAACTGAATTTAGGCAAGGTCTATTGATCTATGACGTTTTGACGTGGCCAAACGAAGGAGTATATGATCCCGAAGTTAGCGATTCACGGTACTATGTACATCGCAGGGACCGTCTTAGTAGCGGCGGGGGTGGGGGCGTCCGCGCGTCGCGCCCCTCTCGTCGTCTTCGCGAGGATCGTATGACCTAGAAATCGTTCACGTGATTTTAGCCGCGCGCGCGCTTCATTCAAATTTGGATACACATTTTATTGATGTGTACTTACCGGGACATAACGCCAAGATGATTATGATGATGACTCACCGGGAGCCGGTATGGCGCGTGACGAACTATTATGTCGGTTAGCCGCGTACTTGGAGGCCCATTGTGGGTGATTTTAATTTGCCGAATGTTATTTAGAATCCACTGCAGAATAGTGTTCGACTCTATCCAAGCGGCATAACGGGTGAACGCCAAATTGACTTTTTTAATACCGTTTTCTCTTTAGGGTTATCTCAGTACAGTGGCTTACCAAACGGAAACGGGTGGTATTTGGATGTTGTTTTTTCCAACACCGATTTAACTGTAAACAGGTATAATTTCCAAGGCAAAATATAGAGAACATACAGTTTTAATAGATGTGTCGTAAATATTCAATATGTTGATGCGCACCATTTTTTTTGTACAATATTCCTATGAAAATTCCGAAAGCTCTAACGTAGTTACACGCGTTATTAAATTCGTTGTCCTTTATCAAGGACAGGTCATTAAAATATTCATGTCACAGATTGATCGGTCTACTGCGCATGGCAAAGTTGCCCGTAGTACCAACCCACTTTCCTGTTTTAATTGCAGATATTTTGTGTGAGTCACAATTAATTTCGAGAACACGCGCTATAATCGTAACCTCAAAGTAATAAAACCTTTTTAATTAGCTAATAATGCCACATCATCGAAATTAATGACAACACGAACATAAAGTTCACTTTTAACAACTCTTGGAACCAATGTGCTCTACTTTATCGTCCGAAACTTTTGACGCCATTTATAAATTGTAAGTACAATTCCTGGACTCGAGATATCACTAGCTCGATGATCAACAAGTCCATTGTTTTTTTATTACAATCGTAAAATATTATGATTCAATAAATGTGGATTAGTGTTATTTATAAGTATATAAGTAAACAAATTTTGCAGCGAGCTTTTGGTAACATGCCAAGAAAAATTGGCATAGATTCATCCAGTAGCTCCATCTAGATGATCAGAAATGTTTTATTAAATTCTGTACTGGCCACGTTGGAATTTGGCCTGTGCGTCACTGATATAAATACGAATACGCGTTCAATAGCTGTTGCTACGTGTCTCAAAAATAATAAACTACGATGATAGCTACTACTATCTGTTTCAAAACAATGGAGCATGACTTTGTTGATTTGCAATGCTTTATAATTGTTCAGATAAATCTTCTGTATTATTGTTGAATCACTTTGGGCTTACACGTTAAATAGTCGGAAAAAAGATCAAGGAATCTTTTTCAGGAGCCTAACCTGCTACAGACGTTCAAAAATAGTTGTGACGTAAAGATAGCTATCATTAATATCAGAAGTGATGGTCACTTGTGTAATAATGTGGAAAACTTAATAACTTCGTCTGGAAAAATCCAGAATGATATCATATATATATCAAGAAGGTTAAAGGTTGCAACTAGTTTCAAGTCCCAATTTTCATGTAACTGAAGTTGTCATAAACCTTATCAGTGAATGAGGATGTCCGGGGGTTATCAGCGTTTGCCAAATGGAAAATTTACGAACTTTGTTTCAAAACATGATAAAGCTTCTACGTAATTGGGTGGATAAACCAGATAGTAGTTGTTACCAGTGAAGGGTACCAGAGGGCGTAGCTGTTATCATAGGCAAACATGTTTACGTAAATCTAGTAGGTTCTCTATGATTGTGCAATTATTTAACGAGCACAATCATCATACAATGACTGAAAAAAATGAAAGACGACTTATGAATTTCGATAGTAAAGACTGTTTAATGAATTCGTAAGAACCAATGTCAGAATAATCAAGAACTCGATGATACACGTGTAACTTCTAGTGAGAGAAAATAACAACTCAACTCAAGCCAAAGTATGGGTTTAAAGTGATGAAATTTTCTGGGCAAATAATAAAATTTAGAGGTTAGAATTTGATTTTATCGACTGTAAGTTAGCAAGTGTCCTAGAAAACCCAAAAGGTTATCGTGCAAGGTTAGGAGTTTACAATTATTGAGAGATAAGAGGACGTAAGTAGGTCCAATAACGTGATATATCAAATATCAACAACTAATCGAAGCTGTTGAATAAGATTTCTTTAAAGTTATTAAAGATGATGTAACTTATGATTTTTTGAATTAAAATAATTTTCAAATGATGAATTTTATTAGATTTAAGAAGATATTAATCTGTAATGAATAATCGAATCTAAAAGCTTTTGTACTTCTGAACAAAAATACTGATCAAAAGTCAGTTATACACCCCTTTGAAAAAGCTCTAGACTTCCGGAAAATTTCACTATTTTCCCTGACAACCTCCTGCAAACTTTACTAAAACGACTAGTATTATTTGCTTAATAAAATTTCCTATAGTATATTGTAAAAATTATTATATAGAAAGTAGTGTCCACCGTTACGATTCTCTTTCATTAAAATTACAATAGTCGAATCGTAAAAATTCCTAGAAATTTCTTTCCATGCAGAGTAACCTCTGAACTCTTATTATTTTTTACAAACTTCAGCTTTATTTATAAAATCACATATATTTCCATGCTTATGCTACAGTTAACTAATCACAGCATTACGATAGTTGCAATGCAATACTTGCAATGACAATGACGAACTTGTCTATAAAATATAAGAGATCTCATCGAGCTAATCATGGGATTCAAATATTAGGAGGGAATAGGTACTGTTACAACAACGAATAATTATATAATAACACATGAAGGGATGGATACCTTCTCAAATTATTCTATACCACAATTCATCATGTGTTCTGAATTAAAATGGATAAACATCATAATATACCTACGGTCATGAGGTGCCAATAGAAATTAGTTAGATACCATATATTTTAACTATTGATTTATGAACATTCCTTTCTAAATGATAATAAAATCATGAGATACGGTTTTAGCGGTGACAGCCGTCGCCTAAAAAGCGTTGGGCAATACCTTTTGGCTGGCAAAATGTCCTATTTAAGTTATTGCTATAAAAGTTTACTTAACCATTTCATAAAACCATTATAGTGAGTTACTATAACAGGCTTAAATAAAGTATGGAGTAATTTTATTGTAAAGCACTGGTAAATGTGGCTAGCATGCACCTAATTTACGTTATAAAGTTTCCTTACAAACCACTATAGTTTTTGTGTTTTAGCAGTGATGTTTCATTAAAAAGACAACAATTAACATATGAAGACGTGAACAAGGCTATTGCAGAAGTGGTAAACTGGTTTACGGTTAATAATTTATTACTGAATAGCAAGAAGACAAAATGTTTAAAATTCTCCTTGCCAAATGTTAGATCAGTGCCCACTAATGTACAAATAAAAGGCGAAAATTTGAATCTTGTTGATTCTACAGTATTTTTAGGCTTTACTCTCGATAATAAATTGCAATGGGGTCCTCACATTGATAAATTGGCGAAACGGCTAAGTTCTGCAGCATATGCTGTAAAGAAAATACGGGGTATTTCTGACGAGGCTACAGCAAGATTAGTTTACTTTAGTTATTTCCACAGTATTATGGCCTATGGCATACTGCTGTGGGGACACGCTGCCGACTGGCACAATGTATTTGTATTGCAGAAAAGGGCTATTCGCGCGATTTATCAATTGAGACCTAGAACTTCACTAAGAGATAAATTCAGGAATATTGATATAATGACAATGCCGTCACAATATATATATATATGAGAACTTAATGTATGTTCATAAAAATTTACACTTATTCAAGAAGAATAGTGATGTTCATAATATTAATACGAGAAATAAAGATAAGCTTGTTGCTGGTGCTTGTCGTCTAGCCAAAGTCCACAAATCATTTATGGGTCAATGTGTACGCTTTTATAATAAGGTTCCAACAGATATTCAGAATTTATCATTGAATAAATTTAAAGTCGCTATAAAAAACAAATTATGTCAAAAAAGTTATTATAGTATATCTGAATATGTAAATGACAAAAGTCCATGGGACTGAACTGCTGTTCTATACAGGTATTTACTTTTAAGATAGTATATAGGACAAATAATGTATTAGTACATAAGACATGTTTATAAAAAAAAAAGAATTAACGTAGGCTCTGTGGGTTTCTTGCCGTTTCTTTTCCGCACGGAGAACCACCTTGGAAGCGGCGTAAATTTTCCTTCCTCTCCCACACATGGTGTCTCCTGTCTGCGCTAGGGTAGGGGTAGGGTAGTAGTTAGAGTAGGGGTAGGGTAGGGTAGGGTTGGAGTAAGATAGAGGTAAGGTAGTATAGGGTTGGGTAGGGGTAAGATAGTGGTAGGGTAGGGTTAAGGCACTGGTAGGATAGGGTAGGGGTAAGGTAGCGATAGGGAAGGGATAGGATAGAGTAGGGTGGTAGCGACTACCTACCACATACAGCGTGTGTGATGCACGCTCACTTAAAAGTCTGTCTGGCGGTGGCGTGGGGGCCGGGTCGCTCTTTTCCCTCAAATATGGTTGAATTGGACGATGGCTGGGCCCTGCGTTATACTCGTGAACGGGTGCTGCCTTGGTGGACTGGCTTACTCTTGCTGTAGTTTTAGGTGGTTTTTTCTTAATTATGCTAGACATACCTATATAATATAATATAGCGTTCCGGCTCTGCCTGGCATTGTCGAGCACGGTTCGGTGGTCAGCGTGTCACTGTGTGTTTCCTTCCTACTTTCCTATCCCCCTCCTTTTTGACGATTGAAAGAGATATTTGTTGTCCTAATCAATAAAGAAATATTGAATTGAACGAATGGATAAGGTTATTTTAGCTTTAAGTCCGCCTTTGTACAGTCGAGTTCATTAATATGTGAGCATTACCAAGGCTTCAAATATAAATGTACATGGAAGGGTACTTATGTATCTGAGCAGATTCATCAATCAAACATATGTACATCTGAACTCGACTGTACTATTTTGTGCATGAAGATTTAATAAATAAATAAATAGAATAACACCAGGGTGCGCCAGTATTGTCGCTTCGGAACGAAGCATAGCTCGAAAGAATCTGTGAGCTCTAGAGTCCAAGGGAATGACTGAGAGCCTTTACCTTTAGTAGCGGCCACTGCAGTTACCAGTAGAGCCTATAACTCTACAGCGTTAGGTAGAAATCAACGGTAATTGCCCTTTCCCATAAACTTCTGCACTCCCTGGAGTCTTAGGCTGCAGCAATGCTAGGTCCTTGATGCGGTGATCAGGTGGTCGTATTCGACGGCGCTAATGCAGACAAGGAACGTGACCTCTGACTGTGACTATCTGCACTTGGCTGTAATTGACGACGACACCATAATCATACAGACACTGGAACAATAGGTGTTCTATGTGCTGCTGAGCGTCCCTGGAGAACACAAGAATGTTCGTAACCTGAAAGTCATTTAGGGGATTCAATGAGGCCAATAGGTGTCGTTATATCACAAAATCTATGTTTTTTATGTTCTGCTACACATATTTGGCTAATATTAGGATAAATGACATTCAAAAGGGTACATAACATTAGGAAAATGTTCTTTAGTCCCAATGCTTTAGGATAATAAATACTTAGGATAATCGAATTTCGGAAAATCATGTTAGGACAATCGAGTTTAGGACTTTAAACATTAGGACAAACAAAAGGCTCCTTTTAACAAATATATTCCCTATAAAACAGGTAACTACAAAGTTGTATATTTCTACAACTTTCTCAGTTACGCGGCAACGTATCTCGGATAAGGCTTTTATTGTGCCTCGTAATTCCATTTTAAGTTTAGAACCTTAATAATATTCTATTTTGATACTAGAGAGCGTCGGTGTAGTCTATTGGTGAAGGGGTCCGACATGTAAAGCAAGAGTTACCGGGTTTGAGTCCCAGTGCCGCCTTTTACCAATGACTCTTTTCTGAGTTATGTAAAATATTTATATTAGTTGAACACTAACCGATGCTCTTACGGTGAGGGAAAAATCTTGGTGAAACCTGCACAATCAAACCACTGAACACGTAACCATGATTCAATCTGTTCCCTATTAACAGAATCACAGAGGTCGGACGCTGTGTCACAGAGTTCTACTAAAATTAGCTTGCATCCACGTGAGCGCACGCCTTCTAACGCTTGTCTTTTCTATCCCTAGCAACTTACCACGAGTGTGAGATACTTTGTTTTATTTGTTCTATGGTATTTCCAAATTGCTAAAGCGATCACAATGCACCCCAACACAAAACCCGCCATTAAAGTTGTGTGCTATTATTTAGTCACCCGAACATTGCGCATTTAAACTCGACATACAAATACTTTTCGAAATCACATACCTATAGAGATGTAGGTAAAAACTAATCTACTGGAACGTACTTATGGCACATAAGGACCGTTACATGTTTCGTAGTTCATACCGTATTCATAATTTATATTGTTAACATAAACTTTACAACTGACGTTGTTAACAATTTATCGTTTATTATTTTATTTTAGGTAACAGATAGGAGGAGATAACACTTACACAGTATTTCTACACCACAATAACACTACTCATGACTAATATTCAAAACAATTCAACGCTCAAGCGCTAGATTCCGTTAGACGGTCAGAAAATAAAGGAAAACGTTTCTCACTCGTACGATTCTGATGTGGAATGAGCTCCCAGCCACAGTGTATCCTTTGGACTATGACAAAGGATCGTTCAAAAGGTATAGGTATTAGAGATACAAGTAATACTCCACTTCACAGGTGTGTTTGCCTTCAAAATTATAACCTTGCCGAGTGGCTGTGTCAAGCACGAGGTATCAACCTAGAAGCGTAAAAACTTCTGGGGGCGTACAGCATATCAATTGGCTTATAAAAGAGCAAATGTTACCTGTTCTAAATGGTTTGGGTAATTATATGTAATCAGAAATAAGTTTATCTAGATAAGTAGATACTTAAGTTTATTGGTAAGAAGTATTTCGATAAGAACTGAACAAATCTAGAAGAATCAGTTCTAAAGTATTCATAGTCCAAAGTATTCCATTACATTGGCGTGGACTTTTATTGATTACAAGCTGAAAGGGATCAGACAAACATGAAATATATTCTTCTTTCGATGACGCCATTGGTTGCCCTTGATATGAATTGATATAAATAAGACGGACAATATTCCTAGCGGTAAACAACGTTCAACGTTCGTGCCAGCCAAACGCGTTGATACGGGAATTAAAAATTATTTTTATGATATTTGTTAGTTTATTGTGAGTCAGTATAGAAATTACACTACTACGCTGAAATGAAGGTAAGCGATTATAACGTTAAATATTTGAATTATTTGACTATAGATCAGTATGAGGCCCGTTAGGTGGTTTCAAGGTTATATAACAAGCGAGCTCTATGTTAGTAATTTTCCGCGCCGCTTATACAGAACTATTGTTAATTTTGTCTATTGAATCTTCCAGTTAGAGGCCAAAGAGTATAAATATGCAGTGGTCAATTTTTTACAACGACCTCGGAATGATATTAGTGAGTTCGTTTGTATACCACATTCTTGGATACGAATACACAGAGTAACTCAGGAGACGAGTATAGTTGCGTATCCTAATGAGCGACCGTCGGTAACACAGAGACGGATCAAGGACGAAGAAGAGCCATCAGAAAAATGGGGACTTTATCTGGCTGTTGTTAAGCTGGAAACATGTGAGTGGTAGATAACTTTTTTGCATATCAATTTTCGCATATACTTATTTGCAAAACGGTGACTCAATGTTTATTTTTTTCAGATACTTACGAAGATGCTAAGTATTATATCTTGGAAAAAAAATATGGCGTCGCAGCTGACGATTTGTGCACATCTGTTAATAGTGAGTGATTATTTTTGGCAACTCAGATGAAATTTTACGATCTTATAGCAGAAAACTAATGAAGCTATTTTTTTTTCAGAGAGAAGAAATCCTATAAAACGTCCACAAGTATCGGAATCTCAATTAGAAGCAACTATGAATAAATTGAGGATCGTAGAAGTGACTAATAAAGGTTATTTTGAAACTAAAATTTCAGGAGACAATATTTCTAGTGTACCAAATAATAATCAACCGTTTATATATCCTTATCTTCAGAAAATACCTGACTTTTGTAAAGACAATTCTCCTGATGATGACTGCGAAGACATAATAAGAAAATCATCTTGTATTTCTCGAGATTTTCTAGATTCCATGAAACAATGCCTTCTAGGATCACAGAAATCGATTAGTCAAAATCAGGTGCCTGCTGAAAAAATATCTGAAGAATCTTCAGTAGCAGAACCCCCCCAAATTCCGCTTGATGACAAAAATGTCAAAAGCAGTAGCAATGATGAAGATGAAGATGATAGTGGAGATGAAGAAGATAAAGCTCCAAAGAAATCCCCTAAAAGTTTGCGCAACTTTGTTCTACCACCAGAGTACGATCCAAAGGATACGCGATGGACACTAAAGTACCGCGAAAATAATCCAGATCTTGGCCTCGTTGAGCTTGTTCCTGGAAGTAAAGTATTTGTTGATCCTATAAAACTGGCACACTGTAAACGAGTGTCTAAAGATTGTAAAACATTAGCTAGAATGTTACTGGCAGAAATATTTTCACAGAGTGCGTTGGCTGTTTGCTCATTAACTGGCGCAAAAGCAAACGCTTTTCATAATAATGGTACGTATGTCAGGCCTGGGTTGGGTAAGAATGTCATAAAAACGATGTTGGCATATGTTAAAGATTATGCTCGTGAAAAACAGTGGGCTTCATATGATAAACAAAGTGTTATTATAAGCGTTACGAACAAAGTTCACAAGATAAGAAAAAAACATGCTAGAACATAAATTGTTATTAGAATTTATTGTATGTTAAATATAAGTATAGTTTAGTATTAAATATATTCAATATACTGTACCAAAAAATGGTTTTTTTTACCCGACCGTAAGCAGTTTGATGAATATGTATGCCTATAATGGACTATAGCAGTTGACAGTCAGTCACTGACTCATCGGTCTGTCAGCTTTGTTTTGACAAGAAATATTAGTGTACAATAAAAAAATTTACCATGCGCACTGTTTTTTAATAGGAAAATATCGTGAAAATTCCAAAATACTGTTTATGATTACACAGGATGTGTTAAAGAAAAATACATGTTATCAAGAACAATTTATTATGACGTTTCACTGACGTTAATGTCAACATGACGTCATATTAGGTTATGCAAATCATTATGATATACAATCCACAATTATTAACTCGCAATATTTCCAACAGCCTAACAAATTGTTCATAGCAATGGCTGCGTTCAAGTTTACTAAGTTCTTAGCAGATCTTAGCATATCTTGTAGCAAAAACTATAGTTACTATATTATATTTTAAGAATATCTATAATCAAACAATGCAAGTTATATTAATTTCAGCTCAGCACTGGTAAGCCCTGAGTTAACCTGAGCGCAGACAATATTCACCTTGTTTCAATGTTCTAAAACATTCAGGCGCTTAAAAATGACTAAAGTTTACGTTTTATGGTTTTGGTTCTATGCTGAATCATAATAGTTCATAAATAGTGAATTTTATTGTAACTGATAGCTTACTAATATCTGATTAGTTTGCAAATCAAATAGCTTTCTAAATAATGAACAAAAATATTGAACAATGTTTACTTCTAAGTCTATATTTCGAGATTGAAAATTATCCTAGTAAAAGCACTATTATTATCCGTGGACACTGAACCGGTATCGAGTACTTGTTGGGAATGTGCCAATACCATATCTGAATCATCGACTTTAAATATTTTAATTTCAGCAACATTACTATTTGGAACAAAAATTTTATCTTCATTGCTTTCCTTTATATCTTCCACGTCGTCTTTAACATTATGTAAGTCGACATTTATTTCAGGGTGATTTTTATCCGAAATATCAATTTCACTTTCATTGTACTTCATACTTTCCATCATAGTCATTTTCAGTATCATCGTCAGACCAATGAAGAGTAATATCTTCGTCACTCATTTCGGTTTTGACATGCAGACCTTCATTCCCATCAGCTACAATTTCGCTAATACAGTTGCCTGATGTAATCAATTTCTCAGGGGGCTGGTGATAGGATGGCTGAACTATGAGATTTGGTTTGGGGCTCCCATTTTTCGTACTTGGACTCAAATTCGGTCCTTTATACGTGACTGAGAGCCTCCTTCCAGTTAGTCTCTTGGGACGTTCACAGACTTCTCGAATAGATCCTGTTTCTATTGAGGCCTTAGCTCTGCAGTTGTATTATTGTAGAATAACATAATGTCAAATTAAGTTGCCAACTGAGTTAGACAATAGCCACTCTGATTATTGCAGCCCTGGGGTGGTACCGCCGATCTCTAATAATATGCCGCCATCTCGATCCCATAGAGTAGAATGACGTCACACCATCCATTTCCAATAGGATCTACTCCAATAGAGCCTATTCCAGTAGAATGGACTGAAATGTAAAATTTTGAACGGCATGAGGTTGGCTGTACTCTAACTTCATGGGAGTGGATTGTATGTTCCGTTCTTCTAACATGATAATACTTTCCAATATATTTTTGCTGCCAAACCCCAGACACTTTCTATTGTAGGCACGCACCGGTATGCGTACTGGAGGCGTCCGTGTATAATCCGGGCGGTGCGTCACCAATAGAATAGAATAGAAAACATTTATTTACACACATAACACCAGGGTGCGCTAGTGTTGTCGCTTCAGAACGAAGCATAGCTCGAAGCAATCTGTTAGCTCTAGAGTCCAAGGGAATGACTGAGAGCCTTTACCTTTAGTAGCTTTACCTACTGCCTGAAGCTCTGTAGCTCTGCAGCGTTAGGTAGAAACCAACGGTAATTGCCCTTTCCCAGAAACTTCTGCACTCCCTGGAGTCTTAGGCTGCAGCAATGCTAGGTCCTTGATGCGGTAATCAGGTGGTCGTATTCGACGGCGCTAATGCAGACAAGGAACGTGACCTCTGACTGTGACTATCTGCACTTGACTGTAATTGATGACGACACCATAATCGTACAGACACTGGAACAGTAGGTGTTCTATGTGCTGCTGAGCATCCCTGGAGAACACAAGAATGTTCGTAACCCGAACGTCTCTTAAGGGAATTCGATGAGGCCAATAGGTGTCGTAATATCACAAAATCTATGTTTTTTTATGTTCTGCTACACATCCAATATCCTGAAATTGAAGATTTTAACTTGGGCTAATATTAGGATTTGGCTAATTAATGACATTCAAAAGGGTAAAGAACATTAGGAAAATGTTCTTTAGTCCTAATGCATTAGGATAATAAATACTTACCACAATCGAATTTAGAATTATCATGCATTAGGATAACAAATATTTATTACAATCGAATTTCGGAAAATCATGTTAGGACAATCGAGTTTGAGGACTTTAAACATTAGTACAAACAAAAGGTTCCTCTTAACAAATATATTCCGTATAAAACAGGTAACTACAAACAAATCTACAACGTTGTACATTTCTACAACTTTCTCAGTTACGCGGCAACGTATCTCGGATAAGGCATTTATTTTGCCTTGTAATTCTATTTTAAGTTTAGACCTTAATAATTTTCTATTTTGATACTAGAGAGCGTCGGTGTAGTCTATTGGTGAAGGGGTCCGACATGAAAAGCAAGAGGTATTAGCGGGTTTGAGTTCCAGTGCCGCCTTTTAGCAATGACTCTTTTCTGAGTTATGTAAAATATTTACATTAGTTGAACACTAACCGATGCTCTTACGGTGAGGGAAAAATCTTGGTGAAACCTGCACATTCAAACCACTGAACACGTAACCATGATTCAATCTGTTCCCTATTAACAGAATCACAGAGGTCGGACGCTGTGTCACAGAGTTCTACTAAAATTAGCTTGCATCCACGCGAGCGCATGCCTTCTAACGCTTGTCTTTTCTATCTCTAGCAACTTACCACGAGTGTGAAAGAGATAGGTAGCGCACGCGACCGTTTGCGTGGCTGCGAGCAGTTCGCAAATAGGGCCCCCGATTATAATGATCAAGGAACACATTCGCAGACAACGAGTTTCATTCCTTTCTGTGCTATAGTTAGAGCAAGACTTTCCACGTGCCGTGCGCGACTCCGATTCGTAACGAAATGATCATCAACAACAACACAGGCTATATCGGTCCACTGCAGGCCTTAGGGCCTCTTCCACGATAGAGGAGGTTTTTGCCAAAATTCCCACGCTTGGCAGGTGCGTTGGAGATCGCAGTCTTTTAAATATAACAATGGAAAACGCTGGTGCTCATTTTCCAGCCTACAGAGACTAGATCTTTTACCTCGGAGACATTAGTTTCCTTGTAACTCACGAGTGTAAGGGGTTGGTGCTGTTCTACTCATCCGAACACCACACGGCTAATTCAAGCGCATTATCATCAAACTGTATTTATTAAAACACTTCCATGATCAGCTGAGGTTCTGAGCAAGGAAATTAGACCACCTTTCTTTTGGCTTGCTTTTGGTTCAATGTCAAATACCAGAGAGAAAAAAAGACATTGACATAATATCTTAAACTTTAGAACAATGTTCTGAATTTTCTGATATTTTGTATTTTCTGTTTTTTTTTGAATTTGTAATCATGATCCAATCTGGTAAGTTTTCCCTAGTAGTAGGGTCACGGAGGTCAGATGGTAGTCGCTCCACTGTAATTACCTGATCACCAAATCCTAGATCCTGGTCAATGCGGACCTCGGGCCCTCGTGCCCGAGAGCACAACCGGGACATTAACGCCAAGATGATTATTTATATACCTCGTTCAGTACCTACACCTCGCTGCTTCCCCATGTAGTTGCCTTAACTTGTACCCCACCGATGGCCAATGAGACACTCGGGGATAGTGTAACGGACCAGTAGCTTTGGAGAACATCAAAGATACTGTGATTAATTTATTAGGAACCTACCTGCGGCGAGGAAAGGGCACGGGAGGGGGTGAAAAGATAAAATCTCTTTCTTGCGCCCAAATCAAGGATTTTATTTAAGAGAGAGGCAAACTAGCAAGCATGACACCTATAGCCCGACCGCATCACTCGAATAGAGCACTGCCATCTTATCCTAAAGGGTTAAGGTATCCGATTCGTAAGCGAGAGATACCGGATAACCGGAGATAGAATCCCACTGCGTTATGCACATAATTACTGGACCAATTTTAAAGAAACACGGCTAAGAATCATCTCGATTAAACTGGCTTTTAAACAGAGAAAACCGCATCCAAATCGGTTCGTTCGTTCGGGGGCTACGATGCCAGACATTCAAAGCCATAGATACACACGTCAGACTTCCCCATCTTTTCCCGTCGAGGGCAAAAAAGTTGTAATATAAACTACCTCTACAGGAAATTATTAGAAAGTTGCTCGTTTGAAAATGGCAGGCGCAATCGCAAAGGCGGCTGCCGCTTGCGGCTACATCATAAGAAATGACTGCGCCTAGGGATCGAGGCAACCTAACAGGCCAAGTGCGTACGACTCGCCTGATAAGGCTTCTATACTTTCTCGAAAATTCCATCATAATATATCATATGATGGAAAGAGTTCGGGGACAGCGAACAATTTGTAACTTACAACGCGAAAAAGTGACGATGAGTGTTTTTGCTCTCATTCTATTGGCAGGCGCCTCATAATCGACCAACGTCATATTTTGTGTTTTCTGCACTTTTTCGGAATTTAAGCGTTAATTCAGTTACATTACAAGAGATATTTACAATATTTACATAATACAAAAATATAGTAACAATTTATATAGGTACATAGAAAATATAAACAAAAACAAACTTATTTAAAGATAAATAATTTGCCTAAGATCCCTAGTAACTGGAAAAGTGCCCAGAAGGCTGTCCGCACCCTAGATAGCGAGGCTAATCCTCTGGCCGAAGTAGAGACCAGCCTTCTGGTTATTAGATGCATCGACCAGGCGCTTGGCTATCTCCCTGTATAGGGTATGTGCGACTGGTCCCCACGGCCCAAAAGATTCCACGCCAAACGGCGCAAATATATAGTAGGGTTGCGGTACTGTTGGCCGCGAAATGGGAAAATATTTATTCGTCAAGTAGACAACTACCCGGCCCTCCATATAGAAAAAAAATCACAGTTGACTTCATTGAAAATAACCGGAAAATAACTTCATTGACCATTGGTTACTCAAACACACTTTGGTTGCTCCCCACAAGTGTTATATGTACGATATTATGTCGGCACTACTTATCACTACACTACTCATTTACACTAAACACAAACACACATGAACTGTGATATCTATTGCGGCACGCACTCGATTGATAAACAACAGCCTTGACTAATATTGTGCACCGCCACTGGTACCAGACTCGCCTAGACATTGTGCCTATATATTTTATAATTCGTTTTTAAACGAAATATTTTTAAATATATTCTATGGCGCCGTTATCTACTTGCAAAAAAAGAGGAAAAACAACTGAATTTAGGCAAGGTCTATTGATCTATGACGTTTTGACGTGGCCAAACGAAGGAGTATATGATCCCGAAGTTAGCGATTCACGGTACTATGAACAGCGCAGGGACCGTCTTAGTAGCGGCGGGGGTGGGGGCGTCCGCGCGTCGCGCCCCTCTCGTCGTCTTCGCAAGGATCGTATGACCTAGAAATCGTTCACGTGATTTTAGCCGCGCGCGCGCTTTATTCAAATTTAGATACACATATTACTTGTGTGTACTTACCGGGACATAACGCCAAGATGATGATGATGATGACTCACCGGGAGCCGGTATGGCGCGTGACGAACTATTATGTCGGTTAGCCGCGTACTTGGAGGCCCATTGTGGGTGATTTTAATTTGCCGAATGTTATTTGGAATCCACTGCAGAATTGTGTTCGACTCTATCCAAGCGGCATAACGGGTGAACGCCAAATTGACTTTTTTAATACCGTTTTCTCTTTAGGGTTATCTCAGTACAGTGGCTTACCAAACGGAAACGGGTGGTATTTGGATGTTGTTTTCTCCAACACCGATTTAACTGTAAGGCGCGCTCCGAATCCACTAACTCGCGAGGACTGGCCCCATCACCCGGCACTTGTGTTGGAACCAATTAATATCATTTACATCGCTCTGAGAATGCCACCCAGAAATAAAATAAAATTTGAAAAGGCCCATTATCCTGCTATTTGTTTTATCCGCTAATTATCCGCTATTGATTGGAACACTGTACTGAATAACAAATCTTTTGACGAAGCAACCCTCCTTTTAAATACAACACTTAGTGCTTTAATAGATAAAAAAGGAACCTTTGTTTTTTGGCAATCCTGAGGGTTACCCTATTTGGTTCTCTGGCGCTTCGGTACATATAATTAGGGAAAAGAAGAAATATCACTCTTTATGGAAGCGAACGGGTAACAGTGTCGATTATGAAACATTTTCTTTGTTACGTTCCAGGCACAAACGTATGCAGCGCACTTGCTGATTAAAGTATAAAACTCAATGTTTCGAGTCTATAACCAAGGACCCTAAAAAGTTTTGGAGATATGGAAAAGCCTAAAAAGCAACCACGGACTACTTGCTCGGGTTAGATACGAAACCCGGGCTGGTTGTAATGGCCGGAGATGTGTGATATTTTTAAATTATTTTCAGCATAGAAAAATAAATAAGTAGTTAGAAAAGCTAAGTAGGCGGTGCAGCCGTGCCACAACTATGCGCAAATGGGCTAATTTCCTTCAAAAGGCGCGAACGCGCCGTCAGTCTCTTGCGGAATTCAACGGAGTGCGCATCAGAAAAAGCTGTGCCTAAAATGTTAAAAATATGCCATTTTGCGCAATAGTTAATTGTGAGCAGGAAGCTAACAGACTTCTAAAACAAAAGGAGTGATTTCAATTCACCGTTAAGTCTAAAAAATATTTTACGAAAAATATTCACCCGCGCTCAAGGACATCTTGCGCCCAATCTAGTGCTGTGCACATAATAATAATAATAATAAAAAAAAAAAAAAACGCTGTCACATCGACTCGTCATTTTGAAATCAGTTTTATTTTGTGTATTATTTACGTGTATATACATCATTATTTAAAGTTCAGTGATTCAGTACCATATCGCAATAGAAAAAAGAACATTTATAACAAAGTTTCGACTTACATTTACATTTTTATTATTTGCCTGCAAATTTTGACATTTGACTTACGAGTATATTATAACCAATAATGCTACAAAACAAATCAAAACTAGAAAAATGATAACGAGGAGCAAGCGGAAAAACAAAACAGTGAACGCACAACCACCACCTACGCCCGCACCCGTCAGCTCCTCGCCATCGTCATCGAACGATGAATTTACCACCGCGTCCGATACCAGCGAGTCGAGCGACGAGCGCGGGTTGTCTGCTGCGCCGCCGCCACCACCTGCGCGACGTGGAAGACCACTGCCGGCACGCTTGGAGCCTACGGGGCGACCTGCCCCGCCAATGGCCCCCGCTACCGGTAGTGTAGTGCGTCGCATGCGATGGACCCAGTCCATAAATGAAAATGTCATGCGAGCCTATTATGGGGCTACAGAGGGGGGAACCAACCTGTCTGCGTACCGTGACCGGATGTTGCCTCTGTTTCAGGTGCTTGAACCAGCCATCGATGTGATCGCTCAAAGACTATCAGATCAGGTGCGGGCCATCCAACGTCTAAAACGGTTGGATGACTCTGTACTTGATCGGCTGCGCTTGGAATCGCTACCAGTTCGTGCAGTTCCCATTTCGACCATGAGTCTGCCAGCTACGTCACCGCCTCAGGTGTCACCACCTAGCCCGGCACCGCGGGTACCGCGGACTGATGCCACTGTCGGCGTAGAGGACTGTACGAACGTAAGTAGCGTAAGCACTGAAACCAATGAGTATGTGAGGAGGACTTTGGAGGAGACGATTGCACGGTATCGCTTCGCACCCAACTCTAGGCCACGATTGCCTCGTTTGCCCACTAATAGACGCAACCTTGCGTTAATGGGAGCCATAAACGTATTGCTAGACTCATACATACGGGCTAGTGATAATTTAGTTGATACGCACTCGATCATGTATTGTGGTGCTATCACGGCGTGCCGCGTTGCTCGCGTCAAGTTTTCGGACGCTGACCGAGCTCCGCGGGTCGCCGGGGGCGCACCTGCATGGCAAAAGCGGATCGAGCGGCGTATCAACACGTTTAGGACTCTCATTGCGAAGCTTATCTGCTTCAAAGAGGGCAACAATCGTCCTCGAGTCATGCGCTTTGTTGACCAGGCCTTCGCTGGGACTGGAATCAGTTCACGCGACTATATGGCCTGTGCTACAGAGCGCATCGATTTTTTGAAGCAGAAAGTTTGTGCGTGGGCAAATCGCATTCGTCGCTACAGAGAGCGTGTGGATCGATTCCGGCTCAATCGTCTCTTTCAAAGTGACCAGAGAAAGGTATACCGCAAGTGGGAGGGAACCAATCAAAGTGTTTCCGACGGGAGCCTGCCCGATGCTTCTGCCTCTAATAATTTTTGGCGTAGTATTTGGTCGGTTCCTGTCGAACACTCGGAGGGCGACTGGTTGAATGTTGTCAAGCGCGAATGTGAGATCATCGAGCCTATGGCAGCGGTTTCCATCTGCCCAGAGGATGTAAGTTGTGCGATCGATACGGCTCAGAATTGGAAATGTCCTGGGCCGGATGGATTGCACAACTTCTGGATAAAATGGTTTCGATGCTCACATGAACGCTTGGCAACACAATTTCAAGAAGCCCTTGAGCATGGTTCCCTACCAACTTTATTTACAACCGGTATTACCTTTCTGCTCTATAAGTCTGGTAGTACCGCAGAAGCGAAAAACTATAGACCCATCACGTGTTTGCCTACGCTATACAAGCTCCTTACATCCATTTTGAGAAAGAAAATTAATAACCACATTATTGAAAATAATATTTTAGCAATGTCACAAAATGGATGTAGGGTTGGGTCTCGTGGTACTAAAGAGCTCCTCCTCATAGACATGACCATATGCCAACAAGTCCGGCGGAGCAGGGGGTCCCTCTCGGCTGCCTGGATTGACTATAAGAAGGCCTATGATTCGGTGCCTCACTCATGGCTGAGACGGGTCTTGGAGTTGTATAAGATCAATGCAACTTTAAGATCTTTCTTAGATGCATGTATGAGGCAGTGGATCACAGTCCTTAGTCAACCAGTGGGCGGAATTGACCATTCTCCTCCTTAGGACTTTATAAGGATAGAGAGAGGAATTTTTCAGGGCGACAGTTTGAGTCCACTGTGGTTTTGCTTAGCTTTGAATCCGCTTAGCACATTGCTTAAGCATTCAGAGCTGGGCTGTCGGCTTCGAAGAGAGGGCGAGGTCATCTCACATCTGCTGTACATGGATGACCTCAAGTTGTTTGCACCAAAACGCCAGGATCTGATGGAGTTATTGAAAATAACCGAAATTTTTAGTAATGCCATCAGAATGGAGTTTGGTGCAGATAAGTGTGCGGTCATGCATGTGCAGCGGGGGAAAGTTGCAAATACAACAAATTTGCAACTTTCTGAGACAATGTCTTTCAGATCTCTCTCTGAAGCCGAAACTTACAAATACCTTGGTATGTCACAGTCTTTGGGTATCGTGGACGAGGGTGTAAAACAGGCAGTGAAGGAGCGTTTCTTCTGTCGCCTAACAAAAGTACTTAATAGTCTTTTGTCGGGTGGCAACAAGGTGCGCTCCTTCAATGCTTGGGTGATGCCCCTGCTCACATACTCCTTTGGCATACTAAGGTGGACTCAAACAGAGTTGGACGCCCTGGATAGAAGGGTCCGTCTTCTGCTCACTACACACCGTATGCTGCACCCACGCTCGTCTGTCATGAGACTGTACATCCCACGTAAATGTGGAGGTCGTGGCTTCTTAAGCGCCAAGACCCTCCACAATCGTGAGGTGTGCAGTCTTAGAGACTACTTTCTTAACAACGAGTGTGGGATGCATCGTGCTGTGGCGGTGGTAGACAGAGGCCTTACCCCGCTGTCCTTGGCAAACGAGAACTGGCGCAAACCAAAGGTCCTAAGCACCATAGACCGCAAGGATGTATGGAAGAGCAAGGAGCTACATGGGCGGTTCTACAGGGCCTTGACAGGACCCGATGTAGATCTGCTCGCCTCAGTGAACTGGCTACGCTTCGGTGATCTCTTCGGGGAAACAGAGGGTTTTGTTTGTGCAATTGCTGACGAGGTTATCATGACGAACAACTACCGGAGGTATATCCTGAAGGATGGTACGGTTGACATCTGTCGTGCATGTCGCTGTCCTGGAGAGTCACTCAGGCATATTACATCCGGTTGTGGTCGTCTTGCTAATGGTGAGTACTTGCACAGACATAATCTGGTAGCCAGGATTATTCACCAGCAACTTGCTCTTCAATATGGTCTTGTGGAGTCTGAGGTGCCATATTATAAATACGTGCCAGCGCCAGTTCTTGAAAATGGTCTTGCCACGCTCTATTGGGATCGATCTGGGATCACGGACAGGACTATTGTAGCTAATAGACCTGATATCGTGCTCACAGATCGATCGAAGCGCCGAGCAGTGCTCGTCGATGTCACCATCCCGCATGACGGAAACCTTGTGAAGGCCGAGAAGGACAAACAGTGTAAGTACCTTGACTTGGCTCACGAGGTGTGGGATGTTGATTCGACGATCATTGTTCCGATAGTCGTTTCAGTGAACGGTCTCATAGCGAAGAGCCTCGACCAACATCTCAAGAGTCTCTCGCTAGATGGTTGGGTTAGGTTAGGGCCAGATTCAGAAAGCGGTTCTCTTGGAGACGGCGCGTATTGTCAGGAGGTTCCTGTCTCTGCAGCCCTAACCGCCGGTAGCTTGGGCCTCGCCCCGGTGCTGGTGGTACTCTAGGTTTAGGTTTTTTATAATATTTATTTTTCATATATATTGTAAAAAATTTAGACTTAAGAATGTAAATAAATAAGGAGAATAATAATAAATTTATTTATTCAAATAAAATTAATCTAATATTACAAGTTAGTTAAAAATTACAACATACCTACTTATAGTAAATGGGTACAAATAAAATAAAGGCTACATATTTGCAACTCTTGCACAAATAATAATAGGTACTTAATTCTAGTTATTGATAGTTTGGACACCTAAACTAAGTAAATGATTTACTTGTATCTTAGGCATCCAGGTTAGTTGGTCTTAATATATAGGTTAATTCTTACATGTATTTTGTGTAACAATAAAGTGGTTAAATTGTATGAATAGGGTACAGTAGGATGAGTTTGAAGTACTAAAACTTACGTACTATGTTCATAGTTAACCAACAACTCCCAGAATTTTCTCTGTCTCCTCGTAGGACTTACCTTTTAACCAATTCATGATAGTTAATTTGCTATTAAATTTATTCATAAGGTGGATACTTAGGTTGCGATTTAATTTGTTATAAAGATACGTGCCAAGGAAACAGAAAAACCTGTGGGAGTGCTGTGTGCGGAATAATTCATAGTTGCACACCATGTCCGCACGTCTATGACTGGTTTCGGGATTGAAGGGCACTAGGGAGTGTTTTTTTATAACCGTTTGCAAAATGAATAATTGACGAACTGAAAGAACGTCACATTCATGTAGCAATTGGGTCGTCGGATAGCGGAAGGGTCGGAAGGTACTAACTTTTAAGATAGCTCTCTGTGCTCTTTCCAAGTCAATAATAGTTGTTTTATGTGTGCCACCCCATGTTGTAATGCAGTACAGAAGTAAAGATTGGCACAGCGCAAGGTAAACGGATCTTCGTAAAGCCTCATTGGCAGCATGTCTAAGGTTTTTAAAGACGTATATTAGTTTACGCATTCTTGTAGTAAGGGCTTCAATATGCAACTTAAAATTTAAATGTTGGTCAATAATTACGCCTAGATATGTCAATGACTTGGTAGAGCTAATTTTAGAACAGGAGCAAGTACTATTTTGTTTGAGCGGGTCGGTCGTTAGACAGGAATAAGCAACAGTATTATACATGTTTACTGGAGGCTGGGTAGAGGAATTATAAGAGAAAGTCATGTACTTGGTCTTGTAGGTATTTAGTGTAAGTGCATTATTCTTGAGCCATCGGGATACTGAGTAGAAACCCTCTTGCGCTTGTCTGAAAACTTCGGTCCAACTATTGTCGCTAAAAAGTAGGGCAGTATCGTCAGCGTATGTAATTATTCTACCATTAGTAAGAGGGAGTGAGCATAATTCGTTAACATAAATTAGGAACAATATCGGACCCATGATACTTCCTTGGGGAATACCGTATTTGGTGGGGAGTTCCTCGCTCATTATATTGTCAATAGAAACACGTTGAGTTCTATCAGTGAGATAGTCTTTTATCAGGCGATGGGGAAGCCCTCGTATTCCCAGGATTTGAAGTTTGTCGAGAAGAATAGGGATTGTTACCGTGTCAAAAGATTTGGCAAGGTCTAAAAAGATAGCTAAACACTTTTTTTGGGAGTCGAGTTGCCTCACAAGGTAATCAGTGAGACTGTCGACCGCGTCGTTAGTAGAACGTCCTGATCGAAATCCATATTGCGACGGTGCTAGTAGTTGATTACATTCCAAGTATTGTACGAGTCTCTTATAGATTATTCTTTCTAGTATTTTCGATATAGATGGCAGTAGGGTGATGGGTCTGTAGTTATTGACACAGCTCTTGTCCCCTTTTTTGTGAATGGGCTTAATTAGAGCTTTTTTTAGAACTTTAGGGAAAACACCGGTTGAAAGGCAAAGGTTAAATATGTAGGTCATAGGCGCAATTAGATGTTTTTTATGCAGTTTAATAAAAGAACAGGGAATGTTGTCAATACCACTAGCACAGTCATTTCTTAAGGTCATAATGATACTTTCCACTTCATTTTCGTCGGTGTCCATTAATACGAAAGAGTTTAACTTGGGAATTTTGGTTGTAGTGCATGTCGGTCTGGTTGTGGACGAGCTATTTACCTTTATTTTTTCAGCTAGAGTCTTCCCGATACTAGCGAAAAAGTTGTTAACTAAGTTTATGTTCTGACTTGCAGTAGCGGAGTCAGCAATTAGTGCTCGCGGCGATGTTGTAGTTGTGTGCGTGTTTGTTATGTTTTTAATTGCCTGCCATAACCTCTTTTTATCTTGACCTGCATTCTCTATTTGAAATTTCTCGTATTGTCTTTTTAATTTCTTTAGTAAATTGTTACAAAAAATTCTATATCTGTGATATCCGGCTCGAAGGACCAAATGTAAGGGTGCTTATGCGGGGATTGCAGTATGTTGAATGTAAAAGATGATGTTAAAATTATATAACATGTTTATTAAGACTCCCACAATACTTGTTAATAAATGTTAATTGAAATGAATGTTAAATGTTGATGAATGCACCCGGCCGCGGCGGTTCCGAAAAATGCACTACTTAGGTAATGTGCCGCGCAGGGCAAATTAGCTAAGTCACGTGTTCGATGCAACGCACCGAACATCTTGCCGGGGCGCAATGTAGGAAATGAGAGATGATACAAGGTGATAGACAATATTGTTAACTAAAATACTCTTAACAGTCTCTAAGACACTATTTTTCACTTATCACTATCACCGAAAACCACTTTTTTCAACACTGGGGACGTACCCATATCTATGAAACTGGTGTTAGGCACATTTTCACTACACTCACGCACTTTCACTGATTTGATTGATTCACACTCTCCTGCGCGCGTGCGGGCTGCGCGCGGCCGTCCGCCGGCGCTTGGGTGCCCGGGGCGGGCGGCGGCTGCGCGGCGCGGGCGACGCGGGCGTCGTGGGCGGCGGCGCCAAGCCTCCGCCGACACGCCAACACGAGGATTATCACTGTTATTAAACCCCATGTACTGTAGATCAGGGTGTAGTGATGAACATCATATACTGAGATACTTTCTGATAACGGTTCCAGCTTGCTTAAGCTCTTTAACCCTTTTATCAATCTTTTTCAAAAGTATCACCTGTTCCTCCAGGCTGTTGCTGATGCTATTACTCATGTTGTTTCCTCCTAGATGTTCTGGTGAGGTTAAATTGATTACACTATTAATTGGGGCTATGTCTAGGATGGGTATTTCGCTCCTTAGATCCATTTTACTCTTTTGCCTTTTATGGCTGTATATTGTGAAGTTACTTGATTTAATTACGCAATCTTCTTCGATTGTTATTATGTTCGCGGCGGTCAAGTCGTGTGTGGTAACTTGATCGCGACACAATGTTCGTAATTGACATAACCCACAGCAAAAGTAGAAATAATAATTTTGCCTCGTTAGATTAATCAACTTGTTTTGGCACGTGGATATGCTTGTTTTACAAGTGTTTTTATGTTGATCCTTTACACAAAAATCCTTATCGCTTTTAAGTTTGTAAATAACTGTCTTTAATTTACATAATATGACAGTGGAATCACGTGTCATACAATGTTCCAAGTCTATTTCTGATAATGGCAAATATGAATCTTTCTGTAGGTTTACGGCAATGTATTTTTCTATGGGAATGATAGTTCTCATGTTTCCTCCTACTCGGCGTGGTACCGGTACAATAGTGTAAAGATCGTAGGCGTCTCTGCCGATTAGTGGAATTTTGATTTCGAAGATAAGATTCCGCTCTGTGATACGTGTTCTAATTCTCAACAGTTGGTATATAGTTTGTATGTTTGTTCGTCTAGTATAGAACGGTAGCGTCAGGTCTTGTTTCAGTTGTCCCAAAATAATATGCAGCTGGGTTTGCAATTGTTGTGGGTCAATCAAATGGATGTTTATTCTGTTGTTATATATGTTTGTAATTGTATCTAGTAGAGTGTCTTGAACATATTTTAAATAGGTCAGTAGGTTATTGGCGGCCATTGCGGCCAATGTTAATTCCGTAGTAGCTTCCACTTTGTCTAGTTCTTTCTGAAAGCCATTGGTAGCAGTTTTTAATCTGTCCATACAGCTGTTAATCATTTTATGTTGTTGTTGCATTGCATCTTCCATCCGTTTTAATAAATTATACTCCGCTTCGACAACTGACGTTTGGTTTTTCCATAGAAGTGCCATATGTTCTTGATTTCTTCTTATCAGCGCAATGTCCCTCTCGTACTGTTCCGCGAAACGACTGTCCAACAGGCTATTCGCGACGTAACCGACACCATTAATGAGTCCGCGTCGTTTACTTTTGTTCTGTGTGTTATGTTGATGAGATAGTAAAATATTGTTTCGGTGTTCTATCTCCATATAAGAGTGCTGTAGTTGTGTCAGGATGACGTCACAGTGATTTACAGTTTTTAAAGGTTGACAGAGGGCTTGTAGGTTTTTATAATATTTTTCGTATGATAAGATGCTTTTTCTGTAGGGATTCATGTCGTAATATATTATTAGTGTCCATTCGTCTCGCACGAGCTGCATGTTTGTAATTTTATCAAAATAAAGTCCCTGGGATTCGTCTATTGTAGTCGTTTTTAAAGATTGGCCAGTAGTTAAAATAGCCATAAAGTAAACAATCATCATAGCAGTCGCTGAGAAGGTACGATTGCTTATTCTGGTTTTGACAGGCTCTCTCCTTGTTTCTTGTTGAGATGTGTTTGTGTCTTCTTCAGCGTTTGTTTTAGACTCCAACGGAAGGATAGATAATTTTATTATGGGTTGTTTCATTATACCATTTCTTGTTTTAAGGGTTACTACTCGTACGTAACCATCTTCTCCAGGATGTGTTGCGATGACTCTTCCTAATGCCCATTTTCCTGATGGCAGGTTATCTTCATGTATCACAACCATTCTGCCTTGCTGTTAATTGGCTTAGGTACTCCGTTTTCCATCTTTTCCAAATATCTTCAAACAATTTTTGTGTTAAATACCACCTGCTCCTAGCATTTTCACTTGTTTCGATAATAGTTGTTTCAGCTCTGCCCGATAGAAAGTGCGCGGGCGTCAAAAAATTAAGGTCTTCGATGTCTTCGGTAAGAGCACATAACGGTCTTGAATTCAAACAAGCTTCTAACTGTGATAAGATTGTCGAATACTCTTCGTACGTCAACTTCTGTTCACTCACAACTCTTTTTAAGTGGAATTTTAGGCTCCGTACCGCTCGCTCCCAAATACCTCCTGCACTTGGCCAAGCAGGAGCATTAAAATGCCACTCGATGTTCATTTCGGCAACTTCAGTAAGAAAACTATTGTTGAACACCGTCTCCAGCTGTTCCTGTTCTTGTTGTAAAATTCGGTTGGCACCGACAAAATTCGTCCCATTATCACTATAAAGATGACGGGGCGCGCCTCTTCTAGCCGCCATTCGTCGCAGAGCCGCTAGAAAGGCGGAACTTGTTAAATCGGATACTATTGTATATTTATGCATGTACCTACATATTTAGATATACCCACTCGGGTGTACGTTATTAAAGCAGTGTTTAACTAGCAGTTGGCGTTTCCACTTGTTCCCTCGGCCCGTAGTTCGCATATTTAACAGTGGCGACGATACCTACCCGCGCATTTAAAAGTTTAAAATAATGGCCTCAAGTGGAATTAATTACGGCGGTTTACCAAGTTTCGATAACCACAATCAGGATTGGAAGATTTATAAAAGCCGAATGCAACAATGGTTTATTGCAAACAACGTAGATTCCGAGTCGGACAAGGCCGGTGTGAGGAGGAAAGCTTTCTTGCTAAGTGCACTCACGGAAACGACGTACCAGCTAGCGTGTAATCTCGCGCTCCCGGAAGAGATTGAAACGCAAAGTTTTACGCAGCTGCTTAAGATTCTGGACGGACATTTCACGCCTAAACGCTGTGCGTTTGCGGAACGTTCGAGATTCTATGAAGCGGTTCAGCGAAGTGATGAATCGCCTGCGCAGTGGGCTGCTCGTCTGCGAGGTCTTGCCGCTCATTGCATGTTTAAAAGCATAGAAGATGCTCTTTTGGATCGTTTCGTGATGGGTATGTCGCTCGGACCCGAGCGCGACAAATTGTTCGGTCAGGACATCGGCGAGTTAACCCTAGGCAAAGCAGTGGACATGGCGGAGAGCGTGCGGTGCGCACGAGCCAGCGCGGCGTCGGCGTCGTCGGCGAAGGTCGCGGACCGCGATTCCGTTTTCAAAATTAATAAAAGTACCGAGAGTGCGCGTAAAAATGTTAAAAAGTGTGCGGTTTGCGGTAGACTAAATCACGAGTCTATGCAGTGTCGGTTCCGTAGTTACAGGTGTAATAAATGCAATCGTAAAGGTCACCTACGGAAAATGTGTCCGGAGAATGTAAATTTCTTGGATGATGAGAGCGGGGATGACGAAGGCGATGACGGTGAGTTTTTTTTTAGCATTCGTTGTGTTGATGGAAGACCGATGACTGAATCGGTGAGCTTACAGGGGCAGAAGATAGTGTGTGAAGTTGACAGTGGCTCAGCCGTTACGGTCATATCGGAGGAAACGTATAAAGACAGGTTTTCAAGCGTTCCATTGTCAAAGGCTAAAAAGAAATTAATAAATTATACTGGAGGTAGTATTGGATCGATCGGTGTGGCGGAGCTAACGGTCGGCTACTCGGGCCGGATGGTAACGCTACCAGTTTACGTAGTCCGCAACGGCGGCCCGCCACTATTGGGCAGGGACTTCATTCACGCGTTCGGATTACAGCTGTGTCCGGTGCATTATTGTGAGTCAGCTGACGACATTGTTAAGCAACTTACCGCTAAATACCCCGATGTTTTTTCCGATAAGTTAGGCAGATTTAACGGAAACAAAGTTAAGTTGCATTTACAGCCAGATGCAAAACCCGTTTTTTTCAAATCGCGCACAGTACCATTTGCGTTAAAGGGAAAAGTCGATGCCGAATTAAATCGTTTGACAGAGTTAGGTATCCTGAGGCCTGTTAAGTCTTCTGATTACGCTTCACCAATTGTGCCGGTCCTGAAACGCGATGGAAGCGTCCGTATTTGTGCCGATTATTCCGTCTCAATTAATAAACAGTTGATCGTGGAAAAATACCCTTTGCCAACGGTCCAGGAGCTGTTCACTAAATTACACGGCGGTGAACAATTTTCGAAACTTGACCTGTCTATGGCATACAATCAGTTTTTAATTGATGAGTCCTCGCAAAACCTGACGTGTATAAATACACACCGAGGGTTATTCAATTATACGCGTTTAATTTTTGGCTTGTCTAGCGCCCCGGCTATTTTCCAGCGGGCTATAGAGTCAGTCATTGGTAATGACCTGGAAGGCGTAGTATTTTATCTCGATGACATTTTGATTACGGGTAAAAACAAGGAAGAGCACCTGGAAAGACTTAGAGAGGTATTATGTCGTCTGCAGAAGGCTGGGTTAGTGTTACAGAAAGATAAGTGCAGTTTTTTTCAAAACGAGGTATGCTACTTGGGTTACATTATTGATAAAAACGGAATTAGAAAAAATCCTGCCAAAACTAAGGCTATTTTAGACGCTAAGCCTCCTAAAAATTTAAACGAGTTGCAGTCATTTTTAGGACTATTAAATTATTACAGAAGTTTCATACCGAACGCATCTTCTGTACTTAACCCCCTTCATACCCTTCTTCAAAAAGGTGTAAAATGGAACTGGTCAGCGGAGCAGCAGGAAGCCTTCGTTAACGTAAAAGAACGACTCGCTTCAGATACAGTTCTCGCGCATTTTGATCAAAACGCGAAAATAATATTAACCGTTGATGCCTCCCCCTTCGGTCTCGCGGCAATATTATCCCAAGTGGGGGATGACGGTATAGAACGGCCCGTGTCATACGCGTCTAGGTCGTTAACTAAAGCCGAGAGAAAGTACTCTCAAATTCAAAAAGAAGCAACGGGTATTATATTTGGGGTCAGAAGGTATCATCAGTACTTGTATGGTCGGTCCCAGCCGTTTGTTTTACGAACAGACCACAAACCTCTAACAGTAATATTCGGTAACAAACGTGGAATCCCAGAAGTGTCCGCAAATCGTCTGCAGCGATACGCCATATTTTTAAGTGCCTATAACTATTCGATAGAATACGTAAGCAGTGCGATGAATAGCGCGGATTATTTGTCGCGAGCGCTAGACACGGCCGTCGCCGGGACTACGCTGGCGGGTCGCGCTGGCCGCGGCGACCGCGGCCAGCCGGCCGCCTACGTTAACTTCGCATTGGAAGGCTGCGCGCCGGTCACAGCGCGCGCGCTGCGCGCCGCGACCGCCGCCGACCCAGTGCTGCAGCGCGTCGCGAAATATGTAAACAGTGGGTGGCCACGTAAAATAAGTGATAAAGTAATTAAGCCATATCACTTATGTCGTACCGAGATATCATTAGAAAATGATATTTTAATGCGTGGCCATAAAGTAATAATTCCTAAGAAATTACAAGATGGTATCGTTTCGGAATTGCATAACTCACACTTCGGTATCGTGAAAATGAAATCGGAAGCGCGTAGTCGTTTTTGGTTCCCAGGTATAGACGCGAGGTTGGAGGAATTAGTAGCTTCGTGCGCTATTTGCAATAAACTGAAACCCGCTCCGCCCCGCGTTCCGCTCGCGCCGTGGCCATACCCGAAACAAGTTTTCGAGAGAATTCATATGGATTTCTTTGGGCCAGTAAATAATAAAATCTATTTAGTTATTGTGGACGCATTTTCAAAATGGGTTGAGTGTTATTGCATGCATTCAAATATAACTTCAAAAGCAGTTATCACGAAATTATGCGAATTTATGTCACGGTTTGGAATACCACAGGTAATAGTCAGTGACAATGGAACGTCGTTTACGTCTGATCAGTTCAAAAGCTTTTGCACACTTAATAATATTACGCATGTATTTTCTCCGGTATATCATCCTATGAGTAACGGCCAAGCTGAAAGCTTTGTTAAAATCCTTAAAAGGGGACTGAAGTCAATTCTTGCTGATAAGTCAAATGATAGCGACATACAAAATAATTTGTTTAAATTTTTATTTGACTATCGGAATTCCACCAACAGCACAACTGAACTGTCTCCGTCTCAGCTGGTTTTCGGTCGCAAACTACGATCGCGCCTAGACATCGTGAACCATGACGCGTCGCCTTCGCCATCCGCGTTGTCTAACCGTGTCGTCCGAAAACAGTCCTTACAGGCTAAGTGTTACGGTGGCGTGGTGCGGAGAGACTTTAACACCAACGAAATTGTGTGGGTGAAACAATTTGTCAGTAAAACGAAGTACAGCTGGATAAAGGGTAAAATAATGAAGAGAGTGGGCAATGTAATGTACGAAGTAAAATTAATTGAGCGAGATATAACCGTGAAGAGGCACAAGAATCAGTTACGCAGTTACAAAATGACCTGCCCAGAACACGCTTATAGTACGTCGACGTTCGACATCGACAATGACATAATAACTTCGGGTCGTGGCAGCACTACAGAGAGCTGCGGGATGGATGCGTCTCCACCTTCCGAGGAGCAGACAGCGGAGGCCGTACTCGCCCCATAGGTTGATGATCCTGGCCCTCAGATAGAAGGGGTCGCTGCTGACCCAGAGCCACCGTGTACGCCGCAGAGACCAGCCGAAACAACGGAAAGATCCACATTCAATGAGAGCCCCCAATTTTCCACACCACTACCGGAGCCACCTGCCCACACTCAGATTGTTGCGTCTACACCTGTTCGGTCCCGCCGTCCTAGGCCTAACATAGACTATAAACAGTATTTTTAATGTTTTTTGTTTCTTATTTTAATGGGGGGAAAGTATTGTATATTTATGCATGTACCTACATATTTAGATATACCCACTCGGGTGTACGTTATTAAAGCAGTGTTTAACTAGCAGTTGGCGTTTCCACTTGTTCCCTCGGCCCGTAGTTCGCATATTTAACAGATACCAACTCCAGATGTACGCACTTAGTAGCCATACAAACAAATGGTGCAATATAGCCTTTAGTTGTTTTTACACCTCGTCCTTTATTGATCTTCACTTCCACGAATCCCGTATAATCCACTCCAGTGTTATAAAATGGTTGAGCTGGGTTACTCCGGGCGGCTGGCAAGTCCCCCATTAACTGTTGTTGGGTTCTTCTTTCATGTTTACGACACGTGACACAGTTTCGCAATACTTTTTTCACGTAGTTATTTCCACCGCAGATCCAGTACTCTTGCCTCAGGGCTGCCATCGTGACCCGCGGGCCTCCATGGAATGTTAACAGATGAGCTAGCTCTACTAGTAGAGCGGCTAGACGACAGTCACGTGGAATGATTTTCGGATGTTTCATCTCGTCGCTTATGTTTGCTTGTGCCAACCGACCACAAACGCGTAATATTCCTTCTTTGTCTAAAAATGGGTTTAAATTAGCCAAAATACTTTGCGATTGCACTCTGCCTTGCTTGTGTAGCTGTTTTATTTCCGTTCCGAATTCATCCATTTGTACATGTTTGACAATAAATAATTTTGCTTTCCGTAGCTCATGTAATGTGAGATAGCTCGGGTGTTGAGCGCGTTCTCGGGTCAACGCTCGAAGTATCCATGAACCGACCTTATCGATAAATTATTTTGTTTATCTGTATAATATATTTGTAGTATAGTAGAATTGACACCAAAAACAGAGAAGATTCTTATTTCGATTGAATGTTCTTTTATTGTAGGTACGTGTGTTCCTTGAAATTTTCGTCAATTGCGGACCGATTTTGATATTAGTTTTTAGTAGGGGCACAGCAGAAGCACGGGTGGGGTACAGGTGGGGTAGAGGTTTGATGCAGTTACCTTAACACTAAAATAAAATTAATACCTAATTGTAGACAAATTCACAAAGCGCCATCTAGCCCCAAACTGAGCAAAGCTTGTATTATGGGAGCTAGATAACTGATATAGTACTTATACACTTTTTTTTAAATACATGCTTATTAAACATAGAACACCCAGACCCGTTACAGAAATTAAAATTCATCATTTAAATTTCTGACCGGCCGGGAAACGAACCCACAACCTCTTGTATTGCAAACTAGCATGTTAACCACTGAACTACTCAGGACGTCACACACTATCGTACTCGTGACATATTCCTGCCGTATAAATCTACCGTACCCCTACTCTCTCTATCTCCTCTCTACGTGTCCTTGAACCCCGCCTCACCCCCCTCAATATAATAACATTTTCAATTCATTATTATTAAATAATAAATACCATAATAATAGTTAGAATTTTATTGAAATATTAATTCAATTTAATTAAAATTATTTATTTCAGAATAATTATTCCATAATTTATAGTAAGTAAATTGACTATGCTATGTTAGTAGATAATTGAATTTTCTGAACATTTATAAAATTATATAAAATTGCAATTACTCATTTTACACTTATTCTGATGTTGTTTCTGATGCGGCAGCCCCAACAGCATCCTGAACGCGTTATTATACTGGACTCGTAGCGCGCTGTATGTCTTCTGCGTATATCTCACCCACAGGCTGCTCGCATAAAATGATTGACAGTACGCCTTAAACAGAGTGATTTTTACGTCTTCAAAAAAAAAAGAGTTTGTCCACATAACCTTCTGTCCGGGCGGGAACACTTATTTCACTTTTCAACGCAGACCGAAAGTACCGGTTTGCGAACTGGTTAAGCGACTACGTCAGCTTGGGATTTTTATAGGAGTTGGTTCATGCGACTAGGTGCATATTCTTAGAACTGGGTCTTTGGAGATAGAATTTGATGCTTCGTAGCATATACTTTAGATTTATACTGCACACATAATAATTTTGGCGATTTAATATCTCATAGTAACATCACGTTATATACTATTCACCTCCATGGCCGAAGGCTGGGAAAACTCTGACCAAATCCCTCTCTGCTTCCTCTATTGAAGGCTCGGGTTCTCGTTTAAACACCTTCTAGAACCATTTGGCACAAAAGAAGATAATATCTTGTTAGCCAGTAGTCATAGTCAACCAGCCAGTTCCCGAAATGGTCCATATTAATTTTCGGACGGTCTGGTGTTCGACAGCCAAGAATATAATTCATGCCGACCTGATGAGGAATTGGATCCAGCAGTTATCTAGAATAAGAGAGGCACAAAAAAGATTAAAATCTCCTTTGACTATTAAAAATTTCCCACTTGTCATCAAATGACATGACAAGAGTAAAATAACAGAAAGGACCCGCTCCCAATAAAAATGCGGGTTTATGTGTATAATTCGTATTGGAAACTATATATGAAATAAACAACCTTCCGAAGCATTGGGGCCCGTCCGGATCCATAACATTTAAAAAACAAGAAGTTACGAAGGTAAGAATCCAGACACACGCCATTGCCCCCTGCTTTTCATTCGGAAACCATCATTACTTTTATCATTTGGGTGTCTATATATCAAAAGGACATTCCCCAAAATCTATTAGAATTAAAACATTAATAGAACGTAGTAATCAACATAGTCTGATATACAGAATAAACTTAATTTTAAAGGGAGGAATGATGGACAATCAGAGCCTGAAGGGCCAAATCCAAAGACACCCATAAAAAAAAAAAATATGACAAATTGAAAATAAAAAGCATCAACATGCTACACAAAAATGTGTCTAAAAGTCCTAATAACCGTAAGTACTAACACAAGTCAAAGCAAAACCCTATATTCTATTATATTCAATTTAAATTAAACACATTAGTAAAAACGTAGTTACATCAAATACAGAATTAACATATTTTCCAGGAAATAATGATTGACAATCAGAGCCTGAAGGGCCAGATCCAAAGATGCCCATAATAAACTAATAAAGGTAGAAAAATTAAGAATAAAAGTGTCAACGTGTTGAAAACAACGTTTAAACAGGAGTCCTCATAACCGTAAGTATTACATAAGGCAAAGTAAGATCCTACACACTACTGATATTATTGATTAAAATGGATAGATCTTACGCTCGTCGCTCGGTATCGGACTGCACGGGTTACCGGTCCGGGGTCGTGAGGCGGAGGAAGCGCCTGCGCTCCTATTGTTCTGCGCCGCGTCAACAGATCCAAACAGCTGATCTACTGATAAGCGGTTGTGCTGAGTGCGTGCCGGACGAACCTGGAATAGTTCGGCGATACGCGTTCACTAATGCCTAATATGGATGATTAACCTGTATTTTAGGTGCGAAGAGCTTGAGACGAGTTAATTAGCGCGAAATGTAGTTGAATTGTTACAAAAATTTGTATATTTGTGATAACAAGGGACAAGCTTTGAAGTAAATGACGTCAAAAACTGTGTGCGACTGTATACGCAATGACTATGCACTAATAGTTCGCATACGCCGAATGGATTTTTAAATAGCGAAGCAATTTTACAGTAACGCATTTGATGAAGTGCTTAGATGATGCAAACTTTGCCAAGAAACCCTTGTAGCTAACCTCAATTGACGGTTAGTAGGTAGGTAGTTAAGTAGTAGCCAGGGGAGCTTTTCAAGTCGAAACTTTCGACTTGAAAAGCTCGAATTTCAAATGTAAAAAAACTCATTAATTTTAATTCGTTTTTTTACAAGCAAAACTGCATGTAAGTTGAAGACTGACACATCTGGGGTCAAATCTATGTCAGCATAGTTTCTAGCTTCTAGATCCACGGTAGGCTGTTGACAGAGCCCAGTCGTCAGCTCGTAATCCCCATAGAAGACGGCGATATGAAGTGCAGTAGCCCCTAAGGTTACGTCCCGGGCGTTCAAGTCTGCTTCTAACTCCAACCAAAATTGCTAGTAGTCTCACAGCATCTTGCTGTCTATACTTGCAACTATGTGAACACACTGATTCCCTTCATAATCGTATTCCTGCAACAGAAATCCATTTGTTTGGTCTAACCACCATCCAGCTCTGAGCAGCAATGACAAGCACCTATGTCTACAGATATCGTGAAACATGTTTTCCGCTGGGCGGTATGTATGTATGTAAACTCTTTATTGCGTATAACTACATAAAGAACAATAACAAAAGAAAATAAATATACATTGCAAAGGCGGGCTTATCCCACAATGGGATTTCTTCCAGCTAACCTTACCTTGGATAGTGGGCGGTTTATAGCACCAAACACTTCAGTAATTACGAGAGATTCCATTGTTTCAAAAAAGTAATAGTTCGAATTTTACACGGTACCGTACAGAAGTAAGTCCGATGTAAGACTAAAAAGATTAATAGCTAGAGCGTAAAATGTAGTATATTATTCTCCTACGGCTATTCCAAATAAGTAGTGTCAAAAGCATTGAACAATTAATGTTCAATGCCCTTGACGTGTTCATGTGGTGGTTGGGTTTTCCAGAACCAGTAAGCGTTTATTTTAGGTACATATTGATTACATTGTTTGTAGCTATTTAAGGTCTAGTAAAAGTATTCCCATGACTAATATAAATAAATATAATACAATTTTAAATTCAATTTATAAAGTAAATGTGTCTAGATAGTGTAAAAGTGCTATATGGAATTAATTAAATGTTATTTTTAATAAAACAATATTATCTTTCTCATAACTTACACCATAATTCGGTTTTGATTCGGTACGAACGATTCGGTATTGCCAACAGGAGAAGGTATATGTAATGCATTTTCGACATACTTCCATTCTACATTTTTAAATTCACCTAGTTCTATTCCAACCAACTATGACAGCGACCCCTTGAATACGGTGTCGGACATCTCCTCTATTTATGTTGATGGGACTTCTATTGTTAAGATGCTCAAGGATTTGGATACGAGCAAATCAGCCGGGCCGGACCATCTACTTGCCTTATTTTTAGTTAAGTGCGCAGAAACTATCTCTGATCCCATAACACTATTGTTTCAGAAATCCCTAGCTACCGGTTCTGTTCCTAGTATGTGGAAGCGCGCTTTCATAACACCTGTGCATAAAAAAGGTTCTAAAAGTGAGATCACAAATTATCGCCCTATTTCTAAGCTGTGTAATGTTTCTAAGGTTCTGGAGAGAGTCGTCTACGAGCAGTTGTACCCAGCCCTTAAGCAATCTTTCAGCGACACTCAGCACGGATTTCTTAGAGGTCGATCAACTGTGTCTAATCTAACTTTGCTTAATAATATCATAACAGAAGCCATGGAAGACGGTTCACAGGTTGATGTCATTTATACTGACTATAGTAAGGCGTTTGACAGAATACAGCATAACATTTTATTGTCGAAGTTATTGAAGATTGGTGTAAGGGGAGACCTGCTCAGGTGGTTTTTCTCCTATATTGACAACCGCTCACAAGCTGTGGTCATCAACAATTACATATCTGGGTGGGTATCTGTTCCCAGCGGTGTTCCCCAGGGATCCATACTCGGGCCATTATTATTTGTTATCTTTGTAAATGACATCGACCAGAGTTTCCGTCACGCACATTTACTTTGCTTCGCAGATGACATGAAAATATTTGCCAGCGTTAATTCTTTGCATGATGCTGAGGCCTTACAATTAGACCTTGATCGGCTCCAGCACTTTTATTTGGTTAATAATCTCGAGTTGAATCCTTCGAAGTGCAGTGTTGTCACTTACAGTCGAAAGCGAGCTCCACTTCATTATGACTACACCCTCAAGAATAAGTTGATTGGCAGAGAGGTCACAGTGCGAGATTTGGGAGTAGTTCACGATGCGAAACTTCTCTTCGATAGCCATGTGGATAGCATTGTTGCCAAGGCTTCGAAAGCGTTGGGCTTTATAATGCGCGCTTCGAGGGATTTCACTTCTGTTAAGACTATCAAGATACTTTACTGTACCTATGTAAGGAGTCACCTTGAATATGCCTCTCAGGTATGGAATCCCTGCTATGCCACGTACCTGCATCGTATTGAAAGTATCCAGAAGAGATTCCTACGATACCTATGCTTCCGTACTGGTGACCACTTTCGGTCTGAAGACTATTTAATCTTTTGTAAAAGGTATCACCTTTTACCACTATTTAAAAGGCGTGAAATTGCAGATGTGGGGTTCCTTTTTAAGATTGCTTCGGGTATCATAGATTGTCCATATCTTTTGATGGCAATATCACTTAGATCTCCAAACAGAGCCCTGCGTTCAAACTGTATAATATCATTGTCGAATCCATGTACTAATTATCGGCGTAATACATTCTTGTGGCGTGCATGTAGTTTGTTTAATGGTTTGTGCAAGGATCATGATTTGGATTTATTCAATAGTAAACTCGAATCTGTGCGGCGGTTGTTAACGCGGTCATTCTTTGACGGCGTTCCATGAAGGCAAGGTGTATGTTGTTTGTGTGATTCTTGTTTGTACCTACTATAACTGTAGGTGTTAGATATGTACTTCTCTATTTCTTATTATTATTTTCTCATTTTAAATCTATTTGATAATTTACCTAAGTGCCTATTGTACGCGCTACTGCGTGTTTGTGTGCTTGTGTAGCTTTTTACATATGATGTCTCTACTGGCGAGAACCTATAATTGGCTTACTGTTTTATACTAGAACTTTATACATTGTAATGTACAGCTGTTGGTACTCCTACAAATAAATAAATAAATAATTTCAAAATAGATTTAAACTGAATGCGCACAGAGATCATACTTTCAAATAAACACAATTTTATGGCATCATTAAATCACTTACATCTTTTGCTAGGAAACTTTAGCTTATTAGGGACTCAAGTTTTGTTGATGTTACTTAGGTCCGCACCTCTCAGGGTCCAATCGTCATACGTTTAAAAGCTCAAACAAAAATTTCCAGTTTAAATACAGATTTAGGGAACCAATTCACTTAATGAGTTATTTAGAGCTCTACTTACGGTTGTTCCATATTACGTTCCTTTTTTTTCTTCCTACGCCAATATTTCAGTACATTTTATAGAATTTATAAATAACTTGAAAGTATCCAAGAGGCTATGTGTTTTAATATTAGCACAATTAATGTTATACATTCAATTATTTTTGCAAAGATTGCTAAACTGCAAATGATATGAACTACCTAAAATTCCTTGTTTATACTCCATTGCAAATACCTATTCTGGTCATACACTGTATTTTGGTTATCCTGTTTTAATATAACTTCAATTACTGTATTTTCCCATTGACGTATTCAAATAAGACACTCGTGTGACATGATACATGTTGTTTAAAATTAATAATTACTAAACTCTAAATTACTTTTACTATCAATTACTAAATTATTTTTCCTAGACATTTTTCGCTAAGCTGAACCATCTCAAAATTTTATGAAATTAAAATTTATCGAGTACACCTCATACCCACTTCTTAGTAAGCAAAGAGGCTTTTAAACTCTGAGAATACCTACTCGGATGAGCTAGTGATTATTATTAAAACATAATTTCATTGTAATTTATGAATAGATGTAATATGATAGAATTTTAAGAGAGGTAGGGCATAGCGGGGTATCTCGTTCGAATTGGAGCCGCCCGACTGGGGAAGTACCTCCCACCTTACAGAATATCGCAGCTAAATAATACTCTTTTAAATAGTATTGTGTTTCTGCCGGTGAGTAAGCTTTCCAGTGCTCCATGGGGTGGGGATTTGGGGAACCGTGGCTTTGGCAGTGGAGTGGCATTTGCTTTTTGCTGTCAGAGCAACGTGTTATAGAGGTGGGCAACGCATTAGCGATACTCTTGGTGTTGCTAATGTCTATAGGCAGTGGTGACCACTTTCCATCAGGTGGCGCGCTTGCCTGTTTGCCTACCTGATGACATAAAAAAAAAAAAAAAAAAAAAGAATTTCTGATAATCAAAAATAATACAAATAATATAAAATTGCACAAATATAAGTAAAATGATGTAATAAGCCAGGGTGTTAACGTTTTTGTTTCGATGCCTAAATTATTCAATTTCGTATTATTCTAAGCTCAAAAGCCTCCGGTGGAAAAAAATTATATCTATCACATGGGTAAAGTTATCTGAGACCTCAATTTATTAAGTAAAAGATTATTTTATTTAGCAACAATTTTAGTGAGCCTGTCGCGCGTTAACACTCATGCAACGGAACTATTATGAGACTTGACAGCTGGTGTCAAACCTGTTAGATTCGGTTCATTTTTTAAGTCTTGTAGATATTATTAAAATTTAAGAAGTATTAAAAGTCTCAGTATTAAACACCCTATAGACTCAAAGATGTCTCATCAAACAGCGCTGACTCGATCGAAAGACTATTACTAAGTAATGAAGCTGACCCGTATTATCTTATCCCTAAGAACTTAACTGTTACCATTATAATTCAACATATACTCGAAATACTATGTAATATTTGTCACTTCAATCACCCAATATACTTAAATTTAATGGGGTTATAATTTGATAATTAAAATAAATATAACTCATAATATAAAAGCATTTACACAAATTAATTACATGCAGTTTGGTGCGCATAAAAAAACAAAATTAAAAATATAAGACAGTCAATAGTAATCCCTGTGTGCTGCTGAGCTGCTCTGTGAAGGTTTATTATCGCTCTTAAACCATTCTAGTATACACCATATTCGAGGATCCCAAGATGACTTATCAGCTTTTTTACAAAAATACCAGTCAAAATGTCCTCGCTTCTTTCTGGGAGACCTGGAACTCTGAACCTGATTTTCTTGACCACGTAGGGAGGTCAGGCTGATAACGTTTTCAGGAGGTATTGCTTGTATAGGCGCTGCGTGTATCCCTAAAACAATTTTAAAAATAAAATTATGCCATTTAGTAGCTACAATAAAGAATATATATTCGAAATTTGGAAACCGGGAAGCGGAAAAGTAGGTGATCTTTTCAATGGGAATCTAGAAGAACCGAAAAAATATTCAGATAGCTCGGACTAGAAATAGAACCCAGATCTCTTCGATATCGCGCAGAATGCTCTTCCCTTAAGCTATGCGACACTAGTACATTTTAATTCACTTAGATATTACATTGGGTCACATCGTCTATCATCTGTAACTATTATCTCAGTTATTTTTTTTTTAATATCACATTAAAAATACTTGCATGATACTCCTGCAGTGAAAAAGCACAACACCACTGCAAAGTTATGAAGGGACATGGTCGTACATTTCCCCGAGCGATTTTGAACACGTTATGCTGGACAGCTCGTTCAAACCCCTTTTTTATTATTCACTTGTATTAACCTTTATAGATTTAACGATGCTCGAAAAAATGACTTGTTCTGACAAGTTTTTCATTAACTTCTTGTTTCGAATTTCTTCTAGTTCTCTCTGAAAAAATATTATATACGACTACTTCGTACCCGGCGCCTCCACCAAAATGTAGGACTGGGTGATACACTGATTCTAAAGTAAAAATGCAAATGCCCAAGTAATTGAAGTTATTTCGTCAAAGTATCTAGAAGAATCATCCAAAATACATAGGATACCTTAAATAAAATAGAACACATTTGAGTTATTACCTAGCCAGTGCTATGTGTGCTCATAGAGACAGGCTAGAAGCCTGCGTCCTACTTGCTCCGACTGATCTAAGCCTACATCCTACGTGCTCTAACAGACTTAACCGACTAATGCCCCGGTCACACCTACGGGAGCAGCAGGCCAACCCGAACGCCTACTTAACTTAGAGCCCGTCCAAACATACGGCCTCCGAAACCTACCTGTATTAGAGCCCGTCCTTACCTAAGGCCTGCCCGAGCACACATGCACATGCCCGAGTACACAGTTTTTTAACAATAGTAATGAACTATATTGTGACACTCGTTTCATGAATATAGTCAGGTTTTGCACATTTAGTTTCATAGTTCAAACCGTATTCGTAATTTATATTGTTCACATAAACTTTACAACTAACTTTGTTAACAATTTATCGTTTATTATTTTATTTTAGGTAACATAGGAGGAGATAACACTTACACAGTATTTCTACATCACAATAACACTAGTCATGCCTGATATTCAAAACAATTCAAGCCCACGCTTACGCTCAAGCGCTAGATTCCGTTAGACGGTCAGAAAATAAATGAAAACGTTTCTCACTCGTACGATTCTGATGTGGAATGAGCTCCCAGCCACAGTGTTTCCTTTGGACAACGACATGGGATCGTTCAAGAGGTATAGGTATTAGAGGTATTTTGAGAGGTGGGCAACGCATTGGTGTTGCTAATGTCCACAGGCGGTGGTCACCGCTTGCCTATTTACCTGCCGCACAACATAATAATAATATCAATAATTTATACGATATTTACCAGATTTGACTTTGTTTCTTAAAGCAGGTAGGCATAAGTTTCAGTAAAAACTAACTGGGTACATAAATCGCTCATCTCATCGTCTTCCATTTTATTTGCAGTGCACAGTTGAAGAACCGTTAGTTGTTATCTTTAAAGTTTATATTTAATGATGCAAAGGCTAGGCGGGATACATTAGAAGTTGGTTAAAGTCGAAGTACTTTTATTTTACACATTTAGTGTTATTTTTATACATTGAACGTCTAGCGGAATCTAGCGCTAGTAAGCTAATTTAGCTTTCGCCTCACTCAGATAGCAGTGGTGGTCGGCACGCGAGGCGCGTCTCACGCTGTTAAGTGCAAAATTGTGGACTAAAAGTGTTTTTATATTTTATTTTATTTAGTTGCTAAGTGAATCCTTTCGAGTTTAATCATTTTCAACAAGAAAACGGTAAGATTTTATCTTTTACATACTCGTTGTCTTTTTAAAAGTATATATTGCGCTGTAGGACTAGTTGATATTTTACTTTGTTCAAATATTGTTGATAAAGTTTTTGAATAAGTTTAAAGTATAAATGAAACAAGAAATTTTTACTAGTAACATACTGAGTAACATTTTTGGTGTTAGATAGTTTATTTCGATTTAGCAAGGCGAAATAAGTTTTACAATATGATTCGTACTTGAATCTAATTTTAGACATGGCGTATCTGTAGCCGCATAGGCCTAAGTGGCGCTAGTTTCTTCTATTTCAGCATGCGGTCATCACGTATAGCGTTAGTTCCAAGGGTTTCCGCAATTTCCTATAGGCACTTGATAAGGAATTTATGGAGGGAACATGTTCGGAGTTCGGATTCGGTAGCCATTTTGTTTTGTTTAGCCTTACTACGTAATACTGTATGCGTCATTCGAATCGGTCCATTCACTATGAAAGACATTGCTATAAAGCAGTTGCAGCAACTTGCTCTACTCGCGAACTTGTCCTACTGAGGGATTTCTTCCAGTCAACATTCTAGGTCAGGTAGTGTATTATTTTACGGTATTAGCAAATTTGTTTAGGTTTTCTCCACAACAATCTATGCATAGTATAAAACAAAAAGTCGCTTTCCGCCATCTGTCTCTATGTATCTGGGTAAGCTTAGATCTTCGAACTACGCAATGGATTTTAATGCGGTTTTCAATAGTAGATAGAGTGATTAAAGAGGAACCTATATATCTGTTAAGTTCACAGCGCGCATCATTTTAGTTCACAAGTAGCCGTACGGTTTTCAATCGCGCGCAGTTGGGAAACATGCATCGTTCCCGCGGGACCCAATGAGATACTTTCCCGGGTTAAAAAGTAACCTATGTCACTTCATAACGAAGCTTCCTGTTAGAAAAGAATTTCTCTATATACAGTTCTGTATATCTGTTAATTTCACGGGGGGCATCATTTTAGTACACAACTAGTCGTACGAATTTCACTCGCGCGAGGATTGTCCGTCTGGTGTCCGGCAGAGTAGATTAGCACCAACCCCTTGCACTCGTGGGTGTCGTACAAGGCGACTAATGTTTTCGAGGCAAAAGATCTTAGAGTCTTCGTAGGCTGGAAAATGGGCAGCAGCGTTTTCCATTGTTATATTTACAACACTGCGATATCCAACCCGCCTGCCAAGCGTGGAGATTATGGCAATAACCTTCCCTTTCGTGGGAGAGGCCTTAAGTCCTGCAGTGGATTGTTATGGGCTGTGATGATGATGATGCAGTTTGGATCTGTTTTGTGGTTCGGTAGCGCAGTTGAGAAACATGCAATGTTCCCGCGGCACTATTAGATACTTTCCCGGAATAAAAAGTAACGTAGCTTCCCATTAAGAAAGAATTTTTAAAATCGGTTCATTACTTTTCTTTTTATAATATTACTACAGACTACTTATATGTTAAAGAATATATTGTATGTATTCCGTAACTGTAATTTTAATTTTTTTATTTGTTAAATAAATTTATTCACACATTATATCAACTAACATAAAAATAAATATGTACAATAAAAAGGAAAACAAATTAAGTAATTTAAAATATGTAAAAAATTTGGGCCGTGTGGAAGCGTATCCAAGATGCTGGCAGCATTACCTCTCTAAATAGCAATACTTATTGTTTGTGCGAGTTGCTAAACAGAGTCGAACGTATAAATTTGGATTGAATTTCATCCCAGATCTTGACTTTTAGGGCATAATGGTGAATTTGGTCTCGGGACAGCCGTAAGCCAAACATTTGTAGCCTCGCCCAGACATGCCTCCTCAAAATTTGGGACGAAAGGATTTAGATTGTTTTTAGAGGTTGGACGAGCTGTGGATTGAAGATAAAAAAGCTGGTAAAGATACGTTTGAAATTTTGCGGTTACCCAAGCCCCCAAAACGGATAGGCAGAGAGACTTGAGTCCAGGCCTGCTCGGAGAGGTTGACGTTTAAAATAGATTCTAATGACCTTTGACTAGGTTGTCAACAGAATTTTTTAAATTTTTAAATTTCCAGATAGGACAACACCGGACAAGGTAAGTAAATTTCGGTACAAAAAGGCAAAATTTCAAAATAAAAATAGCCGAATGTGTGTTGATTTTAATTAGGCAGTCCGAATATGAGTCGAATTTAGAAATCAAATGCTGTACTAAGGGTGTTATGGAGTCATCGAAGATGAGTGACCCTAGGAGGCTAAGTGAAACAATTCCAAACAATTTTAATGTTGGGGGCCAGAATGATGAAGTTAACATCTCCGTCAGGGATTTTATCTGATATTATTTGAAATTCACATTTGTCCTAATTCAGTTCGAGACTTAACGTTTGAAATTTCTGAATTACGTTATCGAGGCCATCTAAGACGGAATCTGCTGAGCCTCCCAGGTACTCATCATTCAAGTACCAAACGTTAAATTTAGATACCTGACTTTGGGTAACGGGGTTAATGGCGAGGCTGAAGATGGCTGGCCCGAGAGGCACTCTGTTGACAGCCGATAGCGGAAGAAATTTCATTATTTTATGCATTACATTTGAAAAGTGGAGTAGCACTTCTGTCAACAGGATGTCCGTGGAATTGTAATTAGGAAGATATGTTAATTTTACTATTGGTATTACTGTACAGTTTGTTTTCAATACTAAAAAAAAATTATAGAATTCCCAGGAAAGGTATACAATGCCAACAATCGGCCGAAAGAGTGTGTTTTACGGATTTCTTGAATTTTTATGCAGACTTCCTTCCTTTCCTACTTTCATACATTTCCTAAACAGAAATCGGGAATGTGTTAATTTCACTGTTCATTTGTATAATTTGTAAAAAGACCGAATCTGTCAAAAACGTGGTTCTGTCACGGAGGGTTAGGTTGCGAAGAGCGAAGCGAAGCGACAAGCGTCAACCTTCATAATGCGTAATTATATTAATCCATTCATGCTCGTGCTCTTCCTTTACGCAGATGGTATATCCACTGCTCAGGATGACATTCTGTAGCGTGTTCCTGACCCACTCTTTGGCGTCAGTACTAAGGCACCACAGCTTCAGATTACCATCTGTGTAATTTGGTTTCCCTTGGAAGCCTGGGCCCAGCCTCAAGTTGTTGCTTGCTGCCTCCATAATTTACTGGCCGAGTATCTGTTCCACCTCAGTGGCTTGTTCCCGTCCCAGATGATTTTTTTGGTTGGTGACCCCCACCACCAAGTTTGGTTTCGCTGCGTCAGCGTAACTACCAGGCTGTGGTCTACGCGGAGTCGCAAACTTCTGTCGTTTAGGACCCTCTCTCTGCGTGATGGTTTCGTCGAGACGGTTCCTTTTGACTGGGGTTTGCGCCTCCTCGTGACCAGCAATACCTTGCAGCGCAGTTCCGGGGTTCCTGCATGTCCGGTACGTCTTTGGAGGCGGTCTACCCACCGTAGGATGAGTTGCCTCACCCGTAGCCGGCAGCCCAGCGTCCTTGGACGTCCCAGGTTGGGGTTTCCCTTCACTAGAAAAAGAGGCAAGGCGTCTGAATTCCTTTGCCTACTTTTTCTAGCTTGGCCTCACTTTTCAGATCCTCTCAGCCACCTTGGCCGGTACCCTCGGAGCCACCAGAGTCCATCCCTCGTCCATTGGGTCAGGCTCTGGTTGTTGTTGTGAAGTTGTGGTCACCTGGCTCGGTGTCGCTTCACTGGGCCCAGCAGCAGAATCTGCCACTGTGTTCCCAGTTGCTGCCACTCCTGCCGGAACCTCAACTTCGACGGTGGGGCCGCTCGTACCGGTCGGCCCTGGTCCCAGGGATTTCTCCCTGGAACCAACACCCACCCCCTGTCACCCCATGTCATCATCGGGATTGCTGTGTCTTTTCCTGGGGCACTCACGCAGCTGAGGTACCCCAACACTCCCTGTTGGCCCTACCGCCTCGGTCCGGGACTGCTTATTTCGGTTGCCCTTTATTCGCAGCTATCCTGCATACTACAGGACTGTTCACTATCCGCCACCTGTGACCCGGTAGGTAGCTGAGGCTCGCCCCCACTAAGAAAGGTATACAATGCCAACAATCGGCCGAAAGAGTGTGTTTTACGGATTTCTTGAATTTTTATGCAGACTTCTTAAGATTTCATACATTTCCTAAACAGAAATCGGGATGTGTTAATTACACTGTTCATTTATAAAGCTTGTAAAAAGGCCGAATCTGTCAAAAATGTGGTTCTGTCACGGAGGGTTATGTTGCGAAGAGCGAAGCGACAAGCGTTATCATCATCATCATCATCTCGGCGTTATATCCCGGTTGCGCCCCCGCGCTACACGCGGGTGCCCGGGGTCCGCCTTCCTGCTATATCTAGTCCACTTTGCTCGGTCTTCGGCATCCTTCAGATTGAGTACGTTGGCACGCATGTCACACTTAACGACGGAATTTAAGAGTTAATTCATTTACATTACAAGAGATATTTACAATATTTACATAATACAAAAATATAGTAACAAGTATTTATATAGGTACATAGAAAAAATAAACAAAAATAAACTTATTTTATGATAAAAATTTTGCCTAAGATCCCAAGTAACTGGAAAAGAGCCCAAAAGGCTGGCCGCACCCTAGATAGCGAGGCTAATCCTCTGGCCGAAGTAGAGACCAGCCTTCTGGTTATTAGATGCATCGACCAGGCGCTTGGCTATCTCCCTGTATAGGGTATGTGCGGCTGGTCCCCACGGCCCAAAAGTTTCCACGCCAAACGGCGCAAATATATAGTAATCCCTGCTCAGACAAATATATTTGCGGCGCTTGGCGTTTTCGACCCCAATTGACTGGAAGTGGCAGGGAGATGGGACGGCGCAATGGTATCGCTGCAAATGGCATCCCAGACGAGAGGTTTGATATTAAATCTCACTTGAGTTTTGTTCTTTACCACACATATCTGATATCTAGGTACCTACATACAGGTTGTAAAAAGACCGCTAGCATTAATTGAAACCCCATATTCTACCCATGAAACCGAACAACTTTTCCCAAGAAACATACCCGCAGAAATGACCTTAAATAAATAATTAATTGCGATGCGAAATGTACATCGTCCGGCGCACGCCTTTTGCTCGCCCACGTGACCAGTGGCCACCGACTCCGTGCGGCTGGCCGGCCTGTACGCTTTACATTGCGTGCTTTTACTTAAAGCGATGCACGTAGTGAAACTGTGTTCGATTGAATGTAGCTCTTGTAATTCCTCATTTAATAATTCGGAATTAAGAACCTCTATCTAGTCTTGCAACGAGTCGAATTCGTTGGACAAATTAGTAAATTTTGTGAGTTTGAGATTTATTTATTTATTTAACAATTTATTGTACACAAGAAAATTAAAGATATAGTACAAATTAGATATAAGACAACAGGCACTTCTTATCTCTAAAAAGAAATCTCTTCCAGCAGGCCTACAAAAAGAGAGATATGATAAATATACGCAGATATGACGTGCACAATAATTTAATTCGTTTAGTTGAATTTCGCTAAGATTAGGCACATCTTTAATTTAATGTAGTTAGTTTTTAAACGTAGTTAAACCTTTTATAGATCTACGCTTATTGCAAAGATCCTTTAACTCCGTCAAAGCTACGATTAGGTAGGCACTATTTTATAATCGAATATAAATATAATCTTTGGCGTAGAAGCTAAAATAAGCTATGCAAGCTGTGTAGGTATAACAGTGGAGTGCGTACCCAATGTATTCAACCAAACGGATATTATAAGACTATACCACTACTGATATTATTGAATAAAATGGATAGATCTTACGCTCGTCGCTCGGTATCGGACTGCACGGGTTACCGGTCCGGGGTCGTGAGGCGGAGGAAGCGCCTGCGCTCCTATTGTTCTGCGCCGCGTCAACAGATCCAAACAGCTGATCTACTGATAAGCGGTTGTGCAGAGTGCGTGCCGGACGAACCTGGAATAGTTCGGCGATACGCGTTCACTAATGCCTAATATGGTGCGAAGAGCTTGAGACGAGTTAATTAGCGCGAAATGTAGTTAAATTGTTACAAAAATTTGTATATTTGTGATAACAAGGGACAAGCTTTGAAGTGAATTACGTTAAAAACGGTGTGCGACTGTATACGCAATGACTATACACTAATAGTTCGCATACGCCGAATGCATTTTTAAATAGCGAAGTAATTTTACAGTTACGCATTGGATACAGTGCTTAAAAAGATACAAACTTTGCCAAAAAACCCTTGTAGCTAACCTCAATTGACGGTTAGTAGGTAGGTAGTTAAGTAGTAGCCAGGGGAGCTTTTCAAGTCGAAACTTAGAATTTTGGATGTGTACAAACTCATTAATTTTAATTCGTTTTTTTACAAGCAAAACTGCATGTCAGTTGAAGACTGACACCTCTGGGGTTAAATCTATGTCAGCATAGTTTCTAGCTTCTAGATCTACGGTAGGCTGTTGACAGAGCCAAGTCGTCGGCTCGTAATCCCCATAGAAGACAGCGACATGAAGTGTAATAGCCCCTGAGGTTATGTCCGGGCGTTCAAGTCTGCTTCTAACTCCAACCAAAACTGCTAGTAGTCTCACAGCATCTTGCTGTCTATACTTGCAACTATGTGAACACACTGATTGCCTTCATAATCGTATTCCTGCAACAGAAATCCATTTGTTTGGTCTAACCACCATCCAGCTCTGAGCAGCAATGACAAGCACCCATGTGTACAGATATCGTGAAACATGTTTTCCCCTGGGCGGTTTATAGCACCAAACACTTCAGTAATTACGAGAGATTCCATTGTTTCAAAAAAGTAATAGCTCGAAAGTTACACGGTACCGTACAGAAGTAAGTCCGATGTAAGACTAAAAAGATTAATAGCTAGAGCGTAAAATGTAGTATATTATTCTCCTACGGGAATTCCAAATAAGTAGTGTCAAGGGCATTGAACAATTAATGTTCAAGCTCAAACATAAATTTCCAGTTTTAATACAGATTTAGGGAACCAATTTACTTAATGAGTTATTTAGAGCTCTACTTATGGTAGTTCCATATTACGTTCCTTTTTTTTCTTCCTACGCCAATATTTCAGTACATTTTTATAGAATTTATAAATAACTTGAAAGTATCCAAGAGCTTTGGCTATGTGTTTTAATATTACCACAGTTAATGTTTTACATTCAATTATTTTTGCAAATACATATTGTCAAATGTTCTGAAAATTTAGTGGCTAAACTGCAAATTATATGAATTACCTAAAATTCCTTGTTTATATTCCATTGCAAATACCTATTCTGGTCATACACTGTATTTTGGTTATCCTGTTTTGATATAACTTCAATTACTGTATTTTCCCATTGACGTATTCAAATAAGACACTCGTGTGACATGATACATGTTGTTTTAAATTAATAATTACTAAACTCTAAATTACTTTTACTATTAATTACTACGTTTTTCCGAGACATTTTTCGCTAAGCTGAACCATCTCAAGATTTTATGAAATTAAAATTTATCGAGTACACCTCATACCCACTTCTTAGTAAGCAAAGAGGCTTTTAAACTCTGAAAATACCTACTCGTATTTAGGATGAGCCAGTGATTATTATTCTACCCACTTATTTCTGTTCATTAAAACATAATTTCATTGTAATTTATTAATAGATTTTCTGATAACCAAAAATAATACAAATAATATAAAATTTCACAAATATAAGTAAAATGATGAAATAAGCCAGGGTGTTAACGTTTTTGTTTCGATGCCTAAATTATTCAATTTCCCTATTAGGAAGGTTTAATTAAATAAATAAATTCCATTTTCCTTATTCAAAATACATTATGGTAGACCTATCAATAACTTTTCAGTAATATTATAATACGTCGATAAATCGTATTATTCTAAACTCAAAAGCCTCCGATAGAAAAAAATTATATCTATCACATAGGTAAAGTTATCTGAGACCTAATGACCTCGAATAATTCAGCAAAAAATTTAGTGAGCCTGTCGCGCGTTATTAGGTACTACGTACGCGTAATTAAAATAAATATAACTTACAATATAAAAGCATTTACATAAATAATTTACATGCAGTTTGGTGCGCATAAAAAAAACAAAATTAAAAATATAAGACAGTCAATAGTAATCCCTGTGTGCTGCTGAGCTGCTCTGTGAAGGTTTATTATCGCTCTTAAACCATTTTAGTATACACCATATTCGAGGATCCCAAGATGACTTATCAGCTTTTTTACAAAAATACCAGTCAAAATGTCCTCGCTTCTTTCTGGGAGACCTGGAACTCTGAACCTGATTTTCTTGACCACGTAGGGAGGTCAGGCTGATAACGTTTTCAGGAGGTATTGCTTGTATAGGCGCTGCGTGTATCCCTAAAACAATTTTAACAATAAAATAATGCCATTTAGTAGCTACAATAGAGAATATATATTCGAAATTCGGAAACCGGGAAGCGGAAAAGTAGGTGATCTTCTCAATGGGAATCTAGAAGAACCGAAAAAATATTCAGATAACTCGGACTAGAAATAGAACCCAGATCTCTTCGATATCGCGCAGAATGCTCTTCCCTTAAGCTATGCGACCCTTGTACATGTTAATTCACCTAGATATTACATTGGGCCACATCGTCTATCATCTGGTAACTATTATCTTAGTTATTATTTTTATAATATCACAGATTAAAAATACTTGCATGATACTCCTGCAGTGAAAACGCACAACACCACTGCAAAGTTATGAAGGGGCATGGTCGTAACTTTCCCATTTTGTAACGTTATGCTGGACAGCTCGTTCAAATCCCTTTTTTTATTATTCACGTGTAATAAACCTTTATAGATTTAACGATGCTCGAAATTAGTGTAAATTTCCAAAAATGCGTAAAAATGAATACTATAGGTCATAAAACTAATTCATGTTACTCATTAAAATCGTCCTTCAAAAAACCTTATTAAGAAATCAATTTTATACCGTTGGTATATAGATTTCTTATATTTTGTTTAGGATTTTTGTTCAAATTTTATAAAGCTGCATAATATGAATTCTCTTCATAAGTAGTTTAGCACTAATACATCAATAGAGAACAATATGTTCACTTAATGAATTCGCCTCTATTATTTTTGCCAAGTCCCATAAGTTCCGACTTGGTAAGCTCTCCTAATAGTTAAGGTAACGAAATCTTAATCTTGACAATTAAATCGACCTATAGCGTATAATGTGGATTTTAGGTGCATAAGCAGGATAATAATAGCATGCTATGTCAAAAATAATAGTTATTTTAGCGAAAATAGCGATATGAAATGTATGCAGAGGTCGAGTGACCTTTGGACCCTCGCAATGGTAGGCACGATGAGTTGAGCTTTGTACTTGCACTGATTGTAGCGTTAATGAATAGCAAGGTATTGAATTATGGATAATTTGACGTGTGAATGGATAGGTTTTAGGGTAAGAGGACTAGGACACTTAGCTGAATAGCTAAGGCACGGTGCTAGCAGCTTGACCGGCGGCTTGTTGCTTCGTATCGTCTCTTCTCGATTGCTTTGAACGGTTGTCTTTATTTTGCACGGTCGCCTTTATGTCAACGCAGGCATAAAATGTATGAAGAATGTGATATTGTGATAATTGAACTGGATATTGACTTGAATAGAAACGCAATGTTTGCGGTTAGATATATGGTTTAATTGTCGTAGCTATATAGTTATACATGAGTATATAGAATGCTTAGGTGGAAGTTTGCTGTCAACGTGACATTAAAAGTCTTAATATGTTGCAGCGTTTTGATCCATACAACTTGTGCGTGGGCGCGTACATAATGCTTTTTCCATTAAAATATGTGTTAATTTTAAATTTTTTCTGACAATTGAAAAAAAAATGACTTGTTCTGAGAAGTTTTTCATTAACTTCTTGTTTCGAATTTCTTCTAGTTCTCTCTGAAAAAATATTATATGCGACTGCTTCGTACCCAGCGCCTCCACCAAAATGTAGGACTGGGTGATACACTGATTCTAAAGTAAAAATGCAAATGCTTAATTGAAGTTATATTCGTCAAAGTATCTAGAAGAATCATCCAAAATACATAGGATACCTTAAAATAAATAGAACACATTTGAGTTATTACCTAGCCAGTGCTATGTGTGCTCATAGAGACAGGCTAGAAGCCTGCGTCCTACTTGCTCCGACCTATCTAAGCCTACAGGCCTACATCCTACTTGCTCTAACAGACTTAACCGACTAATGCCTCGGTCACACCTACGGGAGCAGCAGGCCAACCCGAACGCCTACTTAACTTAGAGCCCGTCCAAACATACGGCCTCCGAAACCTACCTGTCTTAGAGCCCGTCCTTAACTAAGGCCTGCCCGAGCACACATGCTATAGTACACAGTTTTTTAACAATAGTAATGAACTAT